>CM037631.1:22167131-22314329 GCA_015227895.2 Colaptes auratus
CTTCCTTGTAGAGATTTTGGCATGATTTTAATCTCAGAAAAATTCTGTCAGGTAGTAAACAGAGAGAAGACAGTGACTTGTTCAAGTTCATGCAGAAATAGAAAGCCAAGAATAGAATTCATGGGGAACACTCACAGCTCTAATTGAGGTAGAAATTTGACCTTTACTCATTAGAACAGGGCTGCTTCTGTGGCTGACAGGAAGAAGTACAGATTCTTACCTATTTTATTCATTGCTAGTAAAGAAATGTGTTGGGTTTGAAAATCCTTGTCTCTTCAATGTGATGCAATGGTAAAACAAGCAGGTAACTGTAACCATATCCTGGTTTTGCATGGCAAGGATTTGGTAGCTAGTGAGATCCACAGGGATGGCTTTTGCAAGAAGGCATCGGGAGGTATCTCTGTGTCGGACAGAGTGAATTCCAGCCAGCTCCAAGTCAGACCCACCACTGCTCAAAGCTGACCCCATCAGTGATGCTGGTGTCACATCAGATCCTGGGCTGCATCAGGAGAAGTGTGGCCAGCAGGTCAAGGGAGCTGATTCTCCCCCTCTACTCAGCTCTGGTGAGACCCCACTGGAGTAGCCCTCCAGTTCTGGAGCCCCTATTACAAGAGGATCTGGAGGTGCTGGAGCGGGTCCAGAGAAGGCACGAGGATGATCAGAGGGCTGGAGCACCGCTCCTATGAGGACAGACTGAAGGAGTTGGGGCTGTTCAGTCTGGAGAAGAGAAGGCTCCAAGGTGACCTCATTGTGGCCTTCCAGTATGTGAAGGGGGCCTACAAGAAAGCTGGGGAGGGACTTTTCAGACTATCAGGGAGTGATAGGACTAGGGGGAATGGGATGAAGCTGGAGGTGGGGAGATTCAGGCTAGATGTGAGGAGGAAGTTCTTCACGGTGAGGGTGGTGAAGGCCTGGAATGGGTTGTCCAGGGAGGTGGTTGAGGCCCCGTCCCTTGCGGTGTTTAAGACCAGGCTGGATGAGGCTCTGTCCAGCCTGATCTAGGGTAGAGTGTCCCTGCCCATGGCAGGGGGTTGGAACTAGATGATCCTTGTGGTCCCTTCCAACCCTAACTGAAACTATGAAACTGTGAAACTATGTTTAAGAAAGGATAAAAAGCACTGAGCAGCAGCTGTGAGAGAATAGAATGAATATAACCTATGTTTTCTGGCAAGACTTCCCATAAGAAAACTAAAATTATATTAGGCCATAATGAATTTCCCTTACCCCCAACAACCTTGAAAACCAACAGAGGTGGCAGTAAGTATTCTGTTTCTGTCTTATTGTGGCTTCTGAGCACACAGCACATCACACCATTCTCTAATCTGTGTGTAAGTTTTAAATCAATCTGTAATAATAGTCTCTAAGACAGATGTGCAAATATTCCTCATTTGCTCTGCCTGGAATGAAAATGAGGGAAAAAATTAAACATGGTTTGGAAACAGATCATTGATGCAACAGCAATGAGCCCAGTGGAAACTCCAAATTATCATATAATATATTGAATGCCAAATTAAAGGTAGCATGAAATTAATCTAAGTTAGACTAACTCTTACTTATGCTGCCTGAAAACGGTTTACATTTACTTCCATGTTAATGAGATCAGACTAATGAGAGCTAAGATAAACCTGGAAAGTGAAAGTGGGGTTTAATTAGATGAGCTATTCATCTGTAGGGGGAAAAGCATAAGAATGTAACAGTATATGGCAAGAAGCAATATTGCCAGTGAGACGGTTTCATCAGGAAACCAACAATTCTGAGGGTAGATGTCTTCCTCTAGGAATTTTTGAGATCATTAACTCTTTCTTGAATGCCATATGCACCACAGCTTCCATAAAGATTAATTTCAAAAGGTTCATAGTTTCAGTCAGGGTTGGAAGGGACCACAAGGATCATCTAGTTCCAACCCCCCTGCCATGGGCAGGGACACCCCACACTAGATCAGGCTGGCTGGATCCTCATCCAGCCTGGTCTTAAACACCTCAAGGGACGGGGCCTCAACCACCTCCCTTGACAACCCATTCCAGGGCTTCACCACCCTCACAGTGAAGAACTTCCTCCTCACATCTAGCCTGAATCTGCCCACCTCCAGCTTCATTCCATTCCCCCTAGTCCTATCACTCCCTGAGATCCTGAGAAGTTCCTCCCCACCCTTCTTGTAGGCCCCCTTCATACAATACAATACAATACAATACAATACAATACAATACAACAGGTTGGAAGAGACCTTCAAGATCATCACGTCCAACCCATCAACCAATCCAACCCACCTAAAATACAATACAGTACCATACAGTACAATACAGTACAAAAGAGTACAATACAGTACAATACAAACCCACCTAAACAACTAAAAAACTAAACCCTGGCACCAAGCACCCATCAAGCCTCTTCTTGAACACCTCCAATGATGGTGACTCCACCACTTCCACAGGCAGCTGATTCCAGTGGGCAATCACGCTCTCAGTATAGAACTTCTTCCTAACTTCCAGTCTAAACCTGCCCTGGCGCAGCCTGAGACTGTGTCCTCTTGTTCTGGTACTGGCTGCCTGGGAGAAGAGACCAACCTCCGCCTGGCTACAACCTCCCTTCAGGTAGTTGTAGAGAGCCATAAGGTCACCCCTCAGTCTCCTCTTCTCCAGGCTAAGCAACCCCAGCTCCCTCAGCCTCTCCTCATAGGGCTTGTCTTCCAAACCCCTCACCAACTTGTTGCCCTTCTCTGGACACGCTCCAGTAAGACAACATCTTTCCTAAACTGAGGGGCCCAGAACTGGACACAGTACTCAAGGTGCGGCCTAACCAGTGCAGTGTACAGGGGCACAATGACCTCCCTGCTCCTGCTGGCCACACTGTTTCTGATGCAGGCCAGGATGCCATTGGCCTTCTTGGCTGCCTGGGCACACTGCAGGCTCATGTTCAACCTACAATCAACCAGCACCCCCAGGTCCCTCTCTGCCTGGCTGCTCTCCAACCACTCTGACCCCAGCCTGTAGCACTGCATGGGGTTGTTGTGGCCAATGTGCAGAACCCGGCACTTGGATGTGTTCAATCTCATGCCGTTGGATTCTGCCCATCTGTCCAGCCTGTCGAGGTCCCTCTGCAAAGCCTCTCTGCCCTCCAGCAGATCAACTACTGCCCCCAGCTTGGTGTCGTCTGCAAATTTACTGATGATGGACTCGATGCCCTCATCCAGATCATCAATAAAGATGTTGAAGAGCATGGGGCCCAGCACCGATCCCTGGGGCACACCACTAGTGACAGGCCGCCAGCCGGATGTGGCACCATTCACCACCACTCTCTGGGCTCGGCCCTCCAGCCAGTTCCTAACCCAACGCAGTGTGCTCCCATCCAAGCCATGGGCTGCCAGCTTGGCCAGGAGTTTGCTATGGGGGACGGTGTCAAAGGCCTTGCTGAGGTCCAGGTAGACCACATCCACAGGCCTCCCCACATCAACCAGGCGGGTCACCTGATCATAGAAGGAGATCAGGTTGGTCAGGCAGGACCTGCCCTTCCTAAAGCCATGCTGGCTAGGCCTGATCCCTTGGCCATCCTGTAAGTGCTGCATGATCGCACTCAAGATGACCTGTTCCATAATCTTGCCTGGCACTGAGGTCAGGCTGACAGGCCTATAATTCCCTGGCTCATCCAACCGGCCCTTCTTGTGGATGGGCACCACGTTGGCCAGCTTCCAGTCTTCTGGGACCTCTCCAGTGAGCCAGGACTGCTGAAAAATGATGGAGAGCGGCTTGGCCAGCTCATCTGCCAGCTCTCTCAGCACCCTCGGATGGATCCCATCTGGTCCCATGGCCTTGTGGGGGTCCAAGCGGCTCAGAAGATCTCTAACTGCCTCCTGGAGCAGCGGGAACCATGCAGCTCCCTGGCTCCTTCTGCCAGCTCTGCAGGCCAGCTGTCTGGAAGATGTTCTGCCATGCTAGGATAGATTGAAGCAAAGAAGGTGTTAAGTACCTCTGCCTTTTCCTCATCCTTTGTTACAACCTTCCCCTCCGTGTCAACCAAGGAGTGGAGGTTGTCCTTGCCCTTCCTCTTGCTATTGATGTATTTATAGAAGGACTTTTTGTTGTCCTTCACAGCAGAGGCCAGTCTAAGTTCTAATGGGCTTTTGCCTCCCTAATTTTCTTTCTGCATGTCCTAGCAACATCCCTAAACATTCCGTAGGTTGCCTCCCCTTTCTTCCAGAGATGGTACACCCTCTTTTTTTCCCTTAGTTCTATTAAGAGTTCATTGACCAACCAGGCTGGCCGTCTGCCCCGGCGGCTCATCTTCCGGGACACTGGCACAGCCTGTTCCTGAACCTTCAAGAGTTCCTCCTTGAAGCAGCTCCAGCTCTCCTGGACCCCTTTATTTTAAGGGCTGTATCCCAGGGAACCTTCTGAGTTAGTTCCTTGAGTAGCCTGAAGTCTGCCCTCCTGAAGTCCAGAGTGGAGGTCTTCTTGCTGCCCCTCTTGGCTTGGCTGAATACGAAAACTTGATTATCTCGTGGTCACTGGTGCCTAAACACCCTCCGACCACCACATCACCCACCAGCCCTTCCCTCTTGGTGAAGAGGAGGTCAAGCATGGCCTTACCCCTGGTAGGTTCACGCAGCACCTGGGATAAGAAGCTGTCCTCCATACACTCCAGAAACCTTCTAGACTGCCTTCTTTCTGCTGTGTTGAGATCCCAGCAGATATCAGGCAGGTTGAAGTCACCCATGAGAATGAGGTCAGGTGACCTTGAGACAGCCTTAAGCTGCCTATAGAATGCCTCATCTACATCTTCCTCCTGGTTGGGTGGTCTATAACAGACTCCAACCAGGATGTCTGCCCTGCCGAACTTCCCTCTAATTCTTACCCACAAGCACTCAACCCGGTCATCCCTGATCTCCATCTCAACGGCATCTAGTGCCTCCCTGATGTACAGGGCCACCCCTCCACCCCTTCTTCCTTGCCTGTCCCTCCTGAACAGCCTGTAGCTGTCAATTGCAGCGCTCCAGTCATGTGAGTCATCCCACCATGTCTCTGTGATGGCAACTACATCATAACTTTCCTGCTGCAACAGGGCTTCTAGCTCCTCTTGTTTGTTACCCATGCTTCGTGCATTAGTGTACATGCACTGAAGCTGGGCTGCTGGTTTCATCTCTAGCCCTAGCTTATCTCCCCCAGACTCCTGCCTGAGGCGACTGGTTCCAGCCCCTGGAATGAGGTCATTTCTATTGTCATTATGTAAAATGTAACAGTAATTTCTACTTTACAAAAGTGCCTGACGTTAGGAACTTCACAGAAATGGGTCAGTGTCTGCCCTGAGAACCTACCAACAGTATGCAACTGCTGGTGTTCAGTCAATGAGATGAGGAGCTTGTGTGATGCAGTACCGACATGAGAAGCAGTGGGTGGTGATATAAAATAATACTTCAAGAAAATAATCTATGAGGAGATTTTCTTAATGAATACAAGAAAGAAAAACTTTGGTTGATTGGGTGAGAGTAGGGTGTAGAATATGTAATGATGATAGAATAGAATAGAATAGAATAGAATAGAATAGAATAGAATAGAATAGAATAGAATAGAACTTGTTAGGTAATTTACATAAAGTTTTATATGTATTTACATGAAAGCTTTAGCACTAAACTTCAATCCACCATCATATCAATGGTTAAAAGTTAGTGATCTAATAATATTTAAAAGAATAGGAGAAATCTGTGGTGGGTGATATCAGAAGCCTTTCCCAAGACAGCTCTGAGCATCTTAGAAAAATCATTTTCTTTCTTTTTCAGCTGATCTTTTAAATCTCCTCCTGGTTCTTGACACCAATGCCATATAAAAGTGAGATTAGCTGCATTTAGCTACAAAATGGCTTGTTTGTGTCAAGAGTGTCTGTAACCTTCCCATACTGTTCCTCTAAAACAGAAATAACAATAAAAAATCTTTTCTGTTATTCCACAGAACCTGGAACTGCAACATTAAATCAAGAAGTGTTGCAAGCTTTACAGCTGAGGGACTTGGAGCCATTTCTTGGTGACTGAGTGTAAGGACCAGATCTCAGTCTCACTGTCAAGCAATTTTGGGTGAATTCAATTTGAAGAATTCTGGGCTAGATGACCTTTAGAGGAATCCTCCAATTCAAACTATTCTATGATTCTATTTTTACCTGTCACAAATAGAATAACATAGAATAGCATAGAAAATAACAGAGCAGAGCAGAGCAGAGCAGAGCAGAATAGAATAGAATAGAATAGAATAGAATAGAATAGAATAGAATAGAATAGAATTGAATTGAATTGAATTGAATTAACCAGGTTGGAAAAGACCTCTGAGATCATCAAGTCCAACCTATCACTGAACACTATCTAATCAACTAAACCATGGCACCAAGCATAGAAAACTGAAAAATTTAAGTCCTTCACGCAGTTATTACTTTACCAGCACAAAGGCAGGTTATAAGGACAAGGAGGGGATCGAAGATGATGCTCAAGACACATTTTGGACAGTGGTATTCTCCACAGTGGTTGAGAAAAGGCATTACTAGCAAAAGCATGCCTGAGCAGAACTCTCATTTCACTAGCCTATTTCATCGGACAGCAAGAAAATGGGAGGATTATGTGTCAACACTCATTACTTCAATCAACAAATTTGCATGGAGAAGAGCAAACATTTTTTTCAGGGTTTATCCATCTCCATCTCTGTGTTTCACTGAGAACCACTTTTCCAACTGTTTATGAAAGAATTTTAGGGTAGTTTAGAGCATTTGGATGGTTTTAGTGCTATTGTTAAGAATTGGAGTTTCCCGGTGCATAACTATCATGCAGATCCAAAGGTTTAAAAACACATATGTGAACTAAAAGGAGGCAAGTAAATCACAAATTATTTTGCTTTTACTCTACAGAAACTTCCCAGATCTACTCAAAGGTTTCTTCAGATAGCAAATCTTCACCAGCATTTATCAAAATTCAAAACCACTCTACCGGTTTCCCAGCATAAAAACTTTCAGCAGTTAAGCCCTCTGAAGATATGCTATTTTATTCTCACCAAGTCACTTTGTTTAAAGTTGATTCAAGGCACTCTGGTAAGTGACAAGCCAAAAAGGGTATGGAGCTGTTTTCATATTACAGATTCAGTGTCAAGAAAGGAAAATCTCCCTTTGTAGTGGTGTGCTGCTTTAGCTCACACGCACCAGCAATAAAGCACAGCTAACCCAGTAGGAGAAGGGAATGAAGGCTGTATTTTACAAGCAATAATGAAATGCAACGAATGTATACAAAATATACAGTGTTTGCAATATTACACAAGAATTTACAGGAAAGAAGACAAACACAGGAATCTCCCTCGCAGGAGGATCCCACCTCGGGTTCCCCCCAAACCTCTCTCCCCTTCCTTCCCTTTCCCTAGTAGATAAATTGTGGTGGGTTAACACCCTTTTCTGAGAACAAAAGAACAAAGCAGGGTGGAGGGCTTGCAGGTACTTTTCACTCCCTGCAGGGCATTTTTCGCCTGGGAAGCTGAGTCTGTTCCACTCCCCCCTCCCTGCCCAGCTAGGGTATAAAAAGCAGGACATCGTAGCTGTTGGCCCCCGGCTTTCTGGCTTCTGCCTCTGCTGGACGAGAGCTACTGCAGCTGCCCTCCTGCTCTCTGCCACGTGGTCGGACCTGCTGCCTCCAGGCTTCCTCAGAGAAAGGCTGGTTTTGTATTATTCTCTTGGTTTTTTTGTCCCCCTCCCATCCATCCTTGTTCCTTGTCCTTGTGAACCTTTTTCCTGTTATTGTTATATATATATCTTAAAGACAACTCTTTGCCTCTCTACTTCCAAGCCGACTCCAAATTATTGTTTGGTGGATTTGCTCTTTCCTTTTCTCCCCTCTCTGTTGGGAGGGAGGAGGGTGGGGAGTGGGGGAGAGATTCTCAGCCTTGCCCCCCACCTGAGCTCTTAACTTCCAGTTAAGGCTCAAACCACCACAATAATTAGGTGAAAAAGGTGAAAGAGAGAGAAAAGGATATTAAGGGAAATTTGTTAGCTCAAAGCAACTGTTAAAAAGTTAGTTTTCTTATCTTATCAATTTCAGTCCAGGGTCAGCTGGATGCTCTCTGGCTATGAAATGAAAAGTCAGACAGACTGAAGCTGGTGTGAGTGAAAGAATCTTAGTGATATTTGCTATGGTACGTCTCACACTGACCAATGAAATTAATTTAGAATTAATCTTTCTTTTCCTTTTTACACCCAAACATTCAGCTAGAGAATTCTGCAGCTATTCCTTTCTTAAAGGCACAGCCTAACCTGTCACACCCTTTTACCAAAAAAAACCCAAAAAATGAAAATCTATATAATCAAAGAAACACTTCTGTGTTCCTTAGAACACATTATGTACTTCAGGCAACTCATGAAGGCGAAGAGCGAGCTGTTTGCTTCAGGTAACTGTGGTCAGGTCTCTTATTCATCTTCAACGTTTTGAACAGAAAAAGTGTGCAGCATTTGTGATCATTTCTCTTCAATAATTTAACAAATAACTATCTATGGATAATTAAAATTATCTTCAAAATCATGCAGAGTCAAGAGATTTTTCCCTGTTGCACATGACAGTGTTTATTTATATCAATATCATTAAAAAGTTGATATTGAAATAAGAAAGAAATCACAGATAAATGAAAATGGGGCTGTTTAGCCTGCAGAAGAGGAGGCTCAGGGGAGACCTTATTGCTCTCTACAGCTACCTGAAGTGAGGTTGCAGCCAGGTGAGGGTTGGTCTCTTCTCCCAGGCAACCAGCACCAGAACAAGAGGACACAGTCTCAAGCTGTGCCAGGGGAAGTTTAGGCTCAAGATGAGGTGAAAGTTCTTCACAGAAAGAGTAACTGGCCATTGGAATGTGCTGCCCAGGGAGGTGGTGGAGTCACCATCCCTGGAGGTGTTCAAAAAGTGATTGGATGTGGCACTTGAAGCCCTGGTTTAGTAGTCATGAGGTGTTGGGTGATAGGTTGGACCTTATTAAGTCTATGATTCTATGTTATTGAACTGACTCTCACAACTTATAAGATGGGCTGTCTCTCTAAGGATATTCTCATTTTTGCTTAGATTCATTCCAAGAAAAGGTATTTCCTCACATTTATTGTGATTAAATGCCAATGTCTGGATCTGAATTTGTCAGAACAGTAAATGATGTGAAATAGGCTCTGACCTAGGACAATGGGTTCTTTGTCTAGCCTAAAGTATCCAAATACCATTAAATTAGGACTAGTAGTTATTGACCTTAACAATATCTATTGATGTCAATACATAAAGAGAAAGAAGAGTCTCTATTATGAGCAATGTTGAGAGCAGAGTAAAATGCGAGACTTCTCTTTAAACTGGTTGTCATATCTCCAAGAAAAATGGATATTAAGCTGAGTGACTCTGTGAAAAGTGTTAGGAGAAGGGACAAAGCAACATTAGCCTTTAAAGATAAATGCTGAATGAGATGTAAAGCAAGTGTGCAGAAGAAAACATTAGAAACAAAATTATGTCTATCAAACTTGGGGTAATTAGAATGCAATTTATTTTATTTTGGTCTTTTCCTCTTTTCTTTTGGTCTTTTCCTCTTTTCTTAGGACTTTCCTTTGTAAGGATCCAACTCAACTAATTTAGGCTGTTAAAAGAATTGTCAGTTTGACCTAAAGAAATAAAAGCATCCTACTTTCTACTTTGGCCATTTAAAAACACTCTTGCTGTTACATAGATAAATGAGTGGTAAATGTGCTACTAGGTGTATTATCTCTCCAAGCACTAGGACAGCATGTCATAAAGGAAGATCTCTGTAGCATTATTGACTTGTCTCCCTTTTAATCTGCTATGCTTTTATCAGGATATAGGAAGGTATCTGCAAGGACAATCCACTAGTGACACAGTGAAAGCAAATCTCTAATAGAGAGTAGCCACTAGGACAATGGAGTGAAAGACATTTCTAGACCAGCCTGCTCAGTTTAGGCAGAAATCTGTAAACATCTGTATGTGGACCAATTGCATAATCCATGGAAACCAAGTTAATACCAACCACAGAATCTAAGAAGTGATTTCTAGTCTAAAATAGAAAGATAACTTATGCTCAGTTCACAGGCTAACAACAAGTGCTAGTATAGTATTGATTTGCTTGTCTGTGATATTGAAGACATCTTGCTGATAAAATTGACTTAGGAGCTATCAGAAGCTACAGCTTTCCAGCTAAAGACAAAACATATTGGTGCATCCTATCAGTTGTTGGATCATTTTCTAAACTCTTGTGAGTATGTGGATTAGGATCCAGAATTGAAAGTTTCATTGGATTCATGATGCAAAAATCATGCTTGGCTAGCTGGGTAGATGAAGGGAGAGCAGTGGAAGTTGTCTGCCTCACCTTCAGAAAGGTTTTGGACACAGTCTCAAACAATATCCTCATAGGTAAGCTCAGCAGGTTGTGATCAGTGGTGCAGAGTCTTGCTGGAGGCTAATAGCCAGTGGTGTTTCCCAGGAGTCAGTAATGAATCCAGATTTGTTCAACATCATGGTTGAAGGAATGGAGTGCACACTCATCAGGTTTGCTGATGAAACAAAACTGGGAAAACTGATTGACATAAAGCTGAGTTGTCATTCAGAGAGACCTGGACAGGCTGGAGAGTTGGGTGGTGGGGAATGTCATGCAGTCCTACAATTGTAGAGGAATAAACCCATGTACCAGTATAGGTTATAGGTTGATCTGCTGGGAAACAGCTCCTCAGAGAAGGATGGTGGAGTCCACGTGGACTACAAGTTAACCATGAGACAGTAGTGTGCTCTTGTGGCCAAAAAACCACAATGATATCCTAGGTTGCTTTAAGAAAAATGTGACCAGCAGGTTAAGGGAGGTCATCTGCCCTGATGGGGCCACACCTGGAGCATTGTGTCCAGTTCTGGGCTCTCCAGCTCAAGAGAGACAAGGAAATACTGGAGAGAGTCCAACCTAGGGTGTCAAAGGTGATTATGGAACTGGAGTGTCTGTCTTATGAGGAAAGGATGAGAAATCTAGGACTCCCAATCTTGAGTAGAGAAGATTGAGAGGGAATCTCCTCAGTGTGTATAAATATCTAAAGGGCAGGTGTCAAGAGAATGGGGCTAGTCTTTTTTTAGCGATGCCCAGTGATAGGACTAGGGACAATGTGCACGAACTAGAACACAAGAAGTTCCACCCAAACATAAAGAAAAACATTTTTTTCTTTGAGTGATGGAGCATGGGAACAGCTTGCCCAGAGAGGTGGTGAAGTTGCCATCTCTGGAGACTTTCAAAACCCACCTGCAGGACTTCCTATGCAATCTGATCTGAGTACATCTGTTTTAGCAGGGAGGTTGGAGTAGGTGATTCACAAAGTCCCTTCCAACCCCCACCCTTTTGTGATTTCAGATACCTAAATGAGTTTGATTTCCAAAAGCTATGCATCTTCCACAGATCTAGTATCCTACTCTGGGTCTGCATACTAACCCCATGTAGATGGCTTGGATATCTTAGGACAACAAAATGAATAAATATTTATGCTTCTGAACTCTGCATTTGGCTCTGAAAGCAGTTTATGTACCTTAGTCTTCACTGGCAAGCACTGCAGCCAGAAAGTAAAGGCAAGGCAGGGAATAGAAGGGTGAAGAACTGCCCACTGTAGGAAAAGATCAGGTTCAAGACCACCTAATAAAGCTAAAAGTTCCATGCATCCATGGAAGATGAAGTGTCTAAGCCACTATCCCTCATATTTAAGAAATCATGACAATCTGGTAGAGTTCCCACTGTCTGAAAATGAGGAAACATAACCTCCATTTATAGAAAGGAAAAAAACAAGACCTGGGGAACTACAGGCCAGTCAATCTTGCCTCTGTGTGCAGCAAGATTATACAGTAGATCTTCCTGGAAACTATGCTAGGGCACATGGGAAATAAGAAAATGATTAGTGACAGCCACATGCCTTCACTAAAGGCAAAATTGTGCCTGACAGATTTCGTAGCTTCTATGACAGGAGTGCAGCACTGTTGGGTAAAGGAAGAGAAACTGATGTCATCTACCTGTACTTGTGCAAAGCATTTGACACGGTGGTGCAAGACATCCTTGCCTCTAATTTGAGAGCCATGATTTTGATGGATGGATCATTTGGTAGATAAGGAATTGGCTGGATGGATACACTCAAAGAGTTGTGGCCAATTGTCTGACATCCAAGTAGAGGTGAGTGATAAATGTTGCTGCTGAGGTTGGTATTTGGTCCAGCAGTGCTTAACATCTTTGTCAGTGGTATGGACAGTGGGACTGAATGTAGCCTCTGCAAGTTTGCTGACAACATCAAGCTGTGTGGTGTAGTTGACACGCTAGAAGAATGTCACCCTGAGGAACTTTGTCAGGCCTGAGAGGCATGTCTGTGGGAACTTTATGAAGTTCAAGAAGACCAAGTGGAAGGTCCTTCACATGGGTACAGGCTGGATGAAGACTGGATTGAGAGGAACCTGCTGGGGAAGGACTTGGTGGATGGAAAACTGAGTATGAGCAAGAAATATGTTTTCGCAGCACAGAAAGCAAATAATAATAATAATAATAAAAATAATAATAATAAAACAGGTTGGAAGAGACCTTCAAGATCATCACGTCCAACCTATCAACCAATCCAACCCACCCAAACAACTAGATCATGGCACCAAGCACCCCATCAAGTCTCCTCTTGAATACCTCCAATGAAGGTGACTCCACCACCTCCCTGGGCAGACCATTCCAATGGGCAATCACTCTCTTTGTATAGAACTTCCTCCTAACATCCAGTCTAAACCTCCCCTGGTGCAGCCTGAGACTGTGTCCTCTTGTTCTGGTGCTGGCTGCCTGGGAGAAGAGACCAACCTCTGCCTGTCTACAACCTCTCTTCAGGTAGTTGTAGAGAGCAATAAGGTCACCCCTCAGTCTCCTCTTCTCCAGGCTAAGCAACCCCAGCTCCCTCAGCCTCTCCTCATAGGGCTGTGTTCCAAACCCCTCACCAACTTCGTTGCCCTTCTCTGGACACCTTCCAGCAAGTCAACATCCTTCCTAAACTGAGGGGCCCAGAACTGGACACAGGACTCAACGTGTGGCCTAACCAGTGCAGTGTACAGGGGCAGAATGACCTCCCTGCTCCTGCTGGCCACACTGTTCCTGATGCAGGCCAGGATGCCATTGGCCCTCTTGGCTGCCTGGGCACACTGCAGGCTCATGTTCAGCCTCCCATCAACCAGCACCCCCAGGTCCCTTACTGCCTGGCTGCTCTCCATCCACTCTGACCCCAGCCTGTATCCTGGGTGGCATTGAAAGAAACATGACCAAGGTCAAGGGAGGTGATTCCTTCGCTCTGCTCTGCTCTAGTGAGACTACACCTGGAGTATTCATCTCTGGTACTTCCAGCATAAGAAAGACATAGATCAGCTCAATCTGGTCCAGTGGAGGGCCATGACGATGATCAGGGGGCTGGAGCACATTCCCTGTGAGGACAGGCTGAGAGGGTTGTGGTTGTTTAGCCTAAGAAAAGTATCTGGAGAGATCTTATATTTCAGTATTTAAAGGGTAGACAGAAAATAAAGGTAGTGATAGAACAAAAGGTAACAGTTTCAGACTGAAAGAGTGTAGGCTAAGATTTTAAATTAGGAAGAAATTGTTTACTGTGAGGGTGGTGAAACACTGGAACAGCTTGCCCAAAGACATTGCGATTGCTTCCTCCCTGGAAGCAAGTCTGCTGGGGCTTTGAGTGATCTGGTCTAGTAGAGCTGTCCCTGCTGTTTGAAAGAACCTAACTCAGCTTTTATAAAACTGAGTAAAAGTGGGCAAGCAGACTTGTATAGTGAGAAGAGAAATAAAGCAAGTTGAATGCTGTGGGATGGTAGCCATTATCCTGACATTTGCAGTCAAGTCATTTCATTAAAATTTGCTCCTTGCTCCTGATGTTCTAACTCAACAGGGAAATACTTTAAGTGTATAGACTCTGCTTCCTGAGAGACACAGGATTATCACAGGGCTGTCTTTTTAATGCAGTATCAAACCTTTCCTCTTGGGATCAGATACCATTTTCACTCCCTCAAATAAGCAGCATTTGAAATCAGCTCTGATTAGTGTTCTCCCTATTTCATCCAGGTTCAATTAGTGGAGGATATTGAAGCTGTGAATTACCTGTCATCCCAGCTTCCTGGTATGTTTACAAAGGCAAATAGGCTATATTATAGGAGTATTGTATATGAAAATGGAGCTATTTATTAATAATTTTTTTGCATAATACCCTAATGCAAACATTAGCAAGGAAATGAGCCCTATGCTTATTTCCCCTTGCAGTATATGCTTTGATGTCCATCCCATCAACACAACCACGCAGTAAGAAAGTCCCAAAATGCTACAAGAATACATCATGGTGACTCTGTGATGCTGTGTGATATGTTCCACTGAATCTTCAGAAAGATTTCACTACAGGAAGGTAACACTTTGAGCTTATGGAAGAAGAAGAATTTTTAGATGCCTAGTGATTTTATACCAAATAGTCTCTCTTACTAAGTGCCTCTCCCTGTAGTATCTAACCCTCCACAGGCTTTCAAGGATGCCTGAATGCTGTGAAATGGATGGCAATTTAAGGCTAGATTTTGCTATGGGCAAGGAGTAGGTAAATAAGGCTACCTTTAACACTCTGCAGGCTGCTTAAGTTCCATTTGAATGTTGGGGAGCCAATATTTGAGATCAGACAGGGCAGGAAAAAAAATAGAGATAAAAGGGTAATATAATTTGGGCAGGAAGAAAAGGAGCACCTGGGAGAGGGTATGTGCTTCGATTTTTCTTTCTACCTTTCTGTCTCAATAGAATAAATAGGATTACTTTTGATTTCTTGGAGCTATTAACATGACTGCCATTCATTTAAGTAATATCTAATGCCTGAAAGTGCTCTTTACACATCTGAAACTGACGGCTCTATTTGTTAACACATTCTCTCACTGATGTCCCAAATATTCAGTATTTAAATAAATAAATAAATAAATAAGCAAACACGACCACAACTTACTACCCACTGCAGTTCTCAGCATTTATTCATGTGCAGCAGAGTACAGAGTGATTCATATTTGCCTCTGCAGCAAAAGACATGAGATATCTCATTACTGACTGTGGAGTGAAAAAAAAATCATATATTGGGATTTGCTGCAATATATCTGCAGCCCTTTGTATCCCCAACTCCATGGGTTCTACAATAACTATTGAGGGGACCTGTGGACATAATCATAGAATCATAGAATCAGTCAGGGTTGGAAGGGACCACAGGATCATCTAGTTCCAACCCCCCTGCCATGGGCAGGGAACCACCCCACACTAGATCAGGCTGGCCAGAGCCTCATCCTGGGCTGGCTTAAACACCTCCAGGGATGGGGCCTCAACCACCTCCTGGACAAACCATTCCAGCTTCACACTCTCATGGTGAAGAACTTCCTCCCCACATCTAGCCTGAATCTGCCCACCTCCAGCTTCAATCCATTCCCCCTAGTCCTATCACTACCTGATAGCCTGAGAAGTCCCTCCCCAGCCTTCTTGTAGCCCCCCTAATAATGTTATGCTGCTCTTCCCTGGTTTGAGAGGAAATGATAAACCAGCAGGTATTTTTGTTTGTTTGTTTGTTTTTAAAGCATTTAAGTAACCTAAACATGGTAATTAGTAGCTACTGATACTTAAAATCATGCAGAATCCCAATGCCACTGATTCTATGGGGATGGGATTTTCTGCTTGGCTTTCAACATTGTAAGATCCTACATGCATCCTTAAGCACATAAATGCCTTTGAAAGCCTGGCCCAGGTCTCTAAAATTGCAATGCATATTGGCTATGCTGTGTAGTGGTGTGAATAATCCAGCTGCATCAAAAGCATTTATTTTCTTTGCACCTATGCAGCACTAATAATACTGAAGGATAAAGATGTGCCACGAGATATCTGCAGCAGGAAAAGTATTGAATGTTCTTTATGTGAATTACATCTACAGTGTTTTATTAGTTGCAGTTTATTTAAGAAGATGTTGTCTTACTGGAGCGTGTCCAGAGAAGGGCAACAAAGTTGGTGAGGGGTTTGGAGCACAAGCCTATGAGGAGAGGTGAGGGGCTGGGGTTGCTTAGCCTGGAGAAGAGGGACTGAGGGGTGACCTTATTGCTCTCTACAACTACTGAAGGAGGTTGTAGCCAGGCGGAGGTTGGGTCTTCTCCCAGGCAGCCAGTACCAGAACAAGAGGACACAGTCTCAGGCTGCGCCAGGGCAGGTTTAGACTTGAAGTTAGGAAGAAGTTCTATACTGAGAGAGTGATTGCCCACTGGAATCAGCTGCCTGTGGAAGTGGTGGAGTCACCTTCATTGGAGGTATCAAGAAGAGGCTGATGGGGTGCTTGGTGCCAGGGTTTAGGTTTTTTTTAGTGTTTAGGGGGTTGTATTGTACTGTATTGTACTATTGTACTTCTTTTGTACTGTATTGTACTGTATGGTACTGATTGTATTTTTAGTGGGTTGGATTGGTTGATGGGTTGGACGTGATGATCTTGAAGGTCTCTTCCAACCTGGTGTATTGTATTGTATTGTATTGTATTATAAATTAATCATTATCATAGTATCAGTCAGGGTTGGAAGGGACGACAAGAATCATCTAATTCCAACCCCCCTGCCATGGGCAGGGATACCCCACACTAGACCAGGCTGGCCAGAGCCTCATCCAGCCTGGGCTTAAACACCTCTGGGGATGGGGCCCCAACCACCTCCCTGGACAAACCCATTCCAGGCCTCACACTCTCATGGGGAAGAACTTCCTCCTCACATCCAGCCTGAATCTCCCCACCTCCAGCTTCATTCCATTCCCCCTGGTCCTATCACTACCTAATGTACTTACTAATGTAGCTTTCTAAATGAAACTTTTAATTACTATTTCTGTGATTTTTTTTTCCTTTTTTTAAAAGATTTTCAAGCAAAGGAAGAAAAATTCTGTAACAATCTGGCAGTCAACTATAGTAAGGACTGGTTTTCAGGATGTTATTGCTATTGCAAATCATATCCTGTGAGTTACAACAGCAGTAATGTATTTCTTTTTTAAGCTGGAAGGTGAAGGACAGTTGAGTACCTACATTTGAAAATCAATTGCTCCCCAGTGATGAGTGAAAATTTCCACCAATCAGAACACAGAAGCCAGTCAGGAAAGTAATGATGATTGGAGTTTGTTAGCTCATCCAGTGCCTCTAAGTCTGTAGACAATATGAAAGTTTGGCTTCTTTTACTCCTTTGTTTTTCATTTTAGAGCTAAAAGAAGGTTAATTTCTATGCATTAGCTCCAAAGAATTCCTGACTAACTCCTTTTTGAATCATGTATTTCCACACAGAAGATGGTATAAAAGTCTGTTCTAATGTTCTACAGGAACACATAGAACACATTTGATTACTTTGCTGCATCTGATTTGAGATTTCATTAGAAATTGACACCAGAGATACAAAACAGTGTTTTGTGTTTTAATGTTAAGAAGATGCTAAGAAAGTCTGTTCTGAAGTTCTACAGGAACACATAGAACAGATTTGATTACTTTGCCATATCCAATTTGAGATTTCATTAGAAATTGACACAAGAGATACAAAACAGTGTTTTCTGCTTTAATCAGCAAGGTTGGAAAAGACCTCAAAGATCATCAAGTCTAACCTGTCACCCAACACCTCATGACTAAACCATGGCACTGAGTGCCATGTCCAATACCCTCTTGAACAGCTCCAGGGATGGTGACCCTACCACCTCCCTGGGCAGCACATTCCAATGGCTAACAACTCTCTCTGTGAAGAAGTTTCTCCTCACCTCAAGCCTAAACCTACCCTGGCACAGCTTGAGACTGTGTCCTCTTGTTCTGGTGCTGGCTGCCTGGGAGAAGAGACCAACCCCCTCCTGGCTGCAACCACCCTTCAGGTAGTTGTAGACAGCAAGAAGGTCTCCCTTGAGCCTCCTCTTCTCAAGCTAAGCAGCCCCAGCTCCCTCAGCCTCTCTCATAGGGCTTGTGCTTGAGGCCTCTCCCCAGCCTTGTTGCCCTTCTCTGGACACGTTCAAGTATTTCAGTGTCCTTCTTAAATTGAGGGGCCCAGAACTGGACACAATGTTGTGGACATAATAGACATAATGTTAAGAAGATGCTAAAAAAAAAAATCCTGTTCTAATGTTCTACAAGAACACATAGAACAGATTTGATTACTTTGCTACATCTGATTTGAGATTTCATTAGAAACTGACACCAGGGATGCAAAACAGTGTTTTGTGCTTTAATGTTAATTCATTGTTTTAGTTAAAAACTGTTTTGGGGGAGGAGAAGGCAGATATTAAATGTTGTTTTATATCTAATTGGCAAGCAAGATGTAACTTTCAAAGAAGTAGTGTCCTAAAACAGTGCTGTTGTAGTATGTAACTTTTACAATTACAGTAAGCTTAATAAGGAGATTTATCAAGAGTATTTTACATATCTTTCCATGAGAAAAAGAAGTCATATTAATTTGTGCTTCTGTGTTCTTATGTGATCTCCATAGTGATTAAAGAAATGCTTCAGAAGAAGTTCATTATTTAATGACATTCAAAGATCTGCTCTCCATTTAGGGTAAAGGTGGATTCTTATGTTTCAGAAAGGCAGAGGTTCAAATTCACTTGCAGGCAAATTCCTTCTGATTGTTCAAACTGATTGCCCATTGGAATGGGCTGTCCATGGAGGTGGTGGAGTCACCTTCATTGGAGGTGTTCAGGAGGAGACTTGATGGGGTGCTTGGTGCCATGGTTTAGTTGTTTAGGTGGGTTGGATTGGTTGATGGGTTGGATGCGACGATCTTGAAGGTCTCTTCCAACCTGGTTTATTCTATTGTATTGTATTGTAACATGGAATTTTTATGTAAGCAATATGAATACTTGCAGATAACATTATGGGTTGTCATTATGAATGTTATTCTTATATTGTCTGCATAAACATGAGTTGCAATGTTCATCAAGATTCCTGCAGCACACTGAAGAGTCAGCTGACTTCAGTAAAAGCAACTTAAATGTGCTACATGTTTTCTTATACATTGAAAAAGAAACTGAAACAAACAATCAAACAAACAAAACAACTGACATATGAATGTTCCTTTTTTTTCACTTTATAAAATGTCATTAAAAATATTTTTTCTCTAAAAATAAGCATAGCAGAAACAACTGAATACAGGTGTTGTGCTCCTGTACTCAGCACTGGTTAGGCCACACCTTGAGTACTGTGTCCAGTTCTGGGTCCCACGGTTAAAGAAGGACATTGAGACTCTGGAACGTGTCCAGAGAAGGGCAATGAGGCTGGGGAGAGGCCTCGAGCACAAGCCCTATGAACAGAGTCTGAGGGAGCTGGGCTTACTTAGCCTGGAGAAGAGGAGGCTCAGGGGAGACCTTATTGCTGTCTACAACTACCTGAAGGGAGGTTGTAGCCAGGTGGGGGTTGCTCTCTTCTCCTAGGCAACCAGCACCAGAACAAGAGGACACAGTCTCAAGCTGCACCAGGGGAGGGTTAGGCTCGAGGTGAGGAGAAAGTTCTTCACAGAGAGTTGTTAGCCATTGGAATATGCTGCCAGGAAGGTGGTGGAGTCACCATCCCTGGAGCTGTTCAAGAGGGGATTGGACGTGGCACTTGGTGCCATGGTTCAGTAGTCATGGGGTCTGTGGTGCCAGGTTGGACTTGATGATCTTCGAGGTCTCTTCCAATCTTGGTGATTCTGTGATTCTGTAAAACAAGGCAAAAAAGAAACAGGTTGTTTAAGCCTGCAAAGGATAGTAAAGGAAACCCTTTGAAAAGTACTTGCTACTTTGAATTTTGAAGCCACAAATTTTTCTGCAGAGACATCTCCCTTTCTGAACAGTCTTCACTGGTTTTTAAAATAACTTCAGCTTTTCTGGCAGGCAAGGCAGAGGTAAGCTGAAAAGGCTACTGCAGGGTAGCTTTGCTTTTTATTTTTTTTTTCTTTTCTCTCTATTTCATGTTTCATCATTCAGCAAATCACCTTCTGGGTTTGTTGAAGTTCAAGTGCAAGCTGCACCCTTTGGCTGCTCAGCTGTCCCTTTGTGAACTATTTGCATGGTCTTGACTACAGAATCGCATCAGGGAGAGGATATTTCAAGTGGTTTACTTTTTTTTCCTTTCTCTTAAAAATGTCCAAGCTTTCTAATAAGTGATTCCATATACAATGTCAGTGGTTGGTAATAGAGGACTGTGTGCAGCAGCTGTTCCTGTTGCCTGTGCTATCAGAATGTCATTGTGTTTTGCATTTGAGCAAGAGCTCATCTTCTTTTCTTGAAACTCTTTGATTTGGAAATACAGCTCCTCTCAGGCTGTTCTAATACCACTCGAGATATTAGCCACTGCATACAGAAATGGCTTTTTATAGAGTTTACTTGACAGAAAGCAACAGATGCATCTTGGTTTGACTCAAAATGATTATTAATCTGACTACATGTCTACATATGCTATTTGCAGCTACACATTTTCATTCTAAAGCTATAACATTTCCAGCTTTGGTCTTCATATACAGTGTACATTACTCAGATTAACATGATCTTTAATAAGCAAAGATTATTGCAAAATATATGAAGAGTAACAAAGGAGTGCTCAATGAGGAAAGATCCTATGTGTCAAAACCAATTTTATCTGAAGGTTGAAGTTGTTTTGTTAAATGTGTGTAAGAGCCACACCTTGAGTCCTGTGTCCAGTTCTGGGCCCCTCAGTTTAAGAAGGACATTGAGACACTTGAACGTGTCCAGAGAAGGGCAACAAGGCTGGGGAGAGGCCTTGAGCACATCCCTGTGAGGAGAGGCTGAGGGAGCTGGGGCTGCTTAGCCTGGAGAAGAGGAGGCTCAGGGGAGACCTCATTGCTCTCTACAACTACCTGAAAGGTGGTTGTAGCCAGGTGAGGGTCGGTCTCTTCTCCCAGCAACCAGCACCAGAACAAGAGGACACAGTCTCAAGCTGTGCTAGGGGAAGTTTAGGCTCGAGGTGAGGAGAAAGTTCTTCACTGAGAGAGTCATTTGCCATTGGAATGTGCTGTCAGGGAGGTGGTGGAGTCACCATCCCTGGAGGGGTTCAAGAGGGGATTGGACGTAGCAGTTGGTGCCATGGTTTAGTCATGAGGTCTTGGGTGGCAGGTTAGACTTGATGATCTTTGAGGTCTCTTCCAACCTTGGTGATTCTGTGATTCTATGAAAGAGCACATGGGTGTGCAATTATTTGGGCTACTAGCACAGTCACTTAGGCTGGTAGCACTATTCTTCCTTATCTATTTTGGTGAGTTGAAGCTGTCTGCCCCTTAGAGTGTATCATCTAGCTTCTCTTAGCCAAAGGAGCAGGACAATTTCACTAAATTCAAGCCATTCATTCATTAAATGCAAACAAATCCCTTTGAAACAATAACTATTCATATGCTCACCATCTCTGTGTCAGTGGCTGATTGGTGTGAATCTTGTATCACGCATTTATAGAATCAAGTGTGATTGAAAAATGCCAACTTACTACACAATACTGAGAGCAAAAATGTCATAGATCACTTTTTTCCCCCCCCTTCTGAAATCATGTTTTCTGTTGAGAGAAAATGTTATTTAAAAATATTCCCAATCCCATGTACATCCTGGCTTCTTTTCCAGCTCATTCTAGTCACCTTCATTTACTGCAAATTAAGGTGTTTAGTATTCTGGTGACTTTTACTTCTAAACATTCTCACCATGGTGTTTCTGTTGTGACATTACTAATTAAACAGCAGGTATGTAAACAAACTTTTCAAGAATAACTGGAGGAAGGAAAAAACCCACTAGCATCAATGTTTTGTATGGGGCTGGATTTTGATAGATGGGTTGTGTATATATTTGATAAAGTCATCTGTATTTGATAGAGTTATTGTGTATTCAGTGAATGATGAATACTTCATAGCTAAAGAATGAATCAATCAATATTCTTCACCAAAAAGAAGCAAGAAGGGATGTTTTCAGGGCTAAACATACATATGGGCTCACACCATTTTAAAGCATAAATCACTTTTCTAATGAAAGTGAGAAAAGGTATTTTAACACCAAATTCTCCTTTCATTTAGCTTAGACCAACAGTGCTAGCTTTGGATCTGCTCTTCAAAGAGTCAATATGTTTAGTGGAAGAAAGCAGTTATTATTTTAGTTCAATTAATGTTTCCAATTTAACATGGATTTGTCTTTCTCATGGCATGTAAATTGTCAAAACTATTTGCTTTCCTTTTGCTGCATTAATTGAGAAAGAATGCATTCCATGTTATGATATATACCCTCAGAATGTACAGCTTGGCTGTAAGTAAGATCTCACTTTAAGTCCCCAATACTTTATTTTAACTTTATTATTCAAATTCTGAAATGTTGAAATCCATTCCAGAGACTTATTTTTAGTGTCATTTGGTTCTTTGTTCTTAAGATGGGCAGAGTCCAAGGGCATGAGATTTAACACATCTAAGTGCCTGATTCTACATATTGGCCACAAGAACCCCATGCAGTGCTTCAGAATGGGGTCAGACTGGCTGGAGAGAGGCCAGGCAGTAAGGGACCTGGGGGTACTGGTTGATAGTAGGCTGAGCATGAGCCAGCAGCATGCCCAGGTGGCCAAGAAGGCCAAGAGCATCCTGGCCTGCATCAGGAACAGTGTGGCCAGCAGGAGCAGGGAAGTCATTGTGCCCCTGGACTCAGCACTGGTTAGGCCACACCTTGAGTCCTGTGTCCAGTTCTGGGCCTCTCAGTTTAGGAAAGATGTTGAGTTGCTGGAAGGTGTCCAGAGAAGGGCAACAAAGTTGGGGAGGGGTCTCAAGCACAAGCCCTGTGAGGAGAGGCTGAGGGAGCTGGGGTTGCTTAGACTAGAGAAAAGGCAGCTCAGGGGAGACCTTCTTGCTCTCTACAACTACCTGAAGGGAGGTTGTCGCCAGGTGGGGGTTGGTCTCTTCTCCCAGGCAACCAGCACCAGAACAAGAGGACACAGTCCCATCTGCACCAGGGGAGGTTTAGGCTGGATGTTAGGAAGAAGTTCTTCATAGAAAGAGTGATTTGCCATTGGAATGTGCTGCCCAGGGAGGTGGTGGAGTCACCATCACTGGGGGTGTTCAAGAGGAGTCTTGATCATGTGCTTGGTGCCGTGGTTTAGATGATTAGATGGTGTTGGATGATGGGTTGGAATTGATGACCTTGAGGGTCTCTTCCAACCTGTTCTATTCTATTCTATTCTATTCTATTCTATTCTATTCTATTCTATTCTATTCTATTCTATTCTATTCTATTCTATTCTATTCTATTCTATTCTATTCTATTCTATTCTATTCTATTCTCGCTTTTGAAGAGCGTTGAACCAGCACAGCCCAGAGCTGTTTGGTGTCTGCCTGCTTGAATCCACAGCATCAGTATTCCTTATAGGCTGAGTCAGAGAGTTGGGTACTTCAGAGAGCAGTTTAAAAATATATATTAAACAGGAATCAAATGAAAAGGCTGGTGAGTGTTTCTTGCATCCCACTAAAAAGGAAGGATCAATGTTTCCGTGCTTTTCATGAGGAAGTGCTCCTGTATATTTTGCAGTGACAGCTTCCCACACTCAGAGGCAATCATTAGATCAGCCAATTAATCCCAGATTCTTCCATCTAAATGAAAGTGCTGGTTACTAAACTAAAGAGCTGAGTTGTGTTTTGCAGCTCTCTTTGGCCTAATTAATCTTTAGGAATCCCAGGACCAGTGGTTAGTTTTGGTAGGAGGGCTCAGTGTCTCCAAACCAGTCTTTACATGCAGTACTGCAAAGCACTCTCTGGAAAGGTAAAAGAACATTCTGGTCACTTCAGCCAAGGAATCTTGCATCTAATGAGAAAATTGTGTAGAAAGAGGAAGCAACTGTAAGGAAAATAGAAGAGGAGCACCTGCCTTAGTGACTACGTCAAAGGATTCAGCCTGAAATGGGGTTTGTGTTGTTCTTCCATGACTAAAGCTTTCAATGTCAGGCAAATAGAATATTGAGTACTTGTGTGACTTCGTTGTAAAAGAAAATACAAGCAGGCAGAATACAAGCTTAGGTACGGATTTGTTTGAACAGTAACTGAATAGGATTCTGAAGACAATTTACTCAGACACTGAAGTAAGTTTGGAAAAATGGCCCCAAGATGATTTGTACAAAATTGCATGGAATATTTGTTGGCCTACAGGAAAAGGAACATCTGTAGCTAAGCCTTCTCTGAGCACCTTTATGAGAGACTATATCTTGTCTCTTCTGATGTGACTCAACAAAGATACAATCGCCTTTGCTGCTTAGCCAGACAATAGCTGATGTGTACTGGGCAGAGGCACTAGAAGGTGCATAGATAAGGATTGTTCAGACTGCAGCTGTCCTGGAAATGGGCAGAGGCCAATTGATACCCTCTGGAATATACCTACCTAAAAACTGTATAAAAGATCTGAGCAACTACTGGATCAGAAGAAGGAAAACACAGGAGAAGGAAAACACGGAAGGAAAAGACCTGGACAAAGCCACCGAGAAGGCAAACAGGAGAGAAGGCAAAGCCTGGGGCAATGCTGCCCTGAAGAAAAACTAAAAGAATACCAGGAGAGAAAAAATGACAGAGACATCCCCATGGAGCCCGGAAGAAGCAGACCAAGAGGAACCCTCTCTCCGTGTCCTAAGTTCTGCCTGCTGCAACTCATGGAGCTGAAGAGGCTGCTCAGGGGTCCACATCTCTTCTACAGCTAAAGCTACATCACCCTTCCTCTACAGACCCAACATCTCCTCTACATCCAAAGCTGCAACACCTTTCCTCCACAGACTCAAACTGTCTTGGGGGGTGAGGGGTGTGGTAATACAATTTCCTTTCCTCTTCTCTCTTCCTCTTCTCTCTCAGTCTCTATTCTCTCTCTCTCTCCTTCTGATCCATCCACATTATTTGTGTAATAAATAGTCTGGCTGTTGATACTTTGGCCTCGTTTGTGCCTCTAATTTCATAACATGGGAATATTCAAAAGGACTGAGTCTCTTTCCCTCTCTGGGCTGAGACAACCTTACACCATCTTCTTCTGCTCACTATTGCTCCAGCAAAGAGGTGAGCCAGAAGTAAAATGACATCAGCTCTTGTGTCTCTCTCATATATGTTCTCACTCCTGCGGGTTTGCACAAACCACTACAGAGTGCCATGAACAATTCCTGTTCAGTTATTTGTTTAAAGGTAACAAATAACAGCTTTTCTTTTTAAACTTTAAAAAAACAGGAATGTAAATGTGTAAGACTTTCCTCCACCTCCACACTTTAGAAATGTAATTCAGGTGCATTTCAATAGAGAAATAAAAATCAGAACACAATAGAATAGAATAAACCAGGTTGGAAGAGACCTTCAAGATCATCATGTCCAACCTATCATCCAACACCACCTAATCAACTAAATCATGACACTAAGCACCCCATCTAGTCTCTTCCTAAACACCTCCAATGATGGTGATTCCATCATCACCCTGGTCAGCCCATTGCAATGGGAAATCACTCTCTCTATGAAGAACTTGTTCCTAATATCCAGCCTAAACCTCCCCTGGTGCAGCTTGAGACTGTGTCCTCTTGTTCTGGTGCTGGTTGCCTGGGAAAAGAGACCAGCCCCCACCTGGCTACAACCTCCCTTCAGGTAGTTGTAGACAGCAATAAGGTCTCCTCTGAGCTTCCTCTTCTCCAATCGAAGCAACTGTCACACCCAGCTTCCTCAGCCTCTCCTCACAGGGCTTGTGCTTGAAACCCCTCCCCAGCTTTGTTGCCCTTCTCTGGATGCTTTCCAGCAACTCAACATCTTTCCTAAACTGAGTGGCTGAGAACTGGACACAGGACTCAAGATGTGGCCTAACCAGTGCAGAGTACAGAGGGAGAATGACCTCCCTGCTCCTGCTGGCCACACTATTCCTGATGCAGGCCATGATGCCATTGGCCTTCTTGGCCACCTGGGCATGCTTCTGGCTCATATTCAGCCAGTATCAACCATCACCCCCAGGTCCCTTTCTGCCTGGCTGCTCTCCAGCCAGTCTGACCCCAGCCTGTAGCACTGCATGGGGTTGTTGTGGCCAATGTGTAGAACCCAGCATTTAGATGTGTTCAATCTCATGCCCTTGGACTCTGCCCATCTGTCCAGCCTGTCAAGGTCTCTCTGCAGAGCTCACCTACCCTCCAACAGATCAACTCCTGCCCCCAGCTTGGTGTTGTCTGCAAATTTTCTGATGATGTACTCAGTGCCCTCATCCAGATCATCAATAAAGATATTAAAGAGGATGGGGCCCAGCACTGATCCCTGGGGGACATCACTAGTGACTGGGATGTTGCAAAAAGAAAAATACATTTGCAAAAAGGGAAATAAAATCACTATCTTAATTAATTTGGAATAGTTAAATTATCTCATTTTTTAAGAGCAATTTGAGCAATTTTGTTTGACCTGAAACTGTATTGTTCAGCAAATAACCTACTTTCCAGAAACATCTTGCTCAGTCCTCTGCCATCTGCAGCCTCTTCAAGTTTCAAGCAGCTCCCTGTTTTCTCTCATTGTGAAGTGAAGAAGGGGAAAGAAAAACAGATGATGAGTTTATCATAATGTCTTGTGTATAATTGATCATTTTCAAAAATAACCTCTTCCCTGAAAAAGCAATGAGGTTAATAAGGGTTCTGCTGCAATCTCTGATGTTTCTTTCTCATGACTTCTTTTCTCACTCACAGGTGTCATTGCTGCTGCCTTCACCACCACCTGTAGTGCAGAAGTGACAGCCACACCAGAGGCCACGGCAGAGGCATTGGCATGAAATGAGGGTAGCAGTAGGATAAATTGCAGTGTCAAGAAGCAACAGTGAAAGGTGGCAATAATAATGCAGCCTATACACTGGAAAAGATTGCTAAATCCTAAATGATTCCTCTGTAATTGTAATTATCTTAAGGTAGTGATTTTTTGTTGGTTTCTTTTGTGGGTTTTGTTTGTTTGATTAAAAAACAATTTTCAGTACAAAAACTTTGTCCAGTGGAATCATTTGGAGGGAAAATACTGGACAATGTTCTTCATCTGTGTGTAGTCTAAACCACATATCTTCTGTATGTTTTCATTCTAAACAGCTGGTGTTATTTAGTCTGACAAATGAAACACTTCAGACAGTTTCTCAATTGTTGTAATTAAAACCAGGAAGCATCAAGGTAAATAAAAGTAATCATGGGATCAATAAAGTATTATTGTTTTAATAGCTATCTCAAAAGCCCAGATCATAAAAATGCTGGGTTTCAAAGTGCAGGAAATTCTAGCAAGCACGCCGCGGTCTCTGATGGAGCTCTCGAGCAAAGTGCTGAACAGAAATTAATCATCTCACTAAAATTCACCTCTGTGTTTCTGAAAATAACAAACTAAATTTCTAGGGAACTGCCATAAATTGAGATGCTGCAGTATGGTGGGAGGGGTGGAATATCAGGTAGGAATCACAACTGAAAGAGAAGACAGAGGATAAAACCTGATATTAATTCAGAGAGAGGCAGCTCCAGTGACAGAAGATATCAAATACCAAAGCACTCTCTATGAGGTATGTGGAGTTAATGCTAGTGAGGGGAAATAGAAAGCTGAAGTGACCTCCAGTCACATTGCAGTCTCCTTGAAAAACAAGGAGCCTACCAGATCAAGAGATGTTCCCCTGAATGCAACAAGTGACTGTTTAATGGAAACGATTGTGGGCTGCAGCAGAAAGGAAGGCAGGACACAAATATACCATGCAACTCAGTGCAGTATTATGGCTGAGGGATGGTATCCTTTCAGGGCTTTCTCTGTCATGGATCTTGCAGAACTTCCTTAGCATCCACATTTTTCTTTCCAGCCACTACCTCCTTCTCAGTTTCCCTATGTGTTACCCTTCCTAACCTCATGACTTAGATGACTTGGAATTGTTTGTGATGCTGCACTTAAGAGTTCACCTGTTAAACGAGAAAAGAAATAATGTGAGTATTTTTGTGTATTTCTTAAGACAGATTTGTACTTTTCTGTCATCCGTTAATGTTTTGGTAGCAACTAACCTATTGTGTCAGCTCCTCTATGTTCTTTGGTTATAACATTATAAATGTTTAAGACTTAAATCTCAATATAAAAGCTACACATTTAGCAATCTTTACAGGCTGTGACTTGGAATTGACTGTAGAAGAATTTACTTCCTGAGGGTCACAGATTTCACTGCGTGTTGCAGAACTACTGTCAGAGGTTAACCTGAGGGGGTTCTCCCCCTTTCCCTTTCCCCCTCTAGTGAGAGAGTGGGGAATAAAAAAAGGAAAGCGGAGAGCTTTAGCTGAGTTACACAAAATGATGTACTACTCTAGTGAAGAAATATCAGATTACACCAAAGAGAGAGGGAGAAAAACAAAAGGGAAAATACCTGACCAAAATTTGTGCAGGATGACTGTACCACTTTGCACCGCACAAGAACAAAACCAGAGCAAGAGTGACCTCAGCCCCCAGTCCTTCTGACTAAAACATCTCATAAGTGCTACAAATTTCAGCCAGCATTACTCAGAATAGTACACGGTGCAGCTCAAACCATTACACCATGGCAACTTCAGAGATTTTATTAGAACTGTGAAGCATTTGCTTTACTGAAACTGATGGACTTGAAATGAACTAACAGCAGGCTTATATTTCTGCAAAAAATATGCAAGAGTATGCACATTCTGCACTGTGAAATATATTCACTGTTTCGCAGGGATTAATATTTAATTTCCTTAAGAACAGTCAAATTATGTTAGAACCATAGAATCATAGAAACAATAAGGTTGGAAAAGACCTCAAAGATCATCAAGTCCAACCTGTCACCCAAGACCTCATGACTACTAAACCGTGGCACCAAATGCCACATCTAATCCCCTCTTGAACCGCTCCAGGGATGGTGACTCCACCACCTCCCCAGGCAGCACATTCCAGTGGCCAACAACTCTCTCTGTGAAGACCTTTCTCCTCACCTCGAGCCTAAACTTCCCCTGGTGCAGTTTGAGACTGTGTCCTCTTGTTCTGCTAGATTCTTTAAAAACTGTGTAATAACACCAGTAGGATTTTTGTGAGAACTTTAAGCACTGTGAAGGAAGCGTAACAAAAAAACAAAAACAAAAACAAAAACCAAAGCTAAACAAATAAACAGAAAACCCAAAACACAGCCAAAGAGAAGAAATACCATTGTAATAAATATATCATAGTATCATAGTATCAGTCAGGGTTGGAAAGGACCACAAGGATCATCTAGTTAAGCCTGGTCTTAAACACCTCCAGGGATGGGGCCTCAACCACCTCCTTGGACAACCCATTCCAGGGCTTCACCACCCTCACTGTGAAGAACTTCCTCCTCACATCCAGCCTGGATCTCCCCACCTCCAGCTTCATCCCATTCCCCCTAGTCCTATCACTCCCTGATAGCCTGAAAAGTCCCTCCCCAGCCTTCTTGTAGGCCCCCTTCAGATACTGGAAGGCCACAATGAGGTCCCCTCGGAGTCTTCTCTTCTCCAGACTGAACAGCCCCAACTCCCTCAGTCTGTCCTCATAGCAGAGGTGCTCCAGCCCTCTGATCAACCTTGTGACTCTTCTCTGGACACCTTGTGGTCCATATCCCTCTTGTAATAGGGGCTCCAGAACTGGAGGCAGGACTCCAGGTGGGGTCTCACCAGAGCTGAGTATATGCCTGGAGTTAACTAAGTTCATGGGCTTTAAATACAAATATGCTTAATGATGAAATTAACTTTTACAAAGCAGGAAGATCAAAGGCCATCCAATGCCTTTGTGATAATGCCAGTGAACAAAGAGCTGTTCAGAAGGGAAAAGAGAGCAGAAGCTTGTTAAAAATCTTGGTTTAAAAAAAAATTGCTGTGATAATAGGTTGAAGTTAAAAGATAGGAATGAAGGTAGCCTAGGGCAAGAAACAGCAGGGAGTAAACAGATCGTTTAAGAGGAAACACCAATCTATGGAAACAGTAAGCTTGAAAGTGAGAGACTGGGTTCAGGGGAAGGTCTGAAGCACCAGTCATGAAGAATATACAAAGTAAAGCTGGCTAAGAGGAGATGCTGATTATTGGTGGGTTGTGCAGGTGTTCCAAAGTTGGATTTTCTAGATAAGAAAGAACTCCCTAAGGAACTCACTTTCTATCAAGACTTTGTAAAATCAAGATGTCAAAGCTCAAGAACACATCTAATGATGCATCAGAGCAGGGATACATAAACATAAACTGTATGTTAGTTGCTCATTCAATGTTTGCATTGTTCATACCAGTTTTCATTTCATTTCAGGCAACCAAAACCACAACAAGAGGACACCAGGGAGGTGGTTGAGGCCCCATCCCTGGAGGTGCTTAAAATCAGGCTGGATGAGGCTCTGGCCAGCCTGATCTAGTGTAGGGTGTCCCTGCCCATGGCAGGCGGATTGAAACTAGATGATCCTTGTGGTCCTTCCAACCCTGACTGATACTATGACACAATCTCAAACTGCTCCAGGGGAAGTTTAGGCTCCAAGTGAGGAGAAAGTTCTTCACAGAAACAGTTGTTAGCCATTGGAATGTGCTACCCAGGGAGGTGGTGGAGTCACCATCCCTGGAGGTGTTCAAAAAGGGATTGGATGTGGCACTTGAAGCCATGGTTTAGCAGTCATGAGGTCCTGAGTGACAGGTTGGAGGTCTTTTCCAACCTTATTGATTCTATGATTCTGTAATATTTCCAACTTGGAATCATGCCTTTGAACCAAGAGATGTCATGTGCTAAAGGCTTTGATCCACTCTGTGCAAGGTTTGCTTCTACACAATTTCAGTGATAAAGCAGATCCTAGTCTTGCTGTTCTGGCAGCACCCTATATTCTTTCAGCTTCACCATTCACAGAGACTGTTTTCTTGCACTTCCTGTTGGAAGCTGTCAAATAAATTTTGTTGAGCCACATCAAACATCTATGGCTGTCCTGCTAGATGTGGCAGTAATGCTTGTAAGAACAAGTCTCTGAAGAACTTTTATTTCCTTGAGCGTGTCATAAGATTTATAAAGCTATTTATCAGATGGGTGGTTATTGAGTGAAAGCTTCCTTGCAGCCCTACTGAAATACTTGAAACAACATTCTTGCACATTTGAAAGTGGCTATCACAAATATAATGAAATAAATATCCTAATCATCATCAAATTTCTGTTAGGAAAAAAAAAAAGGATTCTTTTTAGCAGTACAAAAGTTATGTATACATTGGGTAATTTTTCCCCCTCTATTACATGGTTGCAGAGCCAAGAACTTTATCATTGTATTATTAAGTTAGACCAGGCCATTTGTGTTTGTCAAAAAAAGGGGTTCTCTTAAATGAGTAAAAGTCTCACATTGGAAATAACAAAACCCAACCAACAAAAACAAACAAACAAACAAAAAGTACAACCAAAAAAAAAAAAACATTAATAAAATCTATGTGGTGTTTCTGTGAGGACTGTGAAAAATGTAGTGGTCCCAATCCAGCCAGTCCTACCACGGTGAGCTTAACTAGAACCTGCAGACCTGTCTGCAAAAAGGTGACCATGGCCACAGGGTGGGCCAAGTGGCACCAGTCTGCCAAGCCTGTGGATTATATATTAAGGAGTTCCTGCATGATATAATTCAATTTCCCACAGCCTTCCCTGTTTAAGCCCACTGTTTCATCTTTATTTTCACAAGTGGCTTTCTCCCCAGTTGCCTCTTCATTCTCCCTCCTCTGCATTTTATCTTTACTCCCATCCTTTCTCACACAATTTGAGGCACAGCTCATCACACTCCAGGTTCCCACATAAACGTGAAGACCAGCTAAACATCCTGTTATTACTCCCTTGGGTTCCCACAGGTCTATACCCATTCTTCAGAAGATTTTGCTACTGATGCAGTAAGTTGAGATTCCTCTACTTTCTGAACCTGTAATTCTTACCATTCCATGCGTTTCTGATAAAGGGATAGGAACGCTCCCAAGTATATTTCTGCTTCTGATCATCCATATCACAGGATCACAGGTTGTTAGGGGTTGGAAGGGACCTCCAAAGATTGAGTCCAATCCCTCTGTCAGAGCAGAACACAGAAGCTAGCACAGCTCACTTAGGAATGCATCCAGATGGGTCTTGAAAGTTTCCAGAGGAGACTCCACAACCCCTTTGGGAAGGCTGTTGCAGTGCTCTGGGACCCTCCCAGTGAAGAATTTCCTCCTCATGTTGAGGTGGATCCTCCCTGTAAAAGTGCTGTAGTCCATATCCATTACCCTATCACAGGGTGCAACTAAGAAGAGCCTGTCCCCTCCCTTGGTATGTTTGTTGCTTTTGTTTTCCCTGAGAGTCATCTATCAGTGTTTAGATACATTTGATAATTGTTTTGTATGTTTATGTTTTTTAAGAATTCATTACAGAGGAAGATAGATGCAGCACTGCAGAACAGAAGCAGATAAACCTTCCTGAAAGGAGAAACATTGATCCTGTTGTTGATATCAAGTAAAACAGTGACACATATTGAGACAGCAAGAACATATGAAATTCAATTACCAGAACAGATCAATGATCTTTCTAATATGGCAGTTTGTCTCTGACAGTAGCATAGAGATGATTCTTAAAAAGAGCATTTTAAACCCTCTGTAGAGCACCTAATTGAGCAATGCTAAGCCATAAAGAAAAAAATCTTCAGGCCTCTAAGCACTGGCCAGCTTGAAGTGCTTACACATCAGAGTTGACAGGCTCCATTGTTATTCTGTGTATATTCTATACAGCTGCATTAGAGTCAAGATGAATAAGGATTCATCAAAAATACAAAAGTACATCTGAATGTTAGTGACACCTCAAACTCAAACCAGAACCGATTACGGCATTCATTTTTTCTCCCCCCAAACACATTCAGCACACAGAGCTCTGAACATTTCCTATTGTGCCATGTGTTTTGCAAATAGAAAAATATGTTGCACAAAAAATTTTCACAGTAATTTTAAACAGTGTGTTGGGTTAGTCACTGCTCATGAGCATTTGAATTCTGTATTCAAATGTAACTAGAAACAATAAAAGCTCCACTGTTCTGACCATTCTTTTTATATTGAGTGGGAATCTGTATCTTAAGTATTTTCTTTTTTCCTGTCATGGGGTTTTTTGGCTTTTTTTCCCAAGTGACAGTCTAGGTAAGCAAGGTCTGAATGTATTGGTTTGATTTTTTCAGGGCAGCTAAAGTGAGAGTAGATTCCTCAGAGGATGTGAGACAGAACTCAGTGAAAAAAGGACAGTGTAAGAAATACCATTTGCATTAAAACTATACAATAATACAATAATACAATAAATAAATCCAGGTTGGAAGAGACCTTCAAGATCATCGTGTCCAACCTAGCAACCAATCCAACCCACCTAAACAACTAGATCATGGCACCCAGTACCCCATCAAGTCTCCTCCTGAACACCTCCAATGATGGTGACTCCACCACCTCCCTGGGCAGACCATTCCAATGGGCAATCACTCTCTTCAGGTTTATCCATCTAGTGCTCTGTCTGTAAAGAATGCAGCAAAACTTAAACTAAGACATTATAGACAGGGTGAGATTATTTGTATAAGAAAAAAAATATTTAGCTTTCCCTTACTGTTTCATACTCACATGCAAAAGATGAAATGAGTGTTTTGACGCTGACCATCATTGCATACATTGGGACAGAGAATAAGAAGTGCTGCCTCTTGGTTCCTCTTCGTATCTTCTAGACTTATCTTGAATGGAATTGCTCTGCAACCTTTGAATGCTCTTGACAAAAACACATGGCCATGCTGAGCTGTATGACATCGAGGTTGCCCCACTTCTATACAGTGGACTTAGCTCTTAGAGGACACGGTCTCAAGCTGTGCCAGGGGAGGTTTGGACTGCATATCAGGAGGAAATTCTTCATAGACAGAGTGATTGCCCATTGGAGTGGCTGCCCAGGGAGGTGGTGGAGTCACCATCACTGGAGGAAGAGACTGGATAGGGTGCTTGGTGCCATGGTTTAGTTGATTAGGTGGTGTTGGGTGATAGGTTGGACGTGATGATCTCAAAGGTCTCTTCCAACCTGGTCTGGTCCTATTCTATTCTATTCTATTCTATTCTATTCTATTCTATTCTATTCTATTCTATTCTATTCTATTCTATTCTATTCTATTCTATTCCATTCCATTCCATTCCATTCCATTCCATTCCATTCCATTCTATTCCCTTGTTGCTATCAGTGCTCTGCTCAGTTTCTAGTTCTCCACAGATGTCTGCTCTCAGTCTCCCTCCAGGTTGCGTCTTCATCACTTGTTTAAACTCTGTCCTGACATTTCTTCTGGCATTTTTATACACACATACTCTCTCAGTCATACTCTATGCAAACTTGCATATTGACTGTGCTGTATATTTCCTTTATAAATCTCTACATGAAAGCTTCACCTTGAACAATAGAGGTAAGGAATTAAAATGAGCCACATTTTAGCAGTTCAGCAGCTGGCCCTCCACTATTTATGCTCAATGTTGAGGCCACAGGTTAATGGGAAGTTAATCAGTGCCTTTACAGAAGAACCACTCTAGCAAAGCATAACTTTGAAGTTTTTATTTCAGCTGCCAGGCTGAAACCCAGGGACTGCAACTTTCTTCTTTGTTGCAGTGTTTTTCACCTCCTAGCCAGTAAGAATGTGAAAGGACTTTTAAAAACAAGAATAATTACAAAGTTGGTCTTTTCAAACAGAGCACAAGAGGATGTCAGGTCAAAATGTCCAAGGAAAGAGGAGTAAGTTAATGACCAGGGATCTATTTCTAAGGCAACAGATAACTCAGAATTTATCTCTGTGTATTAAAAAAGTGCAAATGGGCTTGAGGTTCTTACAGGTCTTTTCTAAGCCAAACAATTCTGTGTTTCTGTATCTAATGCAAGAGCACTTAATAAGTTAGACAGTCTCTGGGCATTTTTAATAAGAATTTTTATTCATATTACAACTAAAAATGCCTTTGTGCTCATACTGCTAATTGAGGTTAACTCTGTACCTTTTTATGTGGAGATGCCCTTAGATATAAAACATTACCTGGACTCCTTATTTTATTCTATGTACCTGAGCTGAATAAATCCAAGTAGGAGGAAATTCTTGAGTTGATACTTGGTATTTCTTTTGAATTGCATGAGCAGCAGATCACATTCTGTACTTTGACATCTACTGTGCAGACACCTGTGATATAAACAGGGAAAACATTTTAGACCAGAGCAGCCTAAAAAATATGTTTTGAAATATAAGCAACGGAAAAGATTTATTTAAAATACTAATTGTGGAGGTCTCTATTTGCCTTTTGACTTCTGAACCTTTCAGTTTTCATGGAAAACTTGCCATAATTTGTAGTATCTGTAGTGGCTTCACCTGAGGATCCTGACATTCATATTGAAACTTGAAATGCATGTTTTCATGAAAAGTTTTAACTGCAAGCACTCTTTTGTGGATGCCAGGTATCTATAGTGGGAATGTAATCATCTTAAAGAACATACATTAACAAAGGGCCCTGGACTTTTGTGGCAAAACCACCTAGCTTGCTGTGGGACAGGAAGGCCAGTTTGCTTAGCACTCTTCGAGACCAAGGTCATTTACAGTCACCAGGTGTTTGTGTTCAATAGAATGGAATAGAATTAACCAGGTTGGCAAAGGCCTCTGAGATCATTGAGTCCAACCAAGCATCCAGCACCATCTAATCAACTAAAACATGGCACCAAGCACCCCATCAAGTCTCTTCCTAAACACCTCCAGTGATGGTGACTCCACCACCTCCCTGGGCAGCACATTCCAATGGGCAATCACTCTCTCTATGAAAAATTTCTTCCTAACATCCAGCCTAAACCTCCCCTGGCACAGCTTGAGACTGTGTCTAAATGGAGACCTGTGAAGCTGGTCTGCCAAAGAGCTGAAGGAAGGAGTCTTAAGATGGCCCTGTTTTGGCTAAAACTCATGAAGAAAGGCTCAAATGAGATAAACATCCAACTTCAAAGCAGATTCTGAAGGCTGGGGTGCCCAAGTACAGGCTTTTGCATAATTAACTCCAATTTTGTGTGGTAGTTTTAGGCTGTACCTTTAAAATTTTCCACAGATCTTGAACAGAAAGTAGTAGAATGTAAAACAATCACTGTGGGGTGTATAAAGGAAAATAATTATAAGTTCTAAAAAGTCCATTGGAGAGATAACAGACTTCACAGTATCACAGTATCACCAAGGTTGGAAGAGACCTCAAAGATCATCGAGTAATTTGTCACCACAGACCTCATGACTAGACCACGGCACTGAGTGCCACGTCCAGTCCCCTCTTGAACACCTCCAGGGACAGTGATTCCACCACCTCCCTGGGCAGCACATTCCAATGGCGAATGACTCTCTCAGTGAAGAACCTTCTCCTCACCTCGACTTAAACTAGTTGTACAAAACAATCTTTCTCTTTTAGCTTCTTTGGCTCTGGCTGACACTTCTCCTGGCTTTACTGACCTTAACTGCATTACCTTTGCTGTGACTGGTATTAACAACTTCTCTGCTTTTTTCTTCTTCCTTTTTTTGTCCAAGGGGGGTAAGGAGTGGAGTAGGGGGAGGAGAAGCTTTTGCAGCTGCCCTGGTTTTAGGCCAGGGGGGGTTTTATGCTGTTTGTCGATTGTAAATACTGTGATACTGTGATATTGTGATACTGTAAATACCTGTAAATATCATAAATACTGTATATTTTGTACACATTCATTACATTTCATTGCAGACTGTAGTTTTGCTTGTAAATGGGATCCATCCTAGGGTGCTGAGAGAGCTGGCAGATGAGCTGGCCAAGCCGCTCTCCATCATTTTTCAGCAGTCCTGGCTTACTGGAGAGGTCCCAGAAGACTGGAAGCTGGCCAACGTGGTGCCCATCCACAAGAAGGGCCGATTGGATGAGCCAGGGAATTATAGGCCTGTCAGCCTGACCTCAGTGCCAGGCAAGATTATGGAACAGGTCATCTTGAGTGCGATCATGCAGCACTTACAGGATGGCCAAGGGATCAGGCCTAGCCAGCATGGCTTTAGGAAGGGCAGGTCCTGCTTGACCAACCTGATCTCCTTCTATGATCAGGTGACCCGCCTGGTTGATGTGGGGAGGCCTGTGGATGTGGTCTACCTGGACCTCAGCAAGGCCTTTGACACCGTCCCCCACAGCAAACTCCTGGCCAAGCTGGCAGCCCATGGCTTGGATGGGAGCACACTGCGTTGGGTTAGGACTGGCTGGAGGGCCGAGCCCAGAGAGTGGTGGTGAATGGTGCCACATCCGGCTGGCGGCCTGTCACTAGTGGTGTGCCCCAGGGATCAGTGCTGGGCCCCATGCTCTTCAACATCTTTATTGATGATCTGGATGAGGGCATCGAGTCCATCATCAGTAAATTTGCGGACGACACCAAGCTGGGGGCAGGAGTTGATCTGCTGGAGGGCAGAGAGGCTTTGCAGAGGGACCTCGACAGGCTGGACAGATGGGCAGAATCCAACGGCATGAGATTGAACACATCCAAGTGCCGGGTTCTGCACATTGGCCACAACAACCCCATGCAGTGCTACAGGCTGGGGTCAGAGTGGTTGGAGAGCGGCCAGCAGAGAGGGACCTGGGGGTGCTGGTTGATTGTAGGTTGAACATGAGCCTGCAGTGTGCCCAGGCAGCCAAGAAGGCCAATGGCATCCTGGCCTGCATCAGAAACAGTGTGGCCAGCAGGAGCAGGGAGGTCATTCTGCCCCTGTACACTGCACTGGTTAGGCCGCACCTTGAGTCCTGTGTCCAGTTCTGGGCCCCTCAGTTTAGGAAAGATGTTGTCTTACTGGAGTGTGTCCAGAGAGGGCAACAAAGTTGGTGAGGGGTTTGGAAGACAAGCCCTATGAGGAGAGGCTGAGGGAGCTGGGGTTGCTTAGCCTGGAGAAGAGGAGACTGAGGGGTGACCTTATTGCTCTCTACAACTACCTGAAGGGAGGTTGTAGCCAGGCGGAGGTTGGTCTCTTCTCCCAGGCAGCCAGTACCAGAACAAGAGGACACAGTCTCAGGCTGCGCCAGGGCAGGTTTAGACTGGAAGTTAGGAAGAAGTTCTATACTGAGAGAGTGATTGCCCACTGGAATCAGCTGCCTGTGGAAGTGGTGGAGTCACCTTCATTGGAGGTGTTCAAGAAGAGGCTTGATGGGGTGCTTGGTGCCAGGGTTTAGTTTTTTGGTTGTTTAGGTGGGTTGTATTGTACTGTATTGTACTGTATTGTACTCTTTTGTACTGTATTGTACTGTATGGTACTGTGTTGTGTTTTGGGTGGGTTGGATTGGTTGATGGGTTGGGCGTGATGATCTTGAAGGTCTCTTCCAACCTGTTGTATTGTATTGTATTGTAAATACAGCGCCATGGTCTGGCAAATTTAATGTTCAGGGGACTTTTCAAACCACCACATTTTGTTATTAAACTTGACATCCCTCAATATGTTAATGAGGAAAATGAAGTATACATTGAACATATATGACTATACTACTTAACTTTCCTCCCAAATCATGATAAGCATCACCTAGAAAATAGGGACAACCTGGGCTGTGGTATAGAACCTACAAGAGGGACATCTCTGACCATGCTGCCTCTGGCAGCAGGGAGCACATGTGCCATTGGCACTCTTCCCAGGGTCAGTGACAGGGGGTGCAGCATTGGCCAGCACTAGCACCACTGCCAGCTGCAGCAGCAGCTGAGACCAGAGGAGACAGTGATGAGGACAACTGTTGAGCTGTGCTCCTTTTCCTCCATCCAAGACAAGGACACCTTTCTTGATGAGAATCACATCTTCAATAGACAGCTGAACTTTTGCTGCATTATGGTTAAAGCTATTGAAAAGCTTTGCATCTCTAACTTTATCAGATCTTACCCAGGATTTAATAATCCTGAGATTATCTTGCAGTCAGTGCATTTATCACTGGCAATCCTAAATCTGTAGTATCTGTCACTTTGAACCATTAAACCATTTGATTATTTTAACTTTCTGATCTGTGTCACAGCAAGTCCTTTTTGTGGCACCAGAATGTGGAGGCAAATGTTAATTTTGCCAAACAGCTCCAGCAAGAGTCCTGTGCTCTGAGTCAGGCAAACATCAGGGCCTTTTCTTGTAATACCACAACTTGATATTCAGTTGTTAAAATGATTGAATTATACTTAATAAAAAATAAAACAGAAAACAAAAAAAACCCCAAACATTCCAAACAAAACCAAACACACAATGAACCATAACGAAGCGTCATTTATATTTCCCTCTTGTATTGGTATCTATGAAAATTAAAAGCTTTTGCTAATGTTTGAAAGTACAAGTTTCTCTTCAGCAGAGAATGTCGTGGCAGATGTAATCATCTACTTAAAATAGAGCTTCACCTGAAATGTCTTTGTTGGGCTATAATGCCTTGCAATGCACAATTTTACACACTTCATTAATTCCACAGTGTAACCCAAGAAAGAAACAAGGGCTGCATGCCTTTGGTGGAGACCTCAATAGTTTTGAACAATTTTGACTAGTGAATTAGTACTACAATTTTGGATTGACAGATGTTCAGCCTTGTTGCATTAAGTGTATGAGAGTCCCTCCAAGGACTGTCACTGAGACAGTTCTGTAAGACTGGAAATAGATGGTTTATTTAAGTGACAGATATAACAGATTCACAGTTGTCATTGATAAACACACCTGTTGTGTCAATGCTAAATATTGTAATCCTAGTCAATAACTCATTACTCTGTATTATCAATTCACTTAGAATCATAGAATCACAGAATCTGTAAGGTTGGAAAAAAACCCAAAGATCATCAAGTCCAACCTGTCACTCAAGACCTCATAACTACTAAACCATGGCTTCAAGTGCCATGTCCAATCCCTTTTGAACACCTCCAGGGACAGTGACTCCACCACCTCCCTGGCAGCACATTCCAATGGCTAACAACTCTCTCTTTGAAGAACTTTCTCCCCACCTCCAGCCTAAACTTCCCCTGGTACAGCTTGAGACTGTGTCCTCTTGTTCTGGTGCTGGTTGCCTGGGAGAAGAGACCAACCCCCACCTGGCTACAACCACCCTTCAGGTAATGCCACTTGGGCATTATCCAATGAAACATCAGAGATGCAATTCTTTCTCTAAAGATAGTCCCTGCTAGTAGGGAAACAAATAATGGATTGGACCTGTCGATCTGTCCAACTGCCAATGAAGTGTCTCCTCTCAGTGAGGTCTTGGCAAGGGACTAGATTTACAGTCTTGATGAGGTGGGACTGAATCATGTGTCATGAGTTGGTAGGCTTTGCTTCTAACCAATACAATACAATACAATACACCAGGTTGGAAGAGACCTTCAAGATCACCGCGTCCAACCCATCAACCAATCCAGCCCACCTAAACAACTAAACCATGCAGCCAAGCACCCAACCAGTCTTGCTGTGTTGTCAAACAAAAAGAGGGAGAGGGGGGGTTCCAGTACAGAGGTGCAGATGTTCTTTTGGCTTCACTGAACATTGGCCTGTGAGGTCTTCACCCCAGATGTCAGATTTTCTTGTCACCAGGCCTTATCTGAGTGTTCGCATGCAAACTTCTACATTGGTCCTGGGCTTCAGCCAGAAGACCAAGTTGCTCACATCCTGCCTTTGCTTAAGCCCTGTGCAAGAAAACCAAGTTGTTTAACTCTCACCCTTACTAAAGCCCAGAGTCAGCACTTCTCTGCCACTTCCTGGTCACTCTGTATTTCACTACAGCAAGCCCTTTCATTTTCCACAAGTATCTAAAATAATATCAGACAAAGTCTAAAAAGAGGTGGGATTTGTTTATTATAATTTGTTTTCACTGTCACACTTTTAAAGTTCCTTCTCCTCTAATATTAAGGAGAACCCAGAATTGACTCCCACATAAAAGGTTGGTGGTTCCCATAAGAAATGGGAGTTTTTCCTTTTAAAGTGGGGGATAATATAGAAAATAGGAATTTATTATTCTTAGCTAGTTACTGGCCTTTCTCTAACATCCTGGTTTTGTTTGTTGGAAATAGCACTGAGTGAAATACACAATAGGACAAAAATCATTAACATCATTAGTATTATAATTTGTATTTTTAAAAAATAATGTAAAAATTACCTTATTTATGAAAATGAGGCCTCATTACAGTAAAAGATCCAGGTTGCAATATATGGTGTCTTGGAGCAATGTCAGGATAGGTAATGACAAATATTCCAGTACTCTGGCAATGTTATATCCTCAGAGTCTCATTTGAAACCCACTACCTGCAATTATGCCAAGTTTCAGGAACAGGACACATTTCTGGTGCTTGAAAACTAAGGAAAAGAGGTTAGCTGATAAATAAAATTCATTTTGCTTTAGGAAGGAAGCCTCAGCTGTAGGTTAGTGTGAGAGACTAAAGCTTGTCTCTCCTGATATGACTCAACAATGATAAAATCACCTTTGCTGCTTGCCCAGACAACAGCTGATGTGTATTGGGCAGAGCCACTGGAAGGACTCTTGGGAAGGTGCATAGATAAGGATTGCTCAGACTGCAGCTGTCCTGCAAATGGGCAGAGGCCAATCAATCTATAAAACTGTATAAAAGACCTGAGCAACTGCTGGCTCAGTAGAAGGAAAACACAGGAGAAGGAAAAGACCTGGACAAGGCTGCGCTGAGCAGAAAAACAGAGAGAATACCAGGAGAGAAAAAATGACAGAGACATCCCCATGGAGCCTGGAAGAAGCAGACCAAGAAGAACCCTCTCTCCGTGTCCTAAGTTCCGCCTGCTGCAACCCATGGAGCTGAAGAGGCTGTCCAGAGGACCACATCTCTTCTACAACTAAAGCTACAGCACCCTTGCTCTACAAACCCAACAATTCCTCTACATCCCAAGCTGCAGCACTGTTCCTCCACAGACTCAAACTGTCTTGGGGGGTGAGGGGTGTGGTAATATAATTCCTTTCCTCTTCTCTCTCTCACTCACTATTCTCTCTCTCCTTCTGATCCATCCACATTATTTGAGTAATAAGTAGTCTGGCTGTTGATACTTTGGCCTGGTTTGTGCCCCTAATTTCATAACACAGGAACATTCAAAAGAACTGAGTCTCCTTCCCTCTCCAGACTGAGACAGTTAGGTCATGAGACCATGTTATTAAGAGAGAGATGAGTCGTTGAGCGCATTAAAACAATGACCCAGGAAGAAGTCCAACCACAGTGAAGCTATTTCATTGATTTATGAAAACTGAAATTAATCCTTTGCCATAGATTTATGTAGAAAACTCTTATTTTGGAGGGTGGCATAATTCTGACATCATACCCTATCATGTCTGAAATAGAATAGAATAAACCAAGTTGGAAGAGACCTTCAAGATCATCACATCCAACCCATCATCCAATACCACCTAACCAACTAACCCATGGCACCAAGCACCCCATCAAGTCTCCTCCTAAACATCTTCAGTGATGGTGACTCCACAACCTCCCCGGGCAGCACATTCCAATGGGCAATCACTCTCTCTATGAAGAATTTCTTCCTAACATCCAGTCTGAACCTCCCCTGGTGCAGCTTGAGACTGTGTCCTCTTGTTGTGGTGCTGGTTGCCTGGGAGAAGAGACCAACCCCCTCCATGATACAACCCTCCTTCAGGTAGTTGTAGAGAGCAAGAAGGTCTCCCCTGAGTCTCCTCCAGGCTAATCAACCCCAGCTCCCTCAGCCTCTCCTCATAGGCCTTGTGTTCCCAATCCCTCACCAACTTTGTTGCCCTTCTCTGAACATGTTCCATCAACTCAACATCTAAACTGATGGGCCCAGAACAAGTTAGTGAAAGAAAAAACTCTCTTCTAAGATTTTAAACTTCTCAATTAGATTCTCAGAGTTTAGGGAAACTTGAATAGTTAAACAACAGCTACATCAAGAGCAACTTTGCAAACTGAAAGCAGTTAAGATAAATTGCAACAACATTCTGCAAACACTATATTCAACATTTTATTAAAGTAATAGTCTGCAAAAGCCAATTTGGGGAAATAAAATTGCTTTCCAAAAACTAAAGAGAACTCAGTGTTTTAAGTAATCAAGGCAGGGAAGTCATTAGAATTTTCTTCTTACTAAGTATGCTGATTATTATTGCAGACATCCCTGAAGAGTCAGATTTCAGAACATATATATTTTAAAAATAACTTAAAAAGCACAATTTTCCTGAGAAGAATGAAGAGACAAAAGCAGGTCATACAGGTAACCAGAATATGGTGCTTAAAAGACAAAGAGATGTCCTAGGGGACAAGATTTAGCACCAGACGTGGTAGAGTCAGGTAGTGGTTGGACTTGATGATCTTACAGGTCTTATCCAACCAAAATTAATGCAATACAATACAATACAATACAATACAATACAATACAATACAATACAATACAATACAATAAACCAGGTTGGAAGGCACCTTGAGATCATCACGTTCAACCTATCAACCAATCCAACCCACCTAAACAACTAGATCATGGCACCAAGCACCCCATCAAATCTCCTCCTGAACACCTCCAATGATGGTGACTCCACCACCTCCCTGGGCAGACCACTCCAATGGGCAATCACTCTCTCTGTATAGAACTTCTTCCTAACATCCAGTCTAAACCTCCCTTGGTGCAGCCTGAGACTGTGTCCTCTTGTTCTGGTACTGGCTGCCTGGGAGAAGAGACCAACCTCTGCCTGTCTACAACCTCCCTTCAGGTAGTTGTAGAGAAAGCAATAAGGTCTCCCCTGAGCCTCCTCTTCTCCAGGCTAAGCAACCCCAACTCCCTCAGCCTCTCCTCACAGGGCTTGTGTTCCATTATTCTGTGATTCTATGAATATTCTGTCCTGTTAAGTCCTTCACATCATTTGACTCATGCAGCTAACTGACAAAAGTCTCCTAAGTCACATTATATCTTAGGAAAAGTATCTTTCAAACAGTTGCAATTTAATCACATTCTACAGAATTTTTTGAGTTTTAATGCCATCTCTATTAAACCAGAGTGATGACAGTGAAAACCCCACAGGATGAGTTTTCTTGGGATCTGTATGATTATTCACAAACACAGGGCAGTAGTTTAGGAAGAAATAGAGTTCATGGGGAATTTGATGCTTCAGCAAAACAGCAGGGCTGGATACAACTCTAATGCTGGTTCTAATACAGCACAACAAAAGGAAGCCACATCTCATCACAGTATATTCACAAGAAAAATTAATTTGTTCAGTGTTTGGCAAAATGTTTGAAAGGTTTTGGTTTAGTTCTGTGTTTTTTAATTTTTTTTGTGTGTTTGTATGTTTGTTTCTATCAGGAACAGCGTGGCCAGCAGGAGCAGGGAGGTCATTCCCCCCTGTTCATAGCACTGGTTAGGCCACACCTTGAGTCCAGTGGCCAGTTCTGGACCCCTCACTTTAGGAAAGATGTTGAGTTGCTGGAACGTGTCCAGAGAAGGGCCAAAAAGCTGGGGAGGGGTCTCGAGCACAAGCCCTATGAGGAGAGGCTGAGGGAGCTGGGATTGCTTAGCCTGGAGAAGAGGAGGCTCAGGGGAGACCTTATTGCTCTCTGCAACTACCTGAAGGGAGGTTGTAGACAGGTGGGGACTGGTCTGTTCTCCCAGGCAACCAGCACCACAACAAGAGGACACAGTCTCAAGCTGTGCCAGGGGAGGTTTAGGCTGGATGTTAGGAAGAAATTTTTCATAGAGAGAGTGATTGCCCATTGGAATGTGCTGCCCAGTGAGGTTGTGGAGTTGCCATCACTGGAGGTGTTTAGGAGGAAACTTGATGGGGTGCTTGGTGCCATGGTTTAGTTGATTAGATGGTGTTGGATGATGGGTTGAACATGATGATCTCAAAGGTCTCTTCCAACCTGGTTTATTCTATTCTACTCTAAAAGAAAACATGGACAAAATACTGCAAATACTATAGTGTCATTATAAGAAGGAGGATAACATCAACTAAGTCTAATAAGTAGAGATGAAATGAGAAAACCATCCTGGAGACCTGATTAGGATAATACCAGTTCATATAGTCAGTACATTGCTGACTGTAATGAATATATAATTAATATATGGCAAATATGAATATTAGTTAAAAATATGAATAACTTTGTATATATGTAAAGAATTGCCCAAAACATATATATATATATATATATATATTTACAGTGGGAATATACAGTGTTTGGGCAAATTAACCATTTTAATAATCTCAAGCAAACTGGGAGGAATAACAGAAAGATAAAATTCCCCAGTGTGAAATGGAGCTCAGCCACAGGGGGGATACTTGACAATAACCATAAAGACAGGAGGCAATGAATTAATTACTCAGGAGGAGTAATTACTCAGGAGGAGTTCTACCCCAAAGGGGGAGTGCTGCTGCTGTATATTAGCCGTTGAGGCTTTTGGGGGCACTCTTGAGCACCTGGAACGGATGGGTGCCGGCAGGAATGCCATGCGGTCTCAGGGCTGGGATGGCTCCAGCAGGACAGCAGGTGGTTTATGATGCTATTGCTGCAATGGACTCCTCCCTCTTCCTGGGTAACCTGAGGCATTGCTTGAATTCTAGTTGCAAGGGGAAGTGAGGCTTGGCTCCAGCTCCTAGGGCTCGTGGCTTCTCTAGCTTGCAGTGAGTAAGCTTGTGGCTTCCGTCCCAAGCTCTGGACCAGGCAACTGAAGGCAAGGTAACTCGAGGCAAGGCAGATCCAAGCAAGCAAAGCAAAGGCAACTACAAATCAGCCTGTATATGTATCTTGCCTGAGATTCAATTGGGCCAGCAGGGCAACCGAAGCCAGCAAATAGATACCCAATGAAAAGGGATTCTGCCAGGCTGTGGCCATAAAAGGCAGAAACACAGACCTGGTTGGGAAGAAGCGGTGGCCAGTCCATGTGCCCTTACCCGAGAAGGAGACATTTATCAGACACGTTAGGTCCTGTCCCTTTGTTCCTTTTCCCCTGTTACCCTGACATCTGCAGGAAGGAGGGGGAAGAAGGGGACCATGTCTAGACACATCGGAGCCTGTCTGGGTTTGTGCTGGGCCCATTTGGCCCTATCTCCACACCAAGACACATTATGAAGGCAAACACAGCCTTAGTTCAGAAATTTATCCATAATGAGAACAGAAACTATAGCAAGTTTTCACGGAGTCACACACCCAGGCTCCTGTACACACCAGATCACTTTACAGTCACAGAAGGAAATGCAACATGTTTCTTACTGGGGCTCTGATGCCTTCATCCCATTTTACTTATTGGAGGTGATTGTAGCCAGGAGGGAGTTGGTCACTTCTCCCAGGCAACCAGCACCAGAACAAGAGGACACAGTCACAGACTGTGCCAGGGGAAGTTTAGGCTCAAGGCAAGGAGAAAGTTCTTCACAGAGAGAGTTGTTAGCCCTTGGAATGTGCTGCCAGGGAGGTGGTGGAGTCACCTTCCCTGGAGGTGTTCAAGAGGGGATTGGACGTGGCACTTGGTGCCATGGTTTAGTCAAGAGGTCTTGAGTGACAGGTTGGACTTGATGATCTTTGAGGTCTCTTCCAGCCTTGGTGATTCTGTGATCATTGTAATTATTTTTTTTTTTATTTACCTTTCAGAAGGATAATAGAAGTTGGCCAAAAAGAAAAGGCAGAAAGCTCCTGAAAGTCAGTTACCCTGAAAACCAAATACTGTACCACACAAAACAATCTTATTCATTCTGCTGTGCTGCTATTGAGAAAGTCATTTGCCATTGCCCCTGATTCTCCAGGTCTTCAAATTTTCCTGAAGATAAGAAATGACAAAGAGCTTTCCACAAACAGAGGTAGCAGAAAAGATGTACCACTCAGAACATGATTTTCAAATCACTGTATCCCTACAGCACTGTCATTTCTTTATTTCCTTAAATTTTACATGCAGCTCATTCTGCACATCTGCCTCAAAGTGAGAGCAGCTAAGGCAGATTTTTGCATGAAGTGGCAATTCCCTTCCCTTGGCAATCGCATGGAAGTACATGAATTTAATAGCTGTTGAACAGGGACCTGCTGAATGGATCCAATTTTAAGTCACATCCTGTCAAACATGGGCAGTCTGCCAGCCTGCTGTGTGGGTATTCCCTTTATTAACAACAAAGCAGAAAGTGCACCTTTGCTACATTTGGCTGGTGATGTGATGCTTTTCACATGAACCCTAAGCAAGATTACAAATGTAAAGATTAAACACAATTTTTATCTGAGAGCTTTCAGAATGTTGTTGCATTTGTGCCTTCTGTCTTCCACTGAAGGAAAAAAAAAAGCCTAAATATAAAAATGTATGTTTAATTTCCTAGGCTGGTGCACCATATTTCTGATCTGACACATTCATTTGTATCACTAGTATTATGTTCTGCTGTGTCAATAGAGTAATGAAACATGACTGATGTGACCAGACACAGCAATGAAATAGGTCACAAAATGTAATAAATTGGAATTTTCTGAACAAGATAGAAATAATAATAATAATAAAAAGAGCTCTGTGCTTTTATAATTATAATATATTTTCTTACTTGGGCATTACTTGAAATTTCTTTGCTTTAAAAAACACATTGCCTACTGGAGTCATGAGAATTTGTGATGCTTTTCCTGGACTTCTAATTGTCATAAATATGTTACTTCATGCTGTAGACACTTATAAATTGGACACTTTACATTTCAGAATCTTAGTGTATAGAATAGAATAGAATAGAATAGAATAGAATAGAATAGAATAGAATAGAATAGATAGAATAGAATAGACCAGGTAGGAAGAGACCTTTGAGATCATCACGACCAACCCATCATCCACCACCATCTAATCAACTAAACCATGGAACCAAGCACCCCATCAAGTCTCTTCCTAAACACCTCCAATGATGGTGACTCCACCACTTCCACGGGCAGCCCATTCCAATGGGCAATCACTCTCACTGTATAGAACTTCTTCCTAACATCCAGCCTAAACCTCCCGTGGTGCAGCTTGACACTGTGTCCTCTTGTTCTGGTGCTGGTTGCCTGGCAGAAGAGACCAACTGCCACCTGCCTACAACCTCCCTTCAGGTAGTTGTAGAGAGTAATAAGGTCTCCCCTGTGTCTCCTCTTCTCCAGGCTAAGCAACCCCAGCTCCCTCAGAGAAGATAGAGCCAGATTCATCTGGAAGTGCAGAGTAAAGGTATTGAAGGCCATGAATATGAGCTGCAAGAAGGGAAATGGTGAATAGATATTAGGGGGGAAAAGGTTTAAAATATGATGCGTGAGAGTCTGCAACAAATTGGACAGAGAGTTTGGAAATATTCAATACTTCAGTGATATGTGAATTGAAACTAAATATATCTTGGATATTAAATCTATGTTGGAGGCTGGACCAGATTAGCTTCAAAAATCCCAGATGACCTTCAGAAATCCTTGCAAGAGAGCATATAAAGAAAATGTATGATTCTTAGAAGTTATATTAGCAGGTTTCTTCACAGATTTTTGTCTTGAATTAGATGTCCTGTTCCAAAGAAAATCTTGATTTTAACACAATTTCTCTCTTATAACAGAGACTTAAATCATTGAACTCATAAAAAAATTCTCTTTGTACCTTTAATGTTTTACACCATAGAAGTTAATGAAACAAATAAGTCTTTCTGGCCCTGTCTTCCTAAGCCAATTTGTAGTTGTGGATAATATACTGTCAATTATAACTCCAAGCTCTGGCTACAAGTATCCACTAATTTGTTTGTCTTTCAGAGAATGACAGAATCACCAAGGTTGGAAGAGACCTCAAAGATCATCAAGTCCAACCTGCCACCACAGACCTCATGACTAAACCATGGCACCAAACCAAGTGCCACATCCAATCCCCTCTTGAACACCTCCAGGGATGGTGACATTGATTTGTTTGCTTGGTTGGTTGTTTGTTTCTCCTCAGGACTCCTACTATCTTCTATCTACTCTAATTTTCTATGTGCACTGTACACAGAAAATGTTTTCCTTAAACTCTGTTGTTTCTAAATTTTCATTCAATACATAGCAATGGTACAGATACATATCAATAGATTGTGCTTGAAATAAAATTAAGAACAGAACACTACCCTGTGTATCCAAAAAAAAAGAGAGGCACATGCCAGGGATTTAAGTGGTGTGTCATAACCCCAGCAGAGTGCAGCGGCCTTTAACATGCCATGACCACCACAGAGTTGGTCACAGACTGTTTTATGAACCACAATCATGTCCAGAGAAGGGCAGCGAGGCTGGGGAGAGGTCTTGAACACAAGCCCTATGAGGAGAGGCTGAGGAAGCTGGAGTTGCTTAGCCTGGAGAAGAGGAGGCTCAGGGGAGACCTTATTGCCATCTACAACTACCTGAAGGGAGGCTGTAGCCAGGTGGAGGTTGGTCTTTTCTCCCAGGCAACCACCAACAGAACAAGAGGACACAGTCTCAGCTGCACTGGGGGAAATTTAGGGTCTAGGTGAGGAGAAAGTTCCTCACAGAAAGAATAATTTGCCATTGGAATGGGCTGCCTAGGGTGGTGGTGGAGTCACCATCCCTGGAGGTGTTCAAGAGGGGATTGGACATGGCAGTTGAAACCATGGTTTAGTTAGTCATGAGGTGTTGGGTGATAGGTTGGACTTGATCTCTGAGGTCTTTTCCAACCTTCTTGATTCTATGATTCTATCTGCAAGTTCCTCTTTAATTGTGGCATCCTGAAGGCCCTGTCACCTGTTTGCATGTTTTCACAGACCATGAGCAATCCATGGACCGACCACAGTTTGGTAATGAAAGACAACATTTCTCTTTTCTCCTGCTAGGATTTTCTAGCTTTCAATGTGGTGAAACTGTCCATTTCTGCAACTGGGAAAAAAGCATCATGATATTAATCACCCCTCCTGTCTATTAACTAAAAATATGAAAGAATATTGTTTACATTCATAACTCACACCATTTCAAAGTCCTTTTGGTCTTTAAGAAGGGCTATAGAGTAAAATTCCTTCCTCCTGTAAAATTCCCACATGCATCATTACTTTCTGACTACCCAAATTTCCAATTCACTTGCATTTTATTTTGAATCCTGGTATGCCATCAAAATGGTATCAACAGGAATTCATCCTTCACCTTCTGCCTCATATTTTCTCTGTACTGCTGTTGTGCCCTGGTGAGTAACTTATAGTATGATACAGCATGGACCATAGCTTGTATTCTGTTGAACAGTGCTTATGTTTCACTCCAGAGGCGTAAGTCTGTGTTTAGTGAAAGCAAAGATCTGTAACATGAAAGAAGCAGAAATCAGGGAATTGCTTTAGAGGGACAGGAACATGTCATTTAATTTGGATGTGCCTCAAAAAGCATAAGACTACAGTGTGTAGAACAACATGAAAGGAGTCTGTATGGTGGTTTGCTCACTGACTTTTAATTAAAAATTGTTCTTGTGACCATTATGAAAGTGCTTATGACAGAAATGATTTGAATATCATATGTTATGATTCAATCACAGGATGGGCAGCTACAAGGTCTACAGATGCTTTGTAACTAGATTATTTATAGATATTGGGAGTTCCTAATATCTGTTTGTTTGTTTGTTGTAATCATAGAATGCACTGGGCTGGAAGGAACCTCTAAAGGTCATCCAGTTCAACTCTCCTCCAGTAAGCAGGGACATTCACAACTAGATCATAGCCCCATCAAGCCTACCTTGAATGTCTTCAGGAATGGGGCCTCTCCTACCTCCCTGTGCAACCTGTTCCAGTGTTCCACCATCCTCATAATAAAGAGCTTCTTCCTAATGTCCAATCTAAATCTACCTTTCTCTAGGGTAAACTCATTGCCCCTTGTCCCAGTGCTACATGCTTTTGTAGGTAGTTCCTTCCCATCTTTCTTGTAGGTCCCCTTCAGGTACTGGAAGGCCACTAAAAGATCTTCCCCAAGTCTTATCTTCCCCAACACACTCAGCCTACCTTTGTAGGGATGGGGCTTCTACCACCTCCCTGGGCAACCTGTTCCAGTGTCTCGTCACCTTCATGGTGAAGGACTTCTTTCTAACATCTAATCTAAGTCTCCCCTCCTATAGCTTGGATCCATTCCTTCTAGTCCTGTCGCTACATGACATCGTAAAAGGCCCTCACCATCTCCAGTGCCTAAGCTCTTGTTATCTATAGCAGTGAATCCTACATTCAACTTCTAACCTCTAATTAAATCTCCCCTTCTATAGCTTGGATCCATTCCTCCTAGTCCTATCACCACACAACATTTTAAAAGGCCCTCACCATCTCCAGTTGTTATCTATAGCAGTGAACCCTGCATTCATTTTCTTGAAGTTTCATGGACACTAAATGCAGTCATCTCTCATAGGTGATACATAAAATGCCACGTTCCAGAAATGAAGTATCGAAATATTGTCCCTGTGTAGCCACAGGAGGAGTATATCATCCCCTGAACTCACTTTGAGTCTCTGATCATTTGATATGAGAGCCCCGTTGCCTGACCTGCCAAACCATTAACAATTGATAGCCTATCAGTTGAGAAACTCTGACTCATGTGTCCCTGCATATCACTCTTCTGAGTATTGCCTTTTACTGTGAAACTTGTGGTTTGCAGTAGGTCAAATGCACATGTGAAAGAGAAAGACAGCATGAAAGCACACTGCAGTTCACCTCTACAGGAGTGGAGATGTGGCAGATAACCAGGCTCTTCTCCCAGTGTAGTTATGATAGCTAGATATTTCTGCCAGTTTGTCTCCTGTGTGTTATGTGTCTGTAGATATTGTTTATTTGGACTTTAGTAAAGCCTTTGATGCTGTCCCCTACTGCATACTCCTGGAGAAACTGGCTGCAGGTGGCTTTGATGGGTGGATGCTTCACTATGTTAAAGACTGACTGGATGGCTGAGTGGTGGTTAATGGAGTTAAATCGAGTTGGCAGCTGGTCACAAGTGTTTTTCCCCAGGGTTCAGTTTTGGGGCCAGTTCTCTTTAATGCCTTTAGCAAGGATTGAGATAAGGGAATCGAGCACATCCTCAGTAGGCTTGCAGGTGACACTGAATTGGGTAGGAGTGTTGATCTGCTTGAGGGTGGGAAGGCTCTGCAAAGACATTTGGAGAGGCCGGATTGATATGAGGAGGTCAGTTGTACGAAGTTTAACAAGGCCAAGTGCCAGGCTCTTCAATGCTACACAATTGGAACAGAGCGGAAAGAATTCTTCCTTGAAGAAAAGGACCTGGAGATGCTGGTAGGTGAGCAAAAGCCCAGAAGCATCCTGGCCTGTTTCAAGAATAATGTGGCCATCAGGAGCAGTGAAGAGAGCACTGGTGAGGCTGCATGTCGAATACCATGTTCAGTTTTGGGCCCCTCATTGCAAGAAGCACATTGAGCTGCTGGAGTGTGTCTGGAGAAGGGCAACAAAGCTGGTGAAGGGTTTGGAGAACAAGTCTTAAGAAAAGCAGCTGAAGGAACTGGGCTTGTGTAGTATGGAGAAGAGGAGGCCAAAGGGAGACCTCACTGCTCTCTAGAATCATAGAGTCATAGTCATAGAATCATAGAATCAATAAGGTTGGAAAAGACCTCAGAGATCAAGTCCAACTTATCACCCAACATCTCATGACTAACTAAACCATGGCTTTAAGTGCCGCGTCCAATCCTTTTTTGAACACCTCCAGGGACAGTGACTCCACCACCTCCCTGGGCAGCACATTCCAATGGAAAATCACTCTTCCTATGAAGAACTTCTTCCTAACATCCAGCCTAAACTTTCCCTGGTGCAGCTTGAGACTGTGTCCTCTTGTTCTGTTGGTGGTTGCCTGGGAGAAGAGACCAACCCCCACCTGGCTACAACCTCCCTTCAGATAGTTGTAGAGAGCAATAAGGTCTCCCTTGAGCCTCCTCCTCCTTTGGATTTATTTTTTGCCCTTAAAAATATCAGACAATTAATTCAAGTGGAAAATACTAATTTGCCCTTTTGTGTCTGATGATGAATCCAGAAGATAGCTAAGATGGGTACTGAAGGAGCTTTTTTCAGGATTCTATTTATTTATTTGTTGAGAAACCTATTCTAAACAGCTTTGAAACTTATTCATCTGGTATCCCCCCCTCTTTTTTTTTTCTCATGAATTAGGCAATAAAGAAAACCATTTGATGATATCTTTCTCCCTTCTACCCTATCTTTTTTATGCTGTGGAGCTTTTATACACAAGATAATGTAAAATACAGGTAGTCAGGCACTGACATTGATGGATGACAGTGATTTAAGACCTGGTTCCACCTCTTTACACATTTTAACACAGCATTTATTCACATAAGCAATGACTTTGAGATCAGAAAGAAGGCAGACTCTCTCACAGTCATCATACCTCTGAGAACAATAGGTTCACTCTTTCTCAAAAGCAAAACATCACCAGTCAACTTAATTAGCAGTGGAAAAAACACAGTTTGTTTAAATTATTCACTGGGGGAAGGGGGAGGGAACTGAAATTATAGAGGATGGCAAAGAGTTGTGTGATAACAGTGGCATTGTTCAGAGTTCTTTCCTGGGAGTGTTAATGCTTAACCCTCTTGTGAGCAATGTCTGTGACACCCCCTGATGATCTCATAGATCTAGCAGGAAAATGCAAGCACCCAAATAGCCATGGAAAGAAAAGACTAGCATTAACCTGGACAGGTCGTGTGCAAGATAATTCATTTTTAAAACTGATCTACCCTCTGTTTTAAGGTGTTGACAAGTACTTGTCTTCTATTAGCCTCATGCCTCATGAAGAGGGACATCTAGGAATAAAATAATATGGAGCTGATGAGCTGTGGTGGCCTATATAAGAAAGTGCACAATTTCAATTATCTCCCTGTGTCACAAGGTGTTAAGTTCAGCAGTTGCAGCCTCTGTTTGACATTAGCTATGTAGCAAGGGAGTTAAAAATCAGAGAACCTGCTCTTGTAGAGATCCTCCTTCCTTTGTAAGTAGCCACAGACAATTCAATGAACCTTAAATATGTTTTATTGTGCTGGTATTCTAGATCATCAGTGCTTAGAAGCATAGAATCAATAAGTTTGGAAAAGACCTCAGAGATCATCAGTTCCAACCTAAATAAACAGCATGATCTAAATCAGAAACACTATAGAGTAGCTCCATGGACTCTATTCTCTCTTTTTCACTTTTGCTCCCCAACATTTCCTGCACCACATCCTGGTCTCCAAGCTGGTGACACATGGGTTTGATGGGTGGACCACTAGATGGATAAAGAACTGGCTTGATGTCCACACCCAAAGAGTGGCTGTCAATGGGTCCATGTCCCAGGGGAGGCCAGGGAAAAGTGGAGTCCCTCAGGGATCAGTCCTGGGACCAGTCTTGTTCAACATCTTTGTGGGTGACATGGACAGTGGCATTGAGTGCACCCTCAGCAAGTTTGCTGATGACACCAAGCTGTGTGGTGCAGCAGACACGCTGGAGGGAAGGGATGCCATCCAGAGGGACCTGGACAGGCTGGAGAGGTGGGCACAAGTCAACCTCATGAGCTTCAACAAGACCAAGTGCAGGGTCCTGCATCTGGGTCGAGGCAATCCCAGGCACAAATCCAGGCTGGGCAGGGACTGGCTGGGGAGCAGCCCAGAGGAGAGAGACTTGGGGGTGCTGGTGGACGAGAAGCTCAACAGGAGCTCTCAGTGTGCACTTGCAGCCCGGAAAGCCAATCAGATCCTGGGCTGCATCAGGAGAAGTGTGGCCAGCAGGACAAGGGAGGTGATTCTCCCCCTCTACTCAGCTCTGGTGAGACCCCACCTGGAGTACTGCGTCCAGTTCTGGAGCCCCTATTACAAGAGGGATCTGGAGGTGCTGGAAGGTGTCCAGAGAAGGGCCACGAGGATGATCAGAGGGCTGGAGCACCTCTCCTATGAGAACAGACTGAAGGAGTTGGGGCTGTTCAGTCTGGAGAAGAGAAGGCTCTGAGGTGACCTCATTGTGGCCTTCCAGTATCTGAAGGGGGTCTACATGAAGGCTGGGGAGGGACTTTTCAGGCTATCAGGTAGTGATAGGACTAGGGGGAATGGAATGAAGCTGGAGGTGGGGAGATCCAGGCTGGATGTGAGGAGGAAGTTCTTCCCCATGAGCGTGGTGAAGCCCTGGAATGGGTTATCCAGGGAGGTGGTTGAGGTCCCGTCCCTGGAGGTATTTAAGCCCAGGCTGGATGAGGCTCTGGCCAGCCTGATCTAGTGTGGGGTGTCCCTGCCCATGGCAGGGGGGTTGGAACTAGATGATCCTTGTGGTCCCTTCCAACCCTGACTGAAACTATGAAACTATGAAACATCAGTGTATAATAAAAAGGTTGGCTATTTAAGTTACTTCAAAATAGTACATAGATGTTACTAGTGAATCTGTGCATTTGGATAGTTTCATAAGATTATTATTTTCCCACAAGTATAAAAAAAATAAAGATGGTAATTCTAAGTGCTGAACTCACCTACCTGAAGTTTGAGTCAGTCATCTCATATAGTCAGTGTTGAGAAATGGACACATCTGAGGGAATGAAATCACCTTTTGGAGATGAATCCATCTCCCTTAGCTACATGCCCATAACCTAGGTGTCCTTAATTAGCTGTGTTAAGATAGATAAACTTTTCAGTTAACTCTAAACTATACAGGGAGTATAGATATTTATATTGGGGTACTTCAAATTGACTGTCTATCCCAGCATCTTTTCCTCATACTGTCCCCAAACTAAATGTGCATTGAGAATACAAGGGATGATGTCTCCAGCATAAGAATATTCAGAGCTTTCATTCAAAATATGCTTGTTGTTTATTTTTCTTACTTGGCCATGGAGTGTTATTTGTGTGGGTCTAGCCTTCTATAAAAGCTGTTGCAATTCCTTTTGGTTTTTTCCCTTGCCTGTTTTTCTCAGTTTCATGTTGTTTTCCTTCTTGCAACATCCTTCCTTTTCTTTCCCTGGGCACCCTTCCATTCCCTCCTCCAGTGTTACCATAGAAATAGAGAGTCACAAATTTCAGCAGAGAAACTCAGGCTGAAGCAATAAAACGAAATGTCAGGAAAAATTACTTTGCATAAGTCACAAAACAAATTGTACATTTGGATAATTATTAATTATGTGACATTCTTGCAGAATTTGGGCATGGCTGTAGGATCGTGCTTTGTGCTGTTAGTTTGCACTTCACCATTTGCATTAATAGTATTGGCAATGAATACACTGATTTGAAGCACAGCAGCTTGGCAAGTCCTTTTATCTTCTGCCTACAGTACTCATTTTAAACAGCTACAAAAATAAAGCTCGGCACTTTCCAAAACAAGGCTACAAAGCTAAATATACTACGCACAGCATATATCGAAGTGTGACACAAACACTTCATTGGCTGCACGTTGTGTAACTGTGAGTAGGCAAGGCAGAAGAGTTCCCCACATATAAGGCGGCATCTAGAATTAACTGCCTGTCCTTGGGCTAGATACTAGGATATAAAATTTACCAGGGAAAACAAGCTGACATAGAACCGTAGAATCATAGAATCAGCAAGGTTGGAAAAGACCTCAAAGATCATCAAGTCCAACCTGTCACCCAACAGCTCATGACTAACTAAAGTATGGCTTTAAGTGTCCTATCCAATCCCCTCTTGAACAACACCAGGGATGGTGACTCCACCACCTCCCTGGGCAGCACATTCCAATGGCTAATCACTCTCTCTGTGAAGAACTTTCTCCTCACCTCGAGCCTAAACCTCCCTTGGTGCATCTTGAGACTGTGTCCTCTTGTTCTGGTGTTCTCTACTTGTTAAGCTTTCTCACTGGTTGTCTGTTCTAGATCAGCTGTTTGGAACTATTGAAACAATAAAATAAATAGCAGTGAGTGACAGATTTTTGTGAATGTTTCAACATTTAGTGTTCTATTTAATGGAGAAAATTATTTTTTGTAGGAAAGAAAATACAGCCTTAAAGTTTAGCTAGATACTGACTTTAAGTACTTTGAGTGGTAATTTGTAAATCTTGAAGATTTTAGTGTATAAGGTTAGATATATAAGGAGACAACATTTTTTTGTCTGGAGTTCAGTACAAGTATAAAATTATTTCTTAAAGTGGAGAAGATAAAAACATCTGGGTTGAAATAATTAATATCACAATATCACAGTATCACCAAGGTTGGAAGAGACCTCAAAGATCATCGAGTCCAACCTGTCACCACAGACCTCATGACTAGATCATGGCACCAAGTGCCACGTCTAATCCCCTCTTGAACACCTCCAGGGATGGTGAATCCACCACCTCCCTGGGCAGCACATTCCAATGACGAACAACTCTCTCAGTGAAGAACTTTCTCTTCACCTCCAGCCTAAACTTCCCCTGGTGCAGCTTGAGACTGTGTCCTCTTGTTCTGGTGCTGGTTGCTAGAGAGAAGAGACCAACCCCTTCCTGGCTACAACCACCTTGCAGGTAGCTGTAGAGAGCAATGAGGTCACCCCTGAGCATCCTCTTCTCCAGGCCAAACAATCCCAGCTCCCTCAGCCTCTCTTCATAGGGCTTGTGCTCAAGGTCTGTCACCAGCTTTGTTGCCCTTCTCTAGACACGTTCAAGTGTATCGATGTCCTTCCTAAACTGAGGGGCCCAGAACTGGACACAGGACTCAAGGTGTGGCCTAACCAATGCAGAGTACAGGGACACAATGACCTCCCTGCTCCTGCTGGCCACACTATTCCTAATGTAGGCCAGGATGCCATTGGCCTTCTTGGCCACCTGGGCACACTGCTGGCTCATGTTTAGGCAGCTGTCAATCAGCACCCCCAGATCCCTCTCTGTATGGCAGCTCTCCAGCCACTCTGACCCCAGCCTGTAGTTCTGCATGGGGTTGTTGTGGCCAACGTGCAGCACCCGGCACTTGGATTTGTTGAATGCCATCATATTGGACTCTGCCCATCTGTCCAGTTGGTTGAGGTCCCTTTGAAATATTTTAATGTAAAGAATCTTTTAATATTTTAATGTAAATAATCTTGGGAGAAGAAAAAAAAATGTAAGGCAATTGTTCAAAATCGAAATTGGAATGGAATTTGTGTTAATTTTACATTTGAAAGTTGATAACAAAATAACTGCATATGGAATTGGGATGACACGTGAAGTCTCAACAGTTTTAAATATAAACAAAAAATTGTGTCAGCTACTTTTTTATAATGTGTTTCACTTCTCAAGATTAATTTCTCTAAACTTTATACAATACAATACAATAAATCCAGGTTGGAAGAGACCTTCAAGATCATCGTGTCCAACCTAGCAACCAATCCAACCCACCTAAACAACTAGATCATGGCACCCAGTACCCCATCAAGTCTCCTCCTGAATACCTCCAGTGATGGTGACTCCACCACCTCCCCAGGCAGCCCATTCCAATGGGCAATCACTCTCTCTGTAAAGAACTTCCTCCTAACATCCAGTCTAAACCTCCACTGGCACAGCCTGAGACTGTGTCCTCTTGTTCTGGTGCTGCCTGCCTGGGAAAAGAGACCAACCTCTGCCTGTCTACAATCTCCCCTCAGATAGTTGTAGAGAGCAATAAGCTCACCCCTGAGTCTCCTCTTCTCCAGGCTAAGCAACCCCAGCTCCCTCAGCCTCTCCTCACAGGGCTTGTCTTCCAAATCCCTCACCAACCTTGTTGCCCTTCTCTGGACACGTTCCAGCAAGTCAACATCCTTCCTAAACTGAGGGGCCCAGAACTGGACACAGGACTCCAGGTGTGGCCTAACCAGTGCTGTATACAAGGGCAGAATGACCTCCCTGCTCCTGCTGGCCACACTGTTCCTGATGCAGGCCAGGATGCCATTGGCCCTCTTGGCTGCCTGGGCACACTGCAGGCTCATGTTCAGCCTCTCATCAACCAGCAATTGTTAAATTGAAGTCAACTTCTCCCTGTTGCTTTCACACATGGAGGACTACCCCAAATGTGCCCTTTGCTTTCAAAGGGTAACGTAGAAGTCCCTATGCTTTGAAGCTGATCTACAAAAAACTGCAAAGAAACAAACAAGCACCACCCCCCCCCAAAAAAAAAGCAAAACACAACCAAACAACAAACCCTAACAACAAAAAATCCCCAACCAACAACAACAATGAAATACAAACCAACAAACAGTTTGGGAAAGAATCTTAAGCCTCAATGAAAGAGTCAAGACGTATCAGTTTGTGTCTGATGGTGACTAAATGCTAGAGACCTCTTTGTTGGCTTAGGTGATATACGGCAATTTGTCCAAAGGAAATTGTTTGTGCTGAAAATCACATGAAGCAGAAGGGGAAAGCAGTCTGTGAGTTCACTGAAACAACCCCTGGCTTCCCCTGCCTGACTCATGTGGGATCAAAGACTACTGACTGATGTTTACCTAAGCTGCTTCTTACAGAGGCTTTAATGTGCATTTTCTACAATATCTTTGGGAAATTATTCCAAAGCTTGGCTGTACTTACTGCTAAGAAATCTTACCTTAATGGTTAAACTAAGGGCTGTGGTAGATTTGCCTTGGCAGGCAAAATCAAATAGATGATGCTGTTAAAGCACTGAAGTGTTTTTCTCTTTCTCTGTCGATTAATGCAGGGATGCCTGATACCACAAGTGATACTCTCTGACTTGCCACAGCATTGACCTCAGTGTATTAAGGTAAATAAAAACTGGATGTCTGGTTTTAACCTTCTGCCACAAGCCTGTCAGAGTCCTAAATATCTTTTGCTGCAATATAAGGCTGTTGCTTCTTGTACAATAATACAATACAATACACCAGGTTGAACGAGACCTTCAAGATCATCACGTCCAACCCATCAACCAATCCAACCCACCTAAACAACTAAACCATGGCACCAAGCACCCCATCAAGTCTCCTCCTGAGCACCTCCAATGAAGGTGACTCCACCACCTCCCCGGGCAGCCCATTCCAATGGGCAATCACTCTCTCTGTATAGAACTTCCTCCTAACATCCAGCCTAAACCTCCCCTGTCACAGCCTGAGACTGTGTCCTCTTGTTCTGGTACTGGCTGCCTGGGAGAAGAGACCAACTGTGAGCATATGGAGTGATTTATTTATATTATGTCACTTCTTATGCATTTGAAGACTAAGAAAGATGCAGAGATTTAAAGTGTAGATTTGTCTGACTACCCATGAGGAGCTGTGTGTCAATATATCAAGAAAAAATGGGGAGCAAGAAAAGATGTGATTATGACAACCCATAGGGTCAGTGAGCCCTTTGGGAAGGTTGGGTGTAGCATGTCAGGCAGCAATGAAGGGAACTTTTCATGTCTCATGTTATTTGTAGAGTGCACTTTGAGGCAGATGGAGAAAGCTAGCTGGCCTCTGTTTGTGAAAATCTAGTTTTGTCAGTCTCAGCTGAGGTATATTTCTCACATGATTATCATAAGCCCCTTTAACAGAATGCAGGTTGCAAGACTTGAGTTAGGGATACAGCACACCTTGAATGAATCATCACAGTGCCAGATGTTTGAATGCTCTGGAGGTTCAGAGATTCTGAGTGCTTATATTATGTCTAAGTAGAATATAAGAGAGGCTGGAATATTTATCTAAAGTGTAGAAAATTGCACTGAGAAAAGCTAGAAAGAGACAAAGAAATTCTTCATAGAGAGAGTGATTGGTCATTGGAATGGGCCACCCAGGGTGGTGGTGGAATCACCATCACTGGAGGTGTTTAGGAAGAGACTGGATGGGGCTCTTGGTGCCATGGTTTAGTTGATTAGATGGTGTTGGATGATGGGTTGGACACGATGATCTCAAAGGTCTCTTCCAACCTGGTTAATTCTATTCTGTTCTATTCTATTCTATAGTGTAAACCTGAGAATAAGGGATGCAGCAATGTTTGTGTAGTCATCATTTCTTAAAAAAAATAGTATGATGATGACATATCAGAAACACAAAGCAAAATTAGTAAGGGAAATCGGTGTGAATGTCCATGCCATTGACTGGCACAACTTCTCTCCAGTACTGTTGCAGCACAAGATTGGGAGAACGGTTTCACCATTAACCCAATGTATCTGTTGTTATCCTACCTAAACTTTAAGGTGTATTTAAAGGTTCATTTACAGAATCACAAAATCACAGAACATTAGAGATGGGAAGGGGCTTTCAGAGATCCTAGAGTCCAACCCCCTGCCAAAGCAGGATCACCTAGGGTAGCCTGCACAGCAATGCATCCAGGTGGGTTTTGAGTGTCTCCAGAGAAGGACACTCCACAACAATACAATACAATACAATACAATACAATACACCACCAGGTAAATACAATACAATACAATACAATACAATACAATACAATACAATAAATCCAGGTTGGAAGAGACCTTCAAGATCATCGTGTCCAACCTATCAACCAATCCAACCCACCTAAATACAATACAATACTATACTATACTATACTATACAATACAACCCACCTAAACAACTGAAAAACTAAACCGTGGCACCAAGCACCCCATCAAGCCTCTTCTTGAACACCTCCAATGAAGGTGACTCAACCACCTCCATGGGCAGCCCATTCCAGTGGGCAATCACTCTCTTGGTATAGAACTTCTTCCTAACATCCAGTCTAAACCTGCCCTGGCGCAGCCTGAGACTGTGTCCTCTTGTTCTGGTACTGGCTGCCTGGGAGAAGAGACCAACCTCTGCCTGGCTACAACCTCCCTTCAGGTAGTTGTAGAGAGCAATAAGGTCACCCCTGAGTCTCCTCCTCTCCAGGCTAAGCAATCCCAGCTCCCTCAGCCTCTCCTCATTGGTTGGAAGAGACCTTCAAGATCATCGCGTCCAACCCATCAACCAATCCAACCCACCTAAATACAATACAATACAACCCAATACAATACAACCCACCTAAACAACTAAACCATGGCACCAAGCACTGGGCAGCCTGTTATGGTGTTTCAGAGACATGAAAACCTGAATCTCATCTGTCCAGGAGATAGGGTGGACATCACAAGTTACATCTGAATTCCTCTCTTTGCATTCATCATTGAAAATTCCCTGCTGAGGTTTAGAGATTGTCATTTTGTCATCTTCAGGAGGCACCCTGCCCCCTCCCCACTCAAGCCCTAAACAGGTAACCTTTCCCCAGGTTTTTCAGCAGACAAGTCAGCAGCAGTCTTCCAACAAGGTTTGTTCTGTAATGATTTATACTCAGTGACAGAATTACAATTATTACCTTACTCCTGCATATGCAAGTCAGGCTTCAGAATAATTAAAAATGTAATATTCCCCATAAAAACTATAACATACTCTTCAAGGTAACAGATTTTATACATTATTCATAAAAATAATGTGTTCTTGCCAGACTCCACACTGAAATTCAAGCAGAGAAATCCAATATTATTTCCTCAGAAAAGATAGCTCACTCAAATCAGATGAATTTTGTCTGGAAAGGGACATGAAAAGTTTCACACAACAAAGAAAATTATACTGTGATAAGGAGGGAATTGAGTCAAATTAAGCAATTTTCCATGCAGACACAGAAAGGGACTTTGCAGAAGCCCAGCAGTTACAGCACAGCCCCGTTAAACCACTCCCTTGCTCAGCTGGACACTCCCTTGTCTGCTGTATTTAAGCTTTGCTACTTCACACGAACATGTTCCTGTTCTTCCTTTGGTCAGAGAGGTTCCCTAGCATGTTCACAGCACACATGCTTTTGTTATTTCACCGCAGAAATCTGACTATGTGGACCAGGTGGCATCATCCCACAGAACAGATGCTGATGCATATCTCATCCCATCTTTTAACTACATCATATAACAACATTTTGTGGGTCCTGCAGGTTTGTGGGGATGAGAAATTAATAAGTAGAGAGCCTTGTCAAGGATTTTTAGGTACCTTTTTTTTCCCCTTTCCATTATTTTCTTCAGTTAATGGAAGAGACCTAAAAATCTATATAAAACCACATGCATACTGCAAGGAACACAGTTCACTCCCTCAGTGTACACAGCATGCAATGGTTGAAAAGAAGGTCTTTTGTCCTAAAAGTAGTTTCTAGAGCTTACATTTCTGCCTTTCTCAGTTATGTGTTGCTGTTTTCTCATTTCCTCAGCAATGGTCCCAGGCAACTGGTGAAATTTTTGTCCCTGGAAACCTTAAAAAGCCCATGTAGATGTGGCACTTAAGGACACGGTGACATGGTTTAGCTGTGGACTTGACACCATTGGGTTAATAATTTGACTTCGTTATCCTGGAGGGTTTTTTCCTACCTTAATGATTCTGTGATACCAACACTCTTCTTGAGGCCTGTGCCTTTTTAGGTCTAGCAGTAACAGTCCAAGTAATTGCTTTGTCTCCCTTTCTGAGAATATTTCACTCCTCTACAAAAGAATTTACAAGTCAGTCAGGGTGATATCCATTCTCTCCCCACTTCAGTCTTCCCACAAGTGTTCCCAAAGCCTGCCTGTTCCAGATTTATTCAGCAGCTAATAATACTTCTCAAATACATTTTCCTAATGCAGTTTAATAGATGGCTTTTCCTTGTTCACTAGTGTAAAAAGCAGACAGCAGGTAATAAAATACAGGCAGGAAAAGCCCTAAATTATCCAGGCCTTCCTCATGGGGCGAGTAGGTCTCACACCTGATCTAGGGAAGAACACGGTCCTTCCATAGTGGCAGCTGCAAGCCAGGCAAGCCTGTCTTAAACAGCATTAAATGTTTGTGTAAAGACAACTGAATTTAATTGCTCTACTGCTGATGGAGCCTAGAGAGTACTCCAGTCTACCTTAAAGGAGGCACCGAGAATGGGATTAAAATTCCAACATGCAGCTGACTAGTGCTAATTTAAATGCTAGGAGAGAGAGAATCACAGAATGGTTAGGGTTGGAAGAGACTGCAAGGATCATTTAGTTCCAACCCTGCTGCCATGGGCAGGGACACTTTGCACTAGGTCAGGCTGCTCAGAGCCACATCCAGCCTGGCCTTAAAAACCTCCAGAGATGGGGTTTCTATCACCTCTCCACCCTGGGCAACCTGTTCCAGTGTCTCACCACCCTCATGGTGAAGAATTTCTTCCTAACATCCAATCTGAATCCAGCTGTTTCTATTTTTCCTCCATTCCCCCTAGTCCTATCATTACCTGACACCCTGAAAGTCCCAAACCAGATCTCTTGTAGGCCCCCTTAAGATACTGGAAGGCCACAATAAGGTCTCCTCAGAGTCTTCTCTTCTCCATACTGAACATCCCCAACTCTCTCAGTCTGTCTTCACAGGAGAGATAACCAGCAGTCCTTAGATGCTTTCCCTTAGGGTTCAGGTCTTTGAAGGATCACAGTTTCTACTCCCAAGCACTTATGTCTGATATGTTTTCATGCATCTGATTTCTATGTTTAGTGCCTGCTAAACTCATTTGTGATATACCTGTCTATATTTGGAACTTAGAATAACAACTCACATGTATTACATAAGAGTAGATTCTTAAAATACAATTATTTAGTTTTTAATTGAATCTCATAGAAAATCAGTTTCAAAACTGAAACTCAAAGTTTCTACATAGATATATTTCTTTCTTTAATTTCAGGCACTAAAGCAGTCATCCCCTTTAACTTAGATGAAATAGCAGTAAAGTTTAGAAGCTGATGTGGCACAGATGGCTGGTCTTTGAGGTGGATTGCAAACCAACTCAACAGCAGAGTTCAGAGGGTCGTCATCAGTGGCACAGAGTCAACTTGGAGGCCTGTGGCCAGTGGTGTTCCCCAGGGATCACTACCACATCCAGTTTTGTTCAATATCTTTATCAATGACCTGAATGAGGGGATTGAGAGTACCCTCAGCAAGTTTTCTGATGATACAAAACTGGGGGGGTTGGCTGAGACCCTGACGGGCTGTGCAGCCATCCAACATAACATGGACAGGCTGGAGAGCTGGGTGCAGACAAACCTCATGAAGTTTAATAAGTGCAGGGTCCTGCATCTGGGTAGGAATAACAACGTGCACCAGTACAGGTTAGGGGCTGCCCTACTGGAAAGCAGCTCCGTGGACAAAGTTCTTGGAGTGCTGGTGGACAGCAAATTCTCTGTGGAACAGCAATGTGCCCTTGTGGACAAGAAGGCCAGTGGTATCCTGGGATGCATCAGGAAGGATGTGTCCAGCAGGTCTAGGGAAGTTCTTCTACCTCTCTACCCTGCCCTGATGAGACCACACCTGGAATACTGTGTCCAGTTTTGGGCTCTCCAGTTCAAGAGAGACAGAGAACTGCTAGGAGAGAATGCAATGGAGAGCCACAAGGATGACTGGGGGACTTGAGCATCTCCCCTATGAAGAAAGACTGAGAAACCTGGGGCTGTTTAGTCTTGAGAAGAAAGACTGAGAGAGGATGTCATCAAGGTGTATAAATATCTGAGGGGTGGGTGTCAAGTGGAGGGAGCCAAGCTGGTTTTGGTGGTGCACAGAGAAGAAACAATGAGTTCAAGCTTGGATGTAGAAGAGTTCACCTCAACATGAGGAGAAACTTCTTTACAGTGAGGGTGACAGAGCATTGGATCAGGCTGCCCAGGGAGGTTGTGGAGTCTCCCTCTCTGGAGATTTCAAAACCCACCTGGACGCGTTGCTGTGCAGACTACTCTAAGTGATCCTGCTTCGTCAGGGGGGTTGGACCCGATGATCTCTTGAAGTCCTTTCCAATCTCTAATATACTGTGATACTGTGATTTTTTTTATTTGGAACTAAGTTATTGCTCTCCTAGCATGTTCTTTATCAGATTGTCTTTCAGGCATCCTCATTAAATGTATAAAGGATGGAGGACTAGAAAGAAATGGTGAGTGTCTACTACATGCATAAAGAATCAAGCCAATAGAAAATCTGACTACAAGCAGAGGGCACATTGCAGAGGGACCTTGACAGACTGGACAGATGGGCAGAGTCCAAAGGGATGGCATTCAACAAGTCCAAGTGCCGGGTGCTGCACTTTGGCCACAACAACCCCATGCAGAGCTACAGGCTGGGGTCAGAGTGGCTGGAGAGTGGCCAAACAGAAAGGGACCTGGGGGTGCTGATTGACAGCTGCCTAAACATGAGCCAGCAGTGTGCCCAGGTGGCCAAGAAGGCCAATGGCATCCTGGCCTGCATTAGGAACAGTGTGACCAGCAGGAGCAGGGAGGTCATTGTTCCCCTGTACTCAGCACTGGTTAGGCCACACCTTGAGTCCTGTGTCCAGTGCTGTGCCCCTCAGTTTAGGAAGGACATCGATACACTTGAACGTGTCTAGAGAAGGGCAACAAGGCTGGTGAGAGACCTTGAGCACCAGCCCTATGAGGAGAGGCTGAGGGAGTTGGGGCTGTTTAGCCTGGAGAAGAGGATGCTCAGGGGTGACCTCATTGCTCTCTACAACTACCTGCAAGGTGGTTGTAGCCAGGAAGAGGTTGGTCTCTTCTCTCTAGCAACCAGCGCCAGAACAAGAGGACACAGTCTCAAGCTGCGCTAGGGGAAGTTTAGGCTCAAGGTGAGGAGAAAGTTCTTCACAGAGAGAGTAATTTGTCATTGGAATGAGCTGCCCAGGAAGGTGGTGGATTCACCATCCCTGGAGGTGTTCAAGAGGGGATTGGACGTGGCACTTGGTGCCATGGTCTAGTCATGAGGTGTTGGGTGACAGGTTGGACTTGATGATCTTTGAGGTCTCTTCTAACCTTGGTGGTACTCTGATAATTATTACTGTGAAAACAGAAAATAGAATAATGGCATACGTTAGGCTGAAATTTTCTTTCCAATGCAGGTTGTTATTGTGTTTTACTAAACACACTATGTGCAAAGCTAAGAGAATTACAACAGTCTTCTGATTTTTTTTCTTCTGCCCTGCTCCCCTAGAGTCCAACGTATTAACTATCAGACAGACGTGGAAAGACTCTTTTGGATTTGTTTTGATTGGTGGTTGCCTTTAAGATTATTATATTTGATTAACATCATATCTGGTAAGCTTCAGAGTCCATAAATTCATTTTTAAAAGGCATGTTTAAATGTAAAACCACAAATTGCACACTTATTTTGTGTTAGTATACACAGAAGAGCACTTTCAGAGAGCATAATATTAAATCAGACTTTTAAAAAGAAAGAGAGATGGAAAAATCAAATGAGTGTTTGGAGAGGATGAGGAGGAAGAGAGACGTGTTTCACTGAAGATTTCTGCATGCCCTGCTCCAGCTTTTATAGCTTTTTTATTATCTTTGCAGTGTAACAAATGTCAGAGCTTTGAAAACATCACTCAAATGACTAATTTCTGCACAAAGTGTGATTTGAAATGGAGTGAATGCCTGTTAATGTTCATCAGGGTATTTAGAAAGGAGATAAATTATTTCTTTATAATCAATACATAAAAATGCAGTTTATATACTTTTTTCCCCCCACCCAATAATGTTAAGCAAAGGCCTGTTTCTTCTCATAACTACAGAAACTTATTGATTTTAATGGTCAGACAGCAATAGGTTCATTTAGAATAGAATAGAATAGAATAGAATAGAATAGAATAGAATAGAATAGAGTAGAAGAGTAGAATAGAATAGAATAGAATAGAATAGAATAGAATAGAATAGAATAGAATAAATAGAATTAACCAGGTTGAAAAGGACCTTTGAGATCTTCATGTCCAACCTATCATCCAACACTAATCAACTAAACCATGGCACCAAGCGCCCCATCCAGTCTCTTCTTAAACACCTCCAGTGATGGTGACTCCACCACCTCCCTTGGCAGCCGATTCCAATGGGCAATCACTCTTTCTGGGAAGAATCTCTTCCTAACATCCAGCCTAAACCTACCCTGGCACAGCTTGAGACTGTGTCCTCTTGTTCTGGTGCTGGTTGCCTGGGAGAAGAGACCAACCCCTACCTGGCTACAACCTCCCTTCAGGTAGTTGTAGACAGCAATAAGGTCTCCACAGAGCCTCCTCTTCTCCAGGCTAAACAAGCCCAGCTCCCTCAGCCTCTCCTCATAGGGCTTGTGCTCCAAACCCCTCCCGAGCTTCTCTGGACATGTTCCAGCAACTCAACATCTTTCCTAAACTGAGGGGCCCAGAACTGGACACAGCACTTAATGTGTGGCCTAACCAGTGCTGAGTACAGGGGCAGAATGACTTCCCTGCTCCTGCTGGCCACACTATTCCTCATGCAGGCCAGGATGCCATTGGCCCTCTTGGCTGCCTGGGCACACTGCTGGCTCATGTTCAGCCTACTCTCAACCAGTACCCCCAGGTCCCTTTCTGTGTGGCCGCTCTCCAGCCACTCTGGCCCCAGCCTGTAGCACTGCATGGGGTTGTTGTGGACAGTGTGTGGAACCCGACACTTAGATGTGTTAAATCTTATTTATTTGTTTATTTATTTATTTAGGTTCTTCTTCCACAGAGTCATAATGGATATGTAGAGACATTAAAGAACACCCTGTTTTTCTGCTAAAGAGACACTTTTAACTTATTATTCACAAGTACACATCTATGCAAAAGGACAAAGGGACTGTCATGCTTCCAGGAGTCTGAATTGTATCATTAACTTACCAAGATCAAGATGTAGGAGTTCAAATTTTTATCAGAAAAATTTCACTTACTGGATTTGGGGCTTTTTTTTTTCTTTTCTTCAAATATTCGTTTTCATGTTTTGCAACACCAGGAAGGGTAACACACTCGTTTCCTCATGTCTAAACCATCAAGTTTCTCTTCTCACTGGCAGAGTTCAGCTCCAGGGATGAGGAAATAATTTGCTCTCTGCAGTCTTACTTAGCAGGTGCTAACAAGGGCAGCTTCAAAAAAAAAAAGAAATTAGGAAAAAAAAAGGTTAAGCTTTGTGGTGTTTGTTTGCTTTTCTTGACTGCTCATGTTCACACAAGCCCACTATATCTCAATGTAAAGAAACTAGCAATGCTGCATTTTATGCAAATATAGATTGATCTCAATCAGCATGTGCAGCATGACATTTTTACATTGCATTTCTAGATATTAGGGCTGGTGTTCAAAAGGCTTACACACAAACCAGATACCTAATCATAAAAATCAATAAGGTTGGAATATACCTCAAAAATCATCAAGTCCAACCTGTCACCCAACACCCAAGACCTCGTGACCTCAAGTGCCACGTCCAATCCCTTTTTGGACATCTCCAGGGATGGTGACTCCACCACCTCCCTGGGCTGCACATTCCAACAGCTAACAACTCTCTCTGTGAAGAACTTTCTCCTCACCTCAAGCCTAAACCTCCCCTGGTGCAGTTTGAGTCTGTGTCCTCTTCTTGTGGTGCTGGTTGCCTGGGAGAAGAGACCAACCCCCTCCTGGCTCCAACCTCCTTTCAGGTAGTTTTTGTATACTGAGAATGGTCTGTACAATTACAGTATATCCTAACAAGAAAAACTCAAGTGAGGGTGAATATCTCTGATCTATGTTTTGCCCTGTGCTTCATATGGAAGGACCAGCATCTCAATGGAGGGAAAGAAAAGGATAAGTAGGGAAACAGTCTTGAGACCCTGAAGCATTCAGAGAGCAGGAGGTGGTTAAACAGGAGCAGTCTGGTTTAAGCAGCTGCTTCTTCATCTCATTCCTCATGCTGCAGGGGATTGGTGTAAGTGCATATGGATTCAAAGAGTGCTGGGGAAAAGAGGATTTTATCTAACACAGAGCCCAGCACTTTTACGGCATACTAAACCAGCTCTGCTGCAGCTTGCTCTGCAGTTTGAATGCTTTAGCAAGAGTATGCTGGGAAGGCTTCTTCATTTGCCTAATGAAGAAGTGTGATCTGTCATGCCTACCTTTATCTTAAGGGTAGAGATTTGCAGAAATATAAATATTGGATGGAGGTTAGTTATTCAGTGCTATTTCCACTGACAATACTAGGAACACTGGTTGAACATTTTGGGTGTGCTTACTGGTTTGATGTTTTGTAGGACAATTAACTACCCTTATCATTCTTTTTAATAACTTGGGGAATTGCACACAAAATTCTTCATGGAAAAAGTGATTGTCCATTGGAATGTGCTGTCCAGGGAGATAGTGGAGTCACCATCACTGGAGGTGTGTAGGAAGAGACTTGATGGGGTGCTTGGTGCCATGGTTTAGTTGATTAGATGGTGTTGGATGATAGGTTGGACTCCATGATCTTAAAGGTTTTTCCCAAGCTGGTTAATAGTATTCTATTCTATTCTATTCTATTCTATTCTATTCTATTCTATTCTATTCTGAAAGAGAATTAATAAGAAAGAATAAGAGACTTTTTTTTATATAAGAGATACAAGTTGTTTAACTCATTTATGTTTTAAATAGAGTAAATAATTTAGAGTTATAATGTTGCATACTTTATTATGCTGTTTGCTTAGCTTTACTTGCCTACATTGAGTAGCTAAAGGTGACTACATAGTCTCTAATGGTATGAATAGAATAGGTTGCAAATCACTCTTTCCATGAAGAACTTCTTCCTAACTTCCAGCCTAAACCTCCCCTGGCACAGCTTGAGACTATGTCCTCTTGTTCTGTCACAGATTACCTGGCAGAAGAGACCAACCTCCACCTGGCTACAACCTCCCTTCAGGTAGTAGCAAACAGAGTCCCTTCCTGGAGGTACCCATCTTGAGCTGACCATGCTGCTGTAATATTCTATCAAAGTATTTATTTTTATGAGATTCTATATTTGAGACTGCTTTGGGCAACTTAAGGTTCAGTCTGTGCTTTTGAACATCTGGCTTTCCTGTAGTTAGTCTTCCAGATGAGAAGTGAGAAACTGTTTGCCTTAGCACTGACCAATCTTTATTTCTATGATTCCTGTTGCCTGAGACTTGTGTTCAGTGAGAAACATGTCATGTAGCCAATCACACAAGAACACTAGCTATAGTTTTGCAGGTATTAGTATCATAGAATCAGTCAGGGTTGGAGGGGACCACAAGGATCATCTAGTTCCAACCCCCCTGCCATGCACAGGGACACCCCACACTACATCAGGCTGGCCAGAGCCTCATCCAGCCTGGGCTTAAACACCTCCAGGGATGGGGCCTCAACCACCTCCCTGGACAACCCATTCCAGGGCTTCACCACTCTCATGGTGAAGAACTTCCTTATGTGCAATACAGCTGGCCCTTATGTCAATATTCATGTTGTTTTACGCTCAGCCTTCCATGTCACACCTTATCATGCCCGTGGAGGTGGTGGAGTCGCCTTCATTGGAGGTGTTCAGGAGGAGACTTGATGGGGTGCTTGGTGCCACGGTTTAGTTGTTTAGGTGGGTTGAATTGGTTGATGGGTTGGACGTGATGATCTTGAAGGTCTTTTTCAACCTGGTGTATTGTATTGTATTAGATGTCTCCTCAAAAGGAGGTTTTTCAGCACAAATTGGTAGCAACGTCACGTTGATTTTACAGCATGTCTCAGTTGGATATTGTTGCCACTGTTTGCTAGCCAATATATTGTATTACATTCTGATGATCTGCTGTACCATGGAGTAGTCTCAGAAACACTAAATGTGCAACATTCATCCTGCTTGTTCAGATTCCAGTCTTGAATTAACTTCATTTTCAGAAATAACTTTCTTCCTACTCCATTGCATATGTTTCTGAACGTTCATCCAGTGTGATTAGTTCAAACGTGTTACTAATTTCAGGACCAACTCGAATAGAATAGAATAGAATAGAATAGAATAGAATAGAATAGAATAGAATAGAATAGAATAGAATAGAATTAACCAGTTTGGAAAAGACCTCAGAGATCATCAAGTCCAACCTATCACCCAACACCATCTAATCAACTAAACCATGGAACCAAGCACCCCATCCAGTCTCTTCCTGACCTCCTCCAGTGATGGTGACTCCATCGCCTCCCTGGGCAGCTCAGTCCAATGGCAAATCACTCTTTCTATGAAGAACTTCTTCCTAACATCCAGCCTTCCCTGGTACAGCTTGTGACTGTGTCCTCTTGTTCTGGTGCTGGTTGCCTGGGAAAACAGACCAACCCCCAAATGTCTACAACCTCCCTTCAGGTAGTTGTAGAGAGCAATAAGGTCTCCCCTGAGCCTCCTCTTCTCCAGGCTAAGCAACCCCAACTCCCTCAGCCTCTCCTCATAGGGCTTGTGCTCCAAACCTCTCCCCAGCTTTGTTGCCCTTCTGTGGACTTGAACTCCTATTAAGAAAAGTAGAAGGGAAGGATTCAGAGAAAAGAAATATGGGCTTAAATATTTTGATTTAGCCTACACAGATGACTGATACATGTAGTGTTGTCTGAATTTTAGCCCATTATAGATATTTGAGTTGCAAGCTCTGTATGCAATAATTGTTTTGCAGATACTTGTGACTGGACTGTTTTGAAGTAGAAAATTAAAACTTGATAATATGATATCTGTGTCAATTACTTATTCATAGGCTCTGATAGCATAATGTTAGGTTTGATAAATTAGCCATGGAGTCATTGTAAAAGGCTTCAATATATAACAATTACAAAGAAAAGACCCTGTTCAGTATGCAGGATATGAGCAGCAATGAACAATGCAAAATGTTCATAAGGGACCATAATGTCCACATTTCAAATAAGTCTCTGCAAGAGGTTACAGCTATGCTATTTCTGTGCTTCACAAGTCATAAATTCAGAGAAGTAAACTTGCAAATCCTCATGCATGAGAAAAAAAATATATCCATTTTGTTCTGTTTTGCTGGCCAATGCTTTTTTTTTCCTCTTTTAATCTGAATAAAGAAAGCTGAACATGAAGAGTAATTACATCACCATTAAAACATATGGAACTGAACACAGTCAATTTGCTGTGCTATATAAGTGAAATATAAATATTGCATGGGAACAGGAAACTGTGCATATACAAGTTATATAAAGAACTAAGGAGGAAACTCATCACTTCACTTCATCTAGAACTGAAAATCAAGTATTCACAAGAAAGGGAAGGAAAACCATTTCCCTTATTGAATTTATGTGATCCAACTATTCACTTGGACATTTTTACAGGCCATTCATTCTGTCCATCTTTTTTTTATCACCTGAAATAGCCCAGTTGCATTTACCCACAGCTAGATAAAAATAAAGGGCATTTTAACCATTAATTAATATCACCTCAGAGTATGACACAGAATTGTACCCAATTGTACAGTACTTTTCTACCTTTAAATACTATTTGTTGGCATTAGAGTGCTTAGTTGTGTCCTGGGATTGGCTAGGATAGGGTTAATCTTTTTAGATTGTGGTGTGGTGGTTTTTTTCTTCACAAGAAGCTGGGAGGGACCACAGCCGAGACAGGCAGCTGAACCAACCTATTGGGTATTTGATACCACACTGTCATCATGCCTGCTATGTTAAGGAAAAGGCTGCGCAGGGCAAATGTGAGTGCTTTGAGCCATGACTGTGATGTGATGTGATGGTGGAGGTGAGGTGGGAGTCAGGCGGTTGAGCTGGGCAGGGCCATACAATCACTGCTGCATTTCCTATCACTCATTTTGCATGCAGTACTATTTTTCTTCCTGATTTTTGTTATCTCTTTGTGCTGTTTTATTAAACTCTTCTTATTTCAGCCCACAGGGTTTTGCCTTTTTCTTCTGATTCTCCTTCCCATCCCACTAGGGCTGTGGAGGCAGTTTTGCATGCAGCTGTGTGGGGCTTGGCTGCTGGCTGGAGCTGAATCAGAACAAGTTGTGAGATGAGATCAGTAAGTCCCTGTAGCAGGGAATAATTTACAGAAATATTAGGACAGTGCAGGCACCTATCTTACTTGGGGAAGCAGGATGCCCAGACTGGTAACACCCTCCAGTGAAGTTCTCACACTGTGTTTGAGACACTAACACTTTTGGATCAGAGTACAACAACATCTGATCCTTTTGCAGTCAAAAAAATGTCTGTGTTGACCTCTTCATCATATAGAAAAACATTGCTAAAAGAAAAAATCAGGTTAGCTTTAAACTTCACAGAGGTGTGTTAACAGGATCATGGAATTCTTAATTAAATGAAAAGTGAAAACTTCCATAATTGGGGTTTTTAATGTAGTTTCTTCCTAACACTTTACAGGCTTACTACACTATCTATGATGTAAGTTAATACAATACAATACAATACACCAGGTTGGAAGAGACCTTCAAGATCATCGCGTCCAACCTATCAACCAATTCAACCCACCTAAATAGTTGTACCAACCCATGTCCTAGTGGGACAGGAAGAGGCTTACTGTCATCACCTGAGTGAAATTTCTAATAAAATTGACTTGCCCTCCTATGGGCTGCTCAGGGAGGTGGTAGAGTCACCATCACTGGAGGTGTGTAGGAAGAGACTGGATGAGGTGCTTGGTGCCATGGTTTAGTTGATTAGATAGTGTCGGATGATAGGTTGGACTCGATGATCTCAAAGGTCTTTCCAACCTGGTTAGTTCTGTTCTATTCCATTCCATTCCATTCCATTCCATTCCATTCCATTCCATTCCATTCCATTCCATTCCATTCTATTTTCTATTCTACTCCATTCCATTCCATTCCATTCCATTCTATTTTCTATTCTATTCTACTCTACTCTACTCCATTCCATCCCATTCCATTCCATTCCATTCCATTCCATTCCATTCCATTCCATTCCATTCCATTCCATTCCATTCCATTCTATTTTCTATTCTATTCTACTCTACTCTACTCCATCCCATCCCATTCCATTCCATCCCATTCCATTCCAATCCATTCCATTCCATTCCATTCCATTCCATTCCATTCCATTCCATTCCATTAAAAAAAAATAACATACACACATACATATATGTGTGTGTGTGTGTATATGTATAATTTAAATACAGAAAACAAAATTGGAAATTAATTCTGGGATATAGGATTGCCTACCTTATACTTTCACAGCAATCTGATTTGGTGCAGAAGAGGGTGAGAAAGTCATAGTTTCATAGTTTCATAGTTTCAGTCACGGTTGGAAGGGACCACAAGGATCATCTAGTTCCAACCCCCCTGCCATGAATAGGGACACCCCACACTAGATCAGGCTGGCCAGAGCCTCATCCAGCCTGGGCTTAAACACCTCCAGGGACGGGGCCTCAACCACCTCCCTCGACAACTCATTCCAGGGCCTCACCACCCTCACGGTGAAGAACTTCCTCCTCACATCTAGCCTGAATCTCCCCACCTCCAGCTTCATTCCATTCCCCCTAGTCCTATCACTCCCTGATAGCCTGAAAAGTCCCTCCCCAGCCTTCTTGTAGGCCCCCTTCAGATACTGAAGTCTTCAAAGACACTACAAGGTTATGCAAATTAGAGAGCATGGATACTGGACATGAAGGAAACCAAAATTTTAGCGGCCAACTAGAAGAAGAGACTAAAACTGAAAATAACTCTATGAATGAATTCAATTAGCTACCTCTGAGTTGGACAATTTTAAGACACTTTGAAATGCCTCTTAATGATTACATTTGTTTTAGCTCCATTAAAACTATTCAGTGATGAATAGAGTTTTGATTACAAGTACACGGGCCATGCCTTTGATTAAAAATTGATTGTGCTGCATCTCTGCAACATAATGTGTCATCTGCTAAGCGTTGCATTGGAGATATTCATGTACAGTCTAGGTGAATCAAAATGTCCAGCACAACTCCCACGTATGATTGCACAATAGCTTCTGTCATGGAATTTTATTATTTTCTAGAAAAACTAAAAACAAACAAAGAAACCCCACAAAACAGAACAAAACAAAAAAAACCCCAACACTCCCCCAGAACAAATCCACAAGCCCCAAAACACATGTGTTGTGAAGAGGCTATTAAATTTATTAATATTAAATATGAATAATGAAAATATTATTTTTAGTATCAAATTATTAATAACCGATGAATCACTAATTTATATACATGTTCTAGTGCACGTTCGTGAAATACATTCCATAAGTGACTTAGTGTTATGATTGGAACTTAATTAAACTATCTACAAATTAGATCTATAATTATATATAACAAAGGGTGCGGTTCTGCTGCTTGGCCACTAGAGGGCGACTCGGCGGGGCGACGGTGGCTTCTGGCTCTATACAGCAGTATTACAATTATTCTAAGCGTCAGCGACTACTCTGCTAGAGGCGGATACTTTGAACTGAGTGCTAGTGGATGGAAAGCACGTGGAAGATACTCTGTAGCTGTGATTTGTAGCAAGGTACTGTCGCTGGACTGGTTCCAAGCCGAGTTGGACGGCGGCATTGAGTTACTGTCTCTTCTCTCCGCTGCAGTGAAGAGGGAACAATGGAACCTAGGCTTAGCTTGGAAGCAGGTTCCCTTCAGGACTCGGTCGATTCCCTCCAGACAACAGGGATCGGTCCTGTTCGGGGTCGGCCTCGGCTCGCACGTCAGGGCGGGGCAACGGTTGCCGGTAGGTGGCTTCGGAGATTTCTGGTTGGACAATGACAAAGGCTATGGGGGTCGGCCCGGCTGCGACGATTCTCGGAGCTGATGTAAACAGCCTCAGAGAGAGAATGCAGCTGTGTTGAGCAGCGGCTTCTCATTTACTGGGCTTAAAGGAATAGCAGGACGCTCAGAGTGGTCTCGAGTTTGGTGCAGTATAGGCACAAACAGTGCTTTAGCCTTCCCTGAGGTTTACAGGACTCAGAGGCTGCGGCTCGAGAGTTGTTCTCTTGAGCATGTACAGAGACAAAGTGAAAGAGGGGGCAACTTTTTTACCAACTGGGGTAATACTTACAGATTCCTCGAGGCTGGGTTTGACCAGTGGGCACTCTCATAAACAACTGACTTCAGCCTATAGAAAGAGTGAAGTTGGAATTATGCCATACTTGGTATTTGCACTAGCACTGCATGTGCTGGGTGTGTGCTGGCCTGGCTAATGCCTTGGCTTTTGTCTTCCTCCTGAAGGAGGGGAAACTTGTCCACATGCTGGGACAAGATCTAATATCTGAGCAAAAATGTGCCTTCACCACAACATGACAAAACAAAACAGACCCCAAGAAGCCAATCAACCCCAACAACCAAAGCATAAACAAACGGCAAAATTGACCATGCATCTAATAATGTGTGGTCCTGTTACAGATAAACTGAAAACTGTTTACATCTATAAACATAAACAAGAAGTCTTATTAGCACATATGGCCAGATAAACTGTTATCTGCTAGAAGTTAAAATTCACTATAGCTAGCAAATAAAAGAGAAGCCAATTTCAAATTCTGTAAAACAGAGGAAAAAAAAAAACCCACTGTCAATTCAAGTGGAAGAACAAAATGAACTTGCCAGGAACCACTAAAAGTAATTGTCCTCAACTAGCTAATTTTTGACATCATGGGGATGTGAACTACAAAAAAACTTTAGAATTCCAAATGCATCATTAGCACCAAAATACCCTGTAAGAGTTAGGTTTATCTTTGTAAGAAATGTACTCAGTATTCTCCCAGGCAACCTGTGGCAGAACAAGAGGACATCACAGTAGCACAGTATCACCAAGGTGGGAAGAGACCTAAAAGATCATCAAGTCCAACCTGTCGCCACAGACCTCATGACTAGACCATAGCACCAAGTGCCATGTGACTCCAACACCTCCCTGGGCAGCCCATTCCAATGGTGAACAACTCTCTCAGTGAAGAACTTTCTCCTCACCTCGAGCCTAAACCTCCCCTGGTGCAGCTTGAGACTGTGTCCTCTCGTTCTGGTACTGGTTGCCTGAGAGAAAACAACTCCCTCCTGGCTACAACCACCCTTCAGGTAGTTGTAGACAGCAATGAGGTCGCCCCTGAGCCTCCTCTTCTCCAGGCTAAACAATCCCATAGTCTCAACCTGTGCCAGGGGAGGTTTAGGCTGGTTGTTAGGAAGAAGTTCTTCCCAGAAAGAGAGACTGGCCATTGGAATGTGCTGCCCAGGAAGGTGGTGGAGTCACCATCACTGGAGGTGTTTAAGAGGAGACTGGATGAGGCACTTGATGCCATGGTTTAGTTGATTAGATGGTGTTGGGTGATGGGTTGGACTTGATGATTTGAAGGTCTTTTCCAGCCTGGTCTATTCTTTTCTTTTCTATTCTATTCTATTCTATTCTATTCTATTCTATTCTATTCTATTCTATTCTATTCTATTCTATTCTATTCCATTCTATTCATTCCATTCTATTCTATTCTATTCTATTCTATTCTATTCTGGGATGTATGGGTTTCCTATACATTGAGTATTCTTTCTAGAGGCATAGAATTGCTGTGAATGTATTAGTATTGGAAATAAGTGGAGTTAAGTTAGTCTGGTCCAATATCTCAGCTAATTTACCCTTTACAAGTATGCAGCTCGGGCACCTGTAACCTCTGCTGCACTGTGACATGAAATCTTAACATATACTCTGAACTAGATAACTAAATACTGCATTTTGAACAACAAAAATTAGGAAGCAATTAGTCACAATGCCATGTGCTGCTAAATACTGTTGATAAGTGCTGTTTCACTGAAGTCACTAGGCTGTGAATATTCTGGAAAAAACAGCATTCTTGTCGATGGTTCATGAAGGTCAAAATGAGTTTTAGTTTCTGTGGCTTAGGCTGCTGCACTACTTAGTGTAGTCTCCAAGCAACTTCTAGTAAAACATTCTGTGGCATGACTAATAAGTATGTGTTGAATAGAATTTTTCCTTCAAGATCAAATAGTTAAATACAGTGGGGATACACAAATCTGGAAAAGTGGATACATTAAATGTGAACTTCAAAGGGGAAAAATTCTTTTGGTTGAGCCCTTCACTGACTCTATATGTTTTCTAAAGAAGGCCCAGTGGCTTATTTATTTATGTATTCTTCATATATGATGGTGTTGATGCTGTATTATTTAATCTTTGCTATGTAAGATCTGCAAGTTGCAAGTTCTGCAAGTTCTATTTTTTTTTACAGGAGAAGAACCATAGTGAAATATTTTTTGCCTGTCAGTGTGAATCTTAGACTAAGGTAATATTTTCCTTTGTAGTTTTCAAGAGTTCTGAATAAGTTTGGATTCCATGATGTTTAGCATAACATCAAGAAAAGAACTTGGTTTTAAACATATATATATATATATATCATAGAATCAACAAGGTTGGAAAAGACCTCAAAGATCATCAAGTCCAACCTGTCACCCAAGACATCATGACTACTAGACCATGGCACCAAGTGCCACATCCAATCCCCTCTTGAACACCTCCAGGGATGGTGACTTCCTGTGTATATATACACAGTGTATATTGGCAAAGTAGTGTGTGTGTGTGTGTATCTATATATATATACTAATTTGATGATAAATTCCTTTTGTAACTATTTATTATATTCAGGCTTCTGTAAGACTATTCTCATCCACATTCATTAAATTGTCAACAGGTCCATGTCCCAGGGGAGGCCAGGGACAAGTGGAGTCCTTCAGGAATCAGTCCTGGGACCAGTCTTGTTCAACATCTTTGTGGGTGCCATGGACAGTGGCATTGAGTGCACCCTCAGCAAGTTTGCTGATGACACCAAGCTGTGTGGTGCAGCAGACAGGCTGGAGGGAAGGGATCCATCCAGAGGGACCTTGACAGGCTGGAGAGGTGGGCACAAGCCAACCTCATGAGCTTCAACAAGACCAAGTGCAGGGTCCTGCATCTGGGTCGAGGCAACCCCAGGCACAAATTCAGGCTGGGCAGGGACTGGCTGGAGAGCAGCTCAGAGGAGAGAGACTTGGGGGTGCTGGGGGAGGAGAAGCTCAACAGGAGCTCTCAGTGTGCACTTGCAGCCCGGAAAGCCAATCAGATCCTGGGCTGCATCAGGAGAAGTGTGGCCAGCAGGTCAAGGGAGGGGATTCTCCCCCTCTACTCAGCTCTGCTGAGACCCCACCTGGAGTACTGTGTCCAGTTCTGGAGCCCCTATTCCAAGAGGGATCTGGAGGTGCTAGAAGGTGTCCAGAGAAGGGCCACGAGGATGATCAGAGGGCTGGAGCACCTCTCCTATGAGGACAGACTGAAGGAGTTGGGGCTGTTCAGTCTGGAGAAGAGAAGGCTCCGAGGTGACCTCATTGTGGCCTTCCAGTATCTGAAGGGGGCCTACAAGAAGGCTGGGGAGGGACTTCTCAGGCTATCAGTTAGTGATAGGACTAGGGAGAATGGAATGAAGCTGGAGGTGGGGAAATTCAGGCTGGACATGAGGAGGAAGTTCTTCCCCATGAGAGTGGTCAAGCCCTGGAATGGGTTGTCCAGGGAGGTAGTTGAGGCCCCATCCCTGGAGGTGTTTAAGCCCAGGCAGGATGAGGCTCTGGCCAGCCTGATCTAGTGTGGGGTGTCCCTGTGCATGGCAGGGGGGTTGGAACTAGATGATCCTTGTGGTCCCTTCCAACCCTGACTGATACTATGATACTATGATACAAGAGATAGGTCTAGTACCTGTGCATCAAAAAACCAGAATAACCATCTACTTCACCATTTTTATCCTTCATAACTTACAAAAAACCCCAAACAAACAAAACAAAACCACACCAAAAATGACACAGGTTATTAAACTAAAGAAAGAAAGTACATCAGGAACACTTACTGTCAGTCCTCACAGTGAACATAATTATGCAAGATTTGGGTGGGTTGGATTGGTTGATGGGTTGGACGCGATGATCTTGAAGGTCTCTTCCAACCTGGTGTATTGTATTGTATTGTATTGAAAATACTGAGCCACTACTGGGGATATGAATTCTTTCATGAAAGTAGGGTTTGCTAATTCATTATTTCAATGGAAAAGTTATATAGGTGAGAAAATTACTGACCAGTTCACTCTATATTTAAAATTTCAGGCTGTGCTCACTAGTCTGTGGTTCATGGACAGCCATTTTGGTGCTGCTTGTGAGGGTTAAAAAGTTAAAGAGCAGGTGAAATTGTTTTCAGAGTGCCAGTTTCAGATGCTCTTCAGCAAAGTTTGAGAATCATTCTGCTAGTACATTATTTCTGGTTTGTATTAGCATTCATTATTAGCTTCTGAGTACTTAACAGAATCTTAGAATCAACCAGTTTGGAAAATACCTCAGAGATCATCAAGTCCAACATTTTACCTAATACCTAACACCTGAAAACTAAACGATGGCTTCAAATGCCACATCCAATCCTTTTCCGAACGCCTTCAGGGATGGTGACTCCACCACCTCCCTGGGCAGCATATTCCAATGGCAAATCACTCTTTCTGGGAAGAGCTTTCTCCTCACCTTGAGTCTAAACTTCCCCTGGTGCAGCTTGAGACTGTGTCCTCTTGTTCTGGTGCTGGTTGCCTGGGAGAAGAGGCCAACCTCCACCTGGCTACAACCTCCTTTCAGGAAGCTGTAGAGAGCAATAAGGTCTCCCCTGAGCCTCCTCTTCTCCAGGCTAGTCAACCCCAGCTCCCTCAGCCTCTCCTCATAGGGCTTGTGCTTGAGAAATGTGCTTTTGCAAAAATGTCTTCATTCTAGCTAAGGGTGAGCTGAATGATAAAGAGTTTATATTATACTTCTAAACACATAAGGCTTTCCATTTCTTCAAGCAACTGATCCAACTGTCATGTGAAGTAATAAAATGGATTGGCTGGGTTGTCCTATCAATTAACAATCTGGTAGTTGATGTTGCAGAAGGGCAAAACACCCTTTATTATACCATCCTCATGCTCTCATTCAGACACTGAGCACATTTTGAAATCTCTTTATAACAGTCTCAGTTTAATTAGCCTCCTATTGGCTTAAATTTTCTTTGCCCATTTAAGTACTGTACTATAAAGACATTTTTAAGTCACATTGTTCTTAGGCCAAAAATGTTTCATTTCATGACTGATTGCTTATATAGTGCACTACCCTGGCAAATTAATATTTTTGAATAAGGATGGCACTTAGTGAGGCTTTAGTTCTTTAAATTCCTGCATTTATGCTCCAGTTAAACAGGATCTGTCACTGCGTTGTACTAATAACAAATTAACTCCTACACTATGGAGAAATAACAAGCTCTCCATGTAATTCTTCTCCTATAAATTAGCTCTAAAATGAATCATCTTCTTGGAGAACTTGTTATTATTAGAGTTATTTACTTAAGATTCTGGGGAAGGAAAAATTTAAAGAACAGGGAACTGGTAACACTGATCTTTACACTACAGTATTGCCACTTCTTGAGGCAAAGATTAAATAAAGTCAGAGCTGTGTTTGGCTTTAGAGTGTGTGAGAGACTAAAGCTTGTCTCTCTTGGTGTGACTCAACAAAGATAAAATCACTTGCTGCTTGCCCAGACAACAGCTGATGTGCGTTGGGCAGAGCCACTGGAAGGACTCTTGGAAGGTGCAAAGATAACATTGCTCACGGGACTGCAGCTGGCCTACAGCAATGGCCCAAGGGCCCAGCCATCACGCCTTCAGGACAAGATCATTTCCAGCCATCAGATACCCCAGGAACAGAGGATGATGAGACAATGGATTCACCACCTGTTTCCTGATGTGTAATGAGTGTGTGGGTAGGTAGATGGAGAAGGAGGAGTTGGAGGCCCCCCCACCTCCATCCAGACCGCTGCCCAAACTCACATGAATACACATAAAGATTTCCTGGGGAACGATACCTGGATACTTATCTAAGGATGATTTCCTGGCCCCTGATTTCCTGAGGGACTATACTTGGACACATACCTAAGGACTAAAAAACTGTATAAAAAACTTGAGCAACTGCTGGCTTAGGAGAAGAAAAACAGAGAACCAAAAACACAGATGAAGGAGAAGACAGAAGGACAATGCCACTGAGAAGAAAAGCACAAGAGAAGGAAAAGCCTGGGACAATGCTGCTCCAAAGAAAAGAGGCCATGGATCCTGGAAGAAGCAGACTGAACCCTCTCTCTGTGTGCTGAGTTCTGCCTGCTGCAACTCATGGAGCTGAAGAGGCTGCCCAGAGGACCACATCTCTTCTACAGCCAAAGCCCCAGCACCATTTCTCTACAGACCCAACATCTCCTGCAGCACCTTTCCTCCACAGACTCAAACTGTCTTGGGGGGATGAGGGGTGTGGTAATATAATTCTTTTCCTCTTCTCTCTCTCTTCCCTTCTCTCTCTCTCCCCTTCTGATCCATCCACTTTATTTATGTACTAGTCTAGCTGTTGATATTTTGGCCTCGTTTGTGCCTCTCATTTCACAACATGGGAATATTCAAAACAACTGAGTCTCTTTCCCTCTCCGGACTGAGACAGTGTTCAAAACCTGCATTGAATTCACACTTGCACAATTGCTGCACAAGTGAACTGTGTGAAGAACTCTGTTAGGTCACAAAATGATTCAGCATTTTTAATGAGGTTCCAAACTTAGTCTGAAATCTATCTTTTCCCAACTTCCAAAGGTAGTCATATTAAAGTGTTTGGTTGAAGGTGTGTGGCTGTTAATTAAGAGGTATTTTAGGCTTTGCAAATCCTCAGCATTTCGATGAAAAAGCAAAGATTTTTATATTAGATACTTCCTTAGATACTTCCTTTTAATTGTGTAGTGTGATCATTAGGGTGACTTAATTTTCTTATTGATTGTTTTATTCCCCCAGCCCCCAGGAATGTGATTCTTACATAGTAAAGTTTCAGCTAACGCTCAGGGTCCTTAATGCTTTAAGGACCTGACTCAAAACTTTGAAGACAGCAGACATCATTCTGAGAAGGATTAAAGGAGGGAATGGAAAACATCTGGGAGAACCAGTCTTCACAGATGCTCCTGTCATATTCTACAAGTTGCTTAGAAAAGCTGTTGAGTTGCTGGAATGTGTCCAGAGAAGGGCACCAAGGCTGATGAGAGGTCTCGAACACAAGCCCTATGAGCAAAGGTTGAGGGAGCTAGGGTTGCTTAGCCTGGAGAAGAGGAGGCTTAAAGGAGACCTTCTTGCTCTCTACAACTACCTGAAGGGAGGTTGTAGACAGGTAGGAGTTGGTCAGTTCTCCCAGGCAACCAGCACCAGAACAAGAGGACACAGTCTCAAGCTGCACCAGAGGAGGTTTGGGCCATTGGAATGGGCTGCCCAGGGAGGTGGTGGAGTCGCCATCACTGGAGGTGTTTAGGAAGAGACTGAATAGGGCACTTGGCACCAAATAAAAGTAGCTTGGGCTCAGGACTGAGCAAAGCTGAAACACCAGAATGAAACTACAATACGATACAATACAATACAATAAACCAGGTTGGAAGAGACCTTCAAGATCATCGCGTCCAACCCATCAACCAATCCAACCCACCTAAACAACTAAACCATGCAGCCAAGCACCCCATCAAGTCTCCTCCTGAACACCTCCAATGAAGGTGACTCCACCACCTCCACGGGCAGCCGATTCCAGTGGGCAATCACTCTCTCTGTATGGAACTTCTTCCTAACATCCAGTCTAAACCTCCCCTAGCACAGCTTGAGATGGTGTCCTATTGTTCTGGTGCTGGCTGCCTGGGAGAAGAGACCAACCTCCACCTGCCCACAACCTCCCTTCAGGTAGTTGTAGAGAGCAATAAGGTCACCCCTGAGTCTCCTCTTCTCCAGGCTAAGCAAGCCCAGCTCCCTCAGCCTCTCCTCATAGGGCTTGTCTTCCAAACCCCTCACCAGCTTTGTTGCCCTTCTCTGGACACCTTTCAGCAAGTCAACATCCTTCCTAAACTGAGGGGCCCAGAACTGGACACAGGACTCAAGGGGTGGCCTAACCAGTGCTGTGTACAGGGGCAGAATGACCTCCCTGCTCCTGCTGGCCACACTGTTCCTGATGCAGGCCAGGATGCCATTGGCCCTCTTGGCTGCCTGGGCACACTGCAGGCTCTTGTTCAGCCTCCCATCAACCAGTACCCCTAGGTCCCTCTCTGCCTGGCCGCTCATCACCATTTGAAAGGGTATAGAGAATTACAGAATTTGTCCTTCTGTTCTATCGTGCAGCACAGATATCTTCTTGCTAAAACGCTGAGATCACCATAATACAGTTTGCACAGCAGAGACCAGAATTGTGTATTATTGCTCTGAATATATAAATTGCAATACTTGTCTATCTTGCCTGTAAATTTGAAGTTAACAAATTAATATTACATAATCCCTATTTTTGACTTCACTAACAGATTTTCTTTCATATTATGTTTATGTTTCAAGGCCTCTTTACACAGAAAGTAATGAAAAATATTTCAGTAATATTTCTTCTTTAGGCCACCCATGAAAAGCAGATCTAGATACAATCTTAGCCTTACCAATCAATACTTTTAAATTAACTTTTAGATCTCCATACTTAATTTATGTGGTGCAAATTAGAGTGTCTGTTAAAAGATATCTTTTTATTCAGTGCATTTATCCATTTGTGTTCGTTGTGTGCTTGTGTTCCATAATAGCCCATGTCATTTAATCCAGAAGTGCATGCAAATCAAACAAAGACCAGAGTAAACAGAGGAACTTGTTAGAAAAGCACATGGTAAACATGTAGTAATTAAATTCAACTGGGGAAAAAAAAAAAACCCAAGCAAACAAACAAAACAAAACCAAGTATACACATCCAAAAATTAAAGTAGGTGCATCTATAGATAACTGTTAATGGTTTTGATTCACTTAGTCCAATCCTACTGAAAGCATACTGCACATTCAATCCTCTCCTGATGCAAGGGAATTAGACTGATCTGTGCTTGCTGAGTTTCTGACACTGGAATTTGAGAGGATCTGATGAGAGGCTGAGCAGCATTCAGGGCATGGATCTTCACATATTTTAAGGCATAGCTTATGGGAGGGTTCTCAATGCCATATTGACAGAATGGACAAGGCAATATATTTGCGGATGACACCAAGCTTGGGCAGGAGTTGATCTGCTGGAGGGCAGAGAGGCTTTGCAGAGGGACCTCGACAGGCTGGACAGATGGGCAGAATCCAACGGCATGAGATTGAACACATCCAAGTGCCGGGTTCTGCACATTGGCCACAACAACCCCATGCAGTGCTACAGGCTGGGGTCAGAGTGGCTGGAGAGCGGCCAGGCAGAGAGGGACCTGGGGGTACTGGTTGATGGGAGGGCTGAACATGAGTGCAGTGTGCCCAGGCAGCCAAGAAGGCCAATGGCATCCTGGCCTGCATCAGGAACAGTGTGGCCAGCAGGAGCAGGGAGGTCATTCTGCCCCTGTACACTGCACTGGTTAGGCCACACCTTGAGTCCTGTGTCCAGTTCTGGGCCCCTCAGTTTAGGAAGGATGTTGACTTGCTGGAACGTGTCCAGAGAAGGGCAAAAAGGTTGGTGAGGGGTTTGGAAGACAAGCCCTATGAGCAGAGGCTGATGGAGCTGGGGTTGCTTAGCCTGGAGAGGAGGAGACTCAGGGGTGAGCTTATTGCTCTCTTCAACTACCTGAGGGGAGATTGTAGACAGGCAGAGGTTGGTCTCTTTTCCCAGGCAGGCAACACCAGAACAAGAGGACACAGTCTCAGGCTGCGCCAGGGGAGGTTTAGACTGGATGTTAGGAGGAAGTTCTTTACAGAGAGAGTGATTGCCCATTGGAATGTGCTGCCCAGGGAGGTGGTGGAGTCACCATCATTGGAGGTATTCAGGAGGAGACCTGATGGGGTACTGGGTGCCATGATCTAGTTGTTTAGGTGGATTGGATTGGTTGATAGGTTGGACACGATGATCTTGAAGGTCTCTTCCAACCTGGATTTATTGTACTGTATTGTATTGTATTGTATTGTATATTTTTGTGGCAGGCATTAGAAAAAACTTTTATGAGATTAAAATTGGTGTTGATGTTCAAACCATTTAATATGTTAACAATCAAGGCAAAACCTGCTAAGCAGAGTTCCAAACCTAGTCTCCATGTCAATCCCACTAGTGTGGTTTAAGGTCCTCAGTTTTGGAATGGTTATTTCAATCCAGCTGTGTTACCACCCAAAATCAACTGGTCTCCAGTGCATAAAAATATTGTATTGAGCCTTTTACTGAGTGTTTCAAATAATAGCAATAACAGTAATAACAGTATTATAATGTGAATATCACAGAATCACCAAGGTTGGAAGAGACCTCAAAGATCATCAAGTTCAACCCATCACCACAGACCTCATGATTAAACCATGGCACCAAGTGCCACATCCAATCCCATCTTGAACACCTCCAGGGATGATGACTCCACCACCTCCCTGGGCTGCACATTCCAAGGGCTAACAACTCTCTCTGTGAAGAACTTTCTCCTCACCTTGAGCCTAAACTTCCCCTGGTGCAGCTTGAGACTGTGTTCTCTTGTTCTGGTGCTGGGTGCCTGGGAGAAGAGACCGGCCTCCTCCTGGCCACAACCTCCCTTCACGTAGTTGCAGACAGCAATAAGGTCTCCCCTGAGCCTCCTCTTCTCCAGGCTAACAACCCCAGCTCCCTCAGCCTCTCCTCACAGGGCTTGTGCTCAAGGCCTCTCACCAGCCTCGTGTACTAATCGATGTCAACTCCATTTATTTACTGTCCTGGTCTTAGCTGTCTCGTAATCCCATTATAAGTGTCCTATTTATTCATACTTCTATTCATTCACATTTTCACACCATAGTACAAAACCCAGGTCTACAGTAACAAGAGGTATCAATGTTTATAATTCTTTTTTCACTTGTGTTAGCCATGAAGAGTATGATTTCCAGAATTCTCTGGTTATTATCCTAGCAATTTTTGTTGCTGCATTTTAATTCAAATAATGATTTCTCCAGTTGGAGATAATTTTGGAAATATGCAGTTTTGAACATTTCCCCCCCCCCTGTCAATACAGGCTCAGCCTGTGCTTTGACATGTGTTGTATAGCAACACTGGTGTGAACGGTTGATCAGGGATAATCCTGGATTTCCAAGGTTGCACAGTCTGAGGTCTTTCTGGGCTGACTTCTGCAACTAAATTATAGTGAGTACAAACCATCAGCATTGCCAAGGCACGTGTTATCTAATGGGCATAACTGATGGATATAGTTTCTTGCAGAGGTAATTATTAGATCTGAATCTAGAAGTACAGGAAGGAGTTGCTTTTCTATATGATACTAGGGAATTGAATTCTGCTCCGGTGCTCTAATTGTGGTGCCTGCTCTAGCAAAGAAACAACATTGGCCATGGCTGATAATAAGATGCTGTTTATTACTGTTAAGATCATTTAACACACACACAACACACAGTTACTGCTATAGGTAGCACCTTGTATGGTCAGAAGCAGTTTATGAGAAGCTGCAAAGGCAAGGTTATGCTTTTGTTATAAGCAACATATTGATCAGTTGAAGAACTAAGTAATGCAATTGTTCTGAGCAGTGCAAACACCATCAATTACTGGCCAATCAACAGTTTCTGCTACTGAAATATTAAACACCCTGTTGCTATGTATTTTGCAGGGTCCACTTCTCTAACCACCTGATTTCAAGTATCTTCCATTATTGACAACCTCTTGACATTTTTGTTGCTACCTCTTCATCTAAGCATGAAATCAGTATTTCAGATTAAGTAGTTAAAAATTAGGAAGAAAACTACCAGTCTCTAGGAAGAGCCTGTGAGGAATCCACTGTTCCTATGACATCTGTTCAAGAGATCAAGATCAAGTAGAAAAGAAATATTGTTCTGACTGAGGCATTCAGGAAATTAATTGCTTGAAGTGGAACATGAAGTATTCCTGGCTGTGATTATTTATAGCTAATGGGCCTTCCTATGTACATCTGTGTATGAAGAGATTGTAACTCAGGGATGACTCAGGCTCCCACTATGTTTCCAGTTTAAGTATAGCACATTAAATTGGTATTGTCTAGAAACAGTTCCTCCTTTTCATAATTTCCTGTCGTGCTCTCTAGTTATGAAAGTCTTGGACTTGGAACATACAATCTGAAAAAGTAAAAGCTGAAAAAAAACCAAAAAGATGTCAAAATTCCATGATAAAAGTGCAACTCTGCATTTAGCTGCATTTTTTTACTAATATTCACAATTAATAAGAAGAATGTTAAAAATACAGACAGGCTTCCCATGCCTTATATTGCTCATATTTTTCACAACCTCAGAGTCAAGGGTTCCTTGTCAGTGCCAGTTTTGCACTTAGATTTCTTTCATGTCAAAATATAGACTATGTTATATACACTCTTCATGCATTTTTTTCATGTCATATACAGGCAACATCCTTAACCTTTTTAATATTCTGTTCATTTCTCATTAAAAAGAAAAAAGAATTTAGAACAGAATAGAATCAACCAGGTTGGAAAAGACCTTTGCGATCATCAAGTCCAACCCATCACCCAACACCACCTACTCAACTAAACCATGGCATCAAGTGCCTCATCCAGTCTCTTCAAGATGCTTAACATTTCAGCTGTATTTGTATTTCTAGGCAAAAGGAGAAGTCAGCAGTAAGGTTGGAAAGCTCTGCAGTAAAAGATCAAAAGCTTTTTAAAGAGTGTCACCTAAGAGAGAGTTTACTCTGAAGGCAAGATAGTACTCCAAATTTCATAGAATCATAGAATCAGGAAGGTTGGAAAGACCTCAGAGATCAAGTCCAACCTGTCCCAGCACCTGATGACTAGTAAACCACGGCTTCAAGTGCCACATCCAATCCCTTTTTGAACACCTCCAGGGACAGTGACTCCACCACCTCCTTGGGCAGCACATTCCAATGGCCAAAAACTCTCTCTGTGAAAACTTTCTCCTCACCTCTAGCCTAAACTTCTCCTGGTGCAGTTTGAGACTGTGTCCTCTTGTTCTGGTGCTGGTTGCCTGGGAGAAGAGACCAACCTCCTCCTGGCTACAGCCTCCCTTCAGGTAGTTGTAGAGTGCAGAGAGAGGGTAGAGAGGGTGTCAAACAGACATGGCAATACCTTAAAAAGTATCTATTCTTTAAAGGGGAAACTAGTTAAAATCCAATGATATAGAAAAGTTTCAGGAAAAGAAGTATATCTTGAGAGACAGTGAGAAAGTGTCAGCAGTATCAGGAAAAGTAGAGAAGCATACTTCCTTCTGAGTAAGGCTGAGCCAGGAGACAAAGTGACCTTGGCATTAGTAGTCACCTCACTAATGGGCACTGTCCCACAGCAGCAAAGAAAAACTGGTGCCTTAACAAGTTATATAGGCTGTGATTGTCTCCAATGCAAAAGTAATCAATTTTGGGCCAGAACATATCCAGCAAGTCCACTCAGTGCAACAGGAGACAGGGTCACAGATAAGGTTAACTAGAACATAGCTCAAGAGAGGTCTCCCAAGCCTGCAGTGAAATGGGATTCCTGGGCCCATGGACAGAACATGGATAATAGATCCTGGTGAGGACAGTCAGGGCCATTAAGGCCTATTTGTGCCCTTAGTGTCCTGACAGCACCAGCAGCAGACTTTTCTTGACAGCAGCATGTATTTGGAAGAATTATTTCTTCCCATACTGTTTTTCCCCCCTACAGTTTCCTTGTGGGATTCCCTTTTTTTTTGTTTCATTACAAGTAAGAGCATTTTAATGCATTGAGAATAATTAGGAAGGATATATATTATGAAGCTCTTCACAGAAACCAAGACACTTTAATCAAGACTTTCAGTTCTGTTTTGCCAAGAGTTATTGTCAAGGCACTGTTTTGATGGGAATAACTTAATGAGGTGGGAATTACAAAAATATAGTTTATTTTCCCAAAAACTCCACCCCCAAAATTACCTACAACAATAGTTAAGTTTTATTTACAGGTTCTATTCAGTCAGGAATTCCACAAGGATGCTTACAGGCAATTTTGGTTCCATTTAGAAAATCCAGAAATGGATAAAGCTAAGCCACAGAGTAGCTTTACCCCACTTATAAAATCAGAGGCAAACCAGGACTCTAGGGAAAAGCAAAGAGTGCTGGGCACAGTCTCAAACTGTGCCAGGGGAGGTTTAGGCTCCAGGTGAGGAGAAAGTTCTTCACAGAGAGAGTTGTTAGCTGTTGGAATGTGCTGCCCAGGCAGGTGGTGGAGTCACCCTCCCTGGAGGTGTTCAAGAGGGGATTTGATGTGACACTTGGTACCATGGTTTAGTATTCATGAGGTCTTGAGTGATAGGTTTCACTTGATGATTTTTGAGGTCTTTTCCAACCTTATTGATTCTATGATTCTAAGTCTCTTCCCCATCCCGCTGAGGTGTGACAGAGAGCAGCTGTGTGGGGGTTAGTTGCCATCTGGGGTTAAATCAAGACACTATGTATTTTGAAATGGAGGGCCCTGCCCCATTTATCAATGGACTCATATTTTCCCTAGTCTTACTTTGCTACTTAAATCCCTAGAGAAGCCATTTGTTACATCTCACATCTTGTGTGAGATTCAGCTCTGGGTGAGTCCTGGCTTTCCTAAGTATGTTTCTGCATGTGAAGATAATGTCCCTATATTATTCCTGAGGTACCTGTACCTATGCTCACCTTCTAGTCTGTGTTTTGCCAGAATCTCATTGTCCATCCACACAGATCTCCTGGTAATTGTGCCAGAATTCTGGTTTATTGGGATGGACTACTTTTGATCTTGAATATTAAAAGTTTTCTGAGACCTCCCTTTTTACTTCCAGAGCCATATGCCATAAAATTCTACCAAGCAGATCTCTGAAAAGGCCAGAGTTGGTTCTCCTGAAGTTCAGCACTGAGATCTTTGGGTTTTGCCCTTCTTCCTCCTCTTGGGATTCTGAACTCCATGGCCACTGCATGCCATGGCATGCAAGCAGAGTGAGGTCTGAGAGACCAGGGCTCCCATTTGATCGAAGTACCTGGATGGAGAGAAAAAGCAGACAAGTTCTTAGGGTATATGTCCTGTATGGAGATGAAGAGCTTAAAATTAATTCATTCATTTGGCCTCCATTTATAGGGGAAGAAATGTGTCTGGCATCTTACATGCAAAATTTTTGTGGGTTTTTTTCTGGCACTTTTGGATTTGGGGTTTTTTGAGTGTTTGTGTTTGCTGGAGGCTTTTTAGGTGCAAAAATACATTCTTTTCTTTTTTTTTTTTTTATTTTACTAAGGTCTTTCAAGGGTGAACCCAGCAACATTTCTAAAGTTCTTTGATCATGTGTGATCAAAGTTCCTTTATAAGTGCAAAGTATCAATTATTGAAAAGAAATTTAGGAACTGGTATGTACTGAGGGCTCTCTCCTCTCTTTTAAGACAGCTGTAATATAGGGAACTTTCTGATTCTCAACAGAGTATCTTCTCAAAATTCATTCAGAGGTTAAAGAACACATCAGGACAGGCTTGGTGCAGATGGAAACTAACAAATCATTAGTTTTGTTTTATACCCTGTTAATTTTTCAGCTTCTTCCAAAGCATGTTCTGACAGGGCAGATCTCATGGTTTAGAGAATAATTACCATAAACAAATAGTTTATAATTCTGAGAAATTACTGTAGCAGTTATGGACTTCTGTCATAGAATAGAATAGAATAGAATAGAATAGAATAGAATAGAATAGAATAGAATAGAATAGAATAGAAGCAGAGGAGCTAATGCCAGTCACAACAAAAGCAGTGCAGCCAAGGTCAAGCAGAAGCAAGTTAGTATCTCCCAGCCCAAGGAAGCAAGAAGAGAGAGGAAATTATCTGCATTAGTAACTTAAGTCCATTATCTTTCCAACTGGATCATTTAGAACTATCATCCTTTTCCATTTTACACCCAAGAGTGATTTGTTTACATTTTACTACTTTCTGTTCAAGATCTGTGAAAAATTTTGAAGGCATAGCCTAAAACTACCACAACAAGAAATGCTCCTCATCTTTTTCTCTTTCCCCCCAAGGAGGGCTGTTTTGGAGCCATAAGACTGAACAATTTTATCTTGTTAAAATTCCAGTTCTTATTCTTCCATTTAACCTTCTTATGGACTAGTGCCTTCCATAGTTTCAATTACTGCTGAGGGAAAGTTTTTCAGTTATTCCTTAGTGGAAAGCACTCAGAATTTCTCACACATTTAATAATATTAGTAATGGAATATGGAAAAAAAACCACCACCCAAAAACAAAACCAAAAAACCATGAAAGGTTCATCCACCTGAATATTTGTAGCCAGAGGAGGGCAACAAAGCTGGTGATGGGTTTGGAATACAAGCCCTATGAGGAAAGGCTGAGGGAGCTGGGGTTGTTTAGCCTGGAGAAGAGGAGGCTCAGAGGAGACCTTATTGCTCTCTACAACTACCTGAAGGGAGGTTGTAGCCAGGTGGGGGTTGGTCTCTTCTCCCCAGGCAACCAGCACCAGAACAAGAGGACACGGTCTCCAGCTGTGCCAGGGGAGGATTAGGCTGGATGTTAGGAAGAAATTCTTCACAGAAAGAGTGATTGGCCATTGGAATGGGCTGCCCAGGGAGGTGATGGAGTCACCATCACTGGAAGTGTTTAGGAGGACACTTGATGGGGTGCTTGGTGCCATGGTTTAATTGATTAGGTAGTGTTGGATGATGGGTTGGACATGATGATCTCAAAGGTCTCTTCCAACCTGGTCTATTCTATTCTATTCTATTGGGACCCAGCACCGGTCCTTGGGGCACTGATCCTTGGGGCACACCACTAGTGACTGGCTGCCAGCTGGATGTGGCACCATTCACCACCACTCCCTGGGCTCGGCCCTCCAGCCTGTTCTGTTCTGTTCTATTCTGTTCTGTTCTATTCTATTCTATTCTATTCCATTCCATTCCATTCCATTCCAATTCTGAAGATTTAGTTTTGCCACAAATCCTAAGAATACTATTTATGCACTTACATTTAATTTTTTATTTCTTCTGGAAAAGGGTGGATAAATAGGCTGAGGCCAACAGTATGAGATTCAATAAGGCCAAGTGTCAGGTCTGCACTTTAGTCACAGCAGCCCCATTCGATGTTACATGTTTGAGGCAGCGACTGAACAGCTGCCCAGAAGAAAAGGAGCTGGGGGGTGTTGGTCAATAGCTGGAGGAATATGATCCAGCACTGTGCTCATGTGGCCAGAAAAGCAAACAATACCTTGGATTGTATTAGAAATAGTGTGACCTGCAGGACTAGGGATGTGATTGTCCCTTTGTACTCAGCAATGTTGAGGCCACACCTCGAGTAGTGCTCAGTTTTACATCATTCACGATAAGAAAAACATCGAGGCACTGGAGTGCACCCACAAAGCAGCAAGGATCCCAAGCACAAGTGTTATGAGGAGCAGCTGAAGGCACTGTGGTTGTTTAGCTTGGAGAAAAAAGAGGTTCAGAGGAAATGGTAGCACTTTCTATAACTACCTGAAAAGAGGTTGCAGCAACAGGGGGGTCAGTCACTTTTGCCAAGTAACAAGCAACAGGAAAAAAGGAAATGCTTTCAAGCAGCACCAGGGGAGGTTTAGATTAAACATTAGGAAAAATTTCTTTAGTGAATAAGTGGTCAAGCATTGGAACTGGCTACCCAGGGAGAGGGTTGAGTCACCATCCCTGAAGGTATTTAAATGATGTAGAGATGTGGTGCTTAGTGACACAGATAAGTGATGGGCTTGGTGGTGTTAGGTTAACAGTTAAGCCTGATGATCTTAAATAATACAATAATACAATACAATACACCAGGTTGAAAGAGACCTTCAAGATCATCACGTCCAACACATCAAATAATCCAACCCACCTAAACAACTAAACCATGCAGCCAAGCACCCCACCAAGTCTCCTCCTGAACACCTCCAATGAAGGTGACTCCACCACCTCCATGGGTAGCCAATTCCAATAGGCAATCACTCTCTCTGTATAGAACTTCTTCCTAACTTCCAGTCTAAACCTGCCCTGGCGCAGCCTGAGACTGTGTCCTCTTGTTCTGGTACTGGCTGCCTGGGAGAAGAGACCAACCTCTGCCTGTCTACAACCTCCCTTCAGGTAGCTGTAGAGAGCAAGAAGGTCTCCTCTTCTCCAGGCTAAGCAACCCCAGCTCCCTCAGCCTTTCCTCACCTTGTTGCCCTTCTCTGGACACGTTCCAGCAAGTCAACATCCTTCCTAAACTGAGGGGCCCAGAACTGGACACAGGACTCAAGGTGCGGCCTAACCAGTGCAGTGTACAGGGGCAGAATGACCTCCCTGCTCCTGCTAGCCACACTGTTCCTGATACAGGCCAGGATGCCATTGGCCTTCTTGGCTGCCTGGGCACACTGCAGGCTCATGTTCAGCCTCCCATCAACCAGTACCCCCAGGTCCCTCTCTGCCTGGCCACTCTCCAGCCAAATAGGTCTAATAGGTCCTCTCCAACCAAAATGATTCTATGCTATATGCTGTATATGTGTATATGCACATATGTGTATGGCTGTAGTCCTACACATAGACAACCTTTTACTAAATCCCTACTAGCTCTGTCATATATATTCAAAATCATTTATTTTACCAAAATGTCAGAGGTATTTATCAAAAGTCATTCCAGTATAAAACTTAGTTTGATTTGCATTTCCCATACTTTGACTTCCCTAAGTGCCAAGATATTTATATACTTGGCACTTCTAGAATATAATCGAACACATATTTCAGAGTCATCACAATTACTGTGTGATTTCTCCATAATGTAAAGTGATGGAAATTCTGAATCAGAGAATGAAATTGTACAAATTAGAAGTGCAAATGAAACTGTTATTTTAGATTGCAGTATACATCTAGGTTCTTGTTAGAATTTCATATCATAATTTATGAAAGCTTTACAAGGAAATCAGATAAATTATCCTTGTAACAGTGTGAAATAAGTTTTTCCCCCAATTAAAGCAATCAAAGTACAGGAACACTGTAGAGTCAAATAACCGGAAGTGTTTTGTGCCCCAAGTAATGTTACTTGCCATGTTAAAGTCATTAATCCAATAGATGCACTACTGCAAGTTCAGCACACAAGCAGTGTTTCAGGACAATCATAGAATCAATAAGGTTGGAAAAGACCTCAAAGATCATCAAGTGATACCTGTCAGTCAGACCTCATGAATACTAAACCATGGTACCAAATGTCACGTCAAATCCCCTCTTGAACACCTCTAGGGATGGTGACTCCACCACTTCCCTGGGCAGCACATTCCAACAGCTAACAACTCTCTCTGTGAAGAACTTTCTCCTCACCTCGAGCCTAAACTTCCCCTGGCACAGTTTGAGACTGTGTCCTCTTGTTCTGGTGCTGGTTGCCTGGGAGAAGAGACCAATCCCCTCCTGGCTACAACCACTCTTCAGGTAGTTGTAGAGAGCAATAAGGTCTCCCCTGAGCCAGATGTTTTCTTAGACACTGACTGGAGCCATGTCTTCAGCAAAAGTTTCTCATTCAGTTTTCTGTTTCAGGCCTCCAAAAACATTATGGAACATGTAGAACTTGGTCTTGGCTTTCATCAGAATAAAACTGTTACCATTAAAAATTAATTTGCCACACATGAACATACTAATACACAAATAATATCTGGATCTGACTGCCTTCATAATAAACTTTTCAGCTACACTTTTTAAAAAGCTTCAGCCTGACAAATTGTTGGGTTTGTTTTGTTTTGTTTTGTTTTGTTTTGTTTTCCCTGATAGATAAAATATAATACCATAAACATACTGTGGATGAACTGCACATCAGAGTGGCTGGAGAGCTGTGAAACAGAAAGGGACCTGGGGGTACTGATTGACAGCCAGCTGGACATGAGACAGCAATGTCCCCAGGTGGCTAAGAAGGCCAATGGCATCCTGGCCTGCATCAGGAATGGTGTGGCCAGCAGGAGCAGGGGGAAGTCATTGTGCCCATGTACTCAGCACTGGTTAGGCCACACCTTGAGAACTGTAACCAATTCTGGGCCCCTCAATTTAAGAAGGACATTGAGACTCTTGAATGTGTCCAGAGAAGGAGAACAAGGCTGGGGAGAGGCCTTGAGCACAAGCCCTATGAGGGGAGGCTAAGGGAGCTGGGGTTGTTTAGCCTGGAGAACAGGAGTCTCAGGGGAGACCTTATTGCTCTCTACAAGTTCCTTAAGAGAGGTTGTAGCCAGAGGGGGTTGGTCTCTGCTCCCAGGCAACCAGCACCAGAACAAGAGGGCACAATCTCAAGCTGCACCAGGGGAAGTTTAGGCTGGAGGTGAGGAGAAAGTTTTTCACAGAGAGAGTTGTTAGCTGTTGGAATGTGCTGCCCAGGGAGGTGGTGGAGTCACCATCCCTGGAGGTGTTCAAGAGGATATTGGATGTGGCACTCGGTGCCATGGTTTAGTAGTCATGTGGTGTTGGGTGATAGGTTGGACTTGACGATCATTGAGGTCTTTTCCAACCTTATTGATTCTATGATTCTATGATCTGAACACAAAGATGTCCATTGCTATTTACTTTGTGAAAATACTGAGTTTTTATTTGGCATGCTCCTGACCAATAATTCATTCTACCTGCAAAAATGATTATAATCCAGATATTCTTTCAAAGTCCAGTCCATTTTCAAGTTTGTAGAGGAGGTTATGCTTGACAAGATCTTCTTTGCAGGTGTAGGGATGAAAAAATTACAGGAACACTTTATCACAGAACATTAGAGGTTGGAAGGGACCTCCAGAGATCAGTGAGCCCAACCCCAATGCCAAAGCAAGATCACTTCTTCCTTTTCAACTTCCCACAAGGAAACCTCAGATTCTCTGATAATTATGAGATTTTAGGAGATTTAAGGAAAAGCAAAATGGCTGGAGATCACACAGTGCTAAAAGGGTAATCTTCACAGTTCTCCTCCCTATGCTTCTGACAAGAATACCCTAACCATGGTGTCACCACTTCATTTTTATGCACATCTACTTTTATCACTGCTTCCTTTTAAATCTCAGCAGGCCTGACTACCCTGAAAATTCACCTGCATAAAACTTACAAGGAACTGAGAAAATAGATAAGTAGAGGCAAAAAAGGAAAAGAGAACCTTCTGCACTCTTATCACACCTTTTAGCATCCATCAGTTTCAGGTCTCTTGTGATTCATTCACCCTTTCGCTATGTAACGCCAAAGAGAAGCTGCAGTGCTCCTAGCATTCAAGATGAATATCAAGGAGGCAAGGACTCAGAGGAGAGCAATATTCAAAAATCCCATAGAAATAAAGGTCACAGAAAAAGGAGACATTAAGCAGGAGAATCATTGAACAATCAGTCAGACACATTCCTCCGTCAGAGTGGGCTTTGAATAGTAAATGATAGGAAAGATATGATAAAAACAAAACCACAAAGATAGCATTTTGTGAAGATTTTTCTTTCCTGTGCTGCATTTGCAAACCTGGGGAAACTAACATCTTGGTTTGTAATACAGTTTAGAATTGGTTAAAAATGTTTAGAGGAAGCTAGTTTATACTTTCCTAAAGGGCAAGAGATACTGACTTGAGCCCATTATTTGGTTCATGTAGGTAGACAGCTTCCACTGTGTTTTCAACCAAAGAAACAGAGCAGTGTCTTCCTCTGGGAGCAGATCCTTGTGTCCTGACCCACATAAAAAGTGATTCTTTTGTTTACTGCTGTGTGTTTGCCATTTCCTTATTTTAACAAGGAATTATTTTTTTTTGCTCTTGCTGAGAAAGTATTTCAGGGGGCCATCACAAAAAATGTCTTCATCCCAAAATCATGACTTTGCTAAGTGAGAATAGAATGGAATGGAATGGAATGGAATGGAATGGAATGGAATGGAATGGAATGGAATAGAATAGACCAGACCAGACCAGACCAGACCAGACCAGGTTGGAAGAGACCTTCAAGATCATCATGTCCAACCCATCACCCAACACCATCTAATCAACTAAACCATGCAACCAAGCACCCCATCAAGTCTCCTCCTAAACACCTCCAACGATGGTGACTTCACCACCTCCCCAGGCAGCACATTCCAATGGCCAATTACTCTCTGTGTGTAGAATTTCTTCCTAACATCCAGTCTGAACCTCCCCTGGTGCAGCTTGAGACTGTGTCCTCTTGTTCTGGTGCTGGCTGCCTGGGAGGTGACCAACCCCCACCTGGCTACAACCTCCCTTCAGTAGTTGTAGAGAGCAAGAAGGTCACCCCTGAGCTTCCTCTTCTCCAGGCTAGGCAACCCCAGCTCCCTCAGCCTCTCTTCATAGGACTTGTGTTCCAAACCCCTCCCCAGCTTTGTTGCCCTTCTCTGGACACATTCCAGCAACTCAACATCCTTCCTAAACTGAGGGGCTCAGAACTTGATGCAGTACTCAAGGTGTGGCCTAACCAGTGCAGTGTACAGGGGCAGAATGACCTCCCTGCTCCTGCTGGCCACACTGTTTCTGATGCAGGCCAGGATGCCATTGGCCCTCTTGGTCACCTGGAATATTTGTATACTTGGCACTTGGTCACCTTCTAAGATGGATGCTGAAAAGATCCTCATCATATTTCTCGTTTAGTTTAGCAAAACAACAAAATTAATTGATTCCTTCTTATAACAAAGACTTGTTTATCTTCTCCTGCTAATAACCTTATCTGTTCCAGTTAGACTCATCTCATGCATGTGCTACAATGCATTGTGTGTGATACCCTTGTAGGTGAAAAAAATCATTTAAACTGTGAAAGTCAGCAGATAATGGGGCTCCAGTCATGTGGTTGTGGTGAATGTGCAGAATTGAATTCTCCAGTAAGAGCCTCCTACTTTTGAACCTGTTGGCCAGTTGTGGTAGAGTGAAGGTTTAATCCTCCCCCCACATAAAACACAGCTAAACTCAGTCAGAGAAGCTGTATTTTACAAGCAGAATGAAATGCAATCAATACATACAAAATAGACAGTATTTACAGTATATACAAAAATATACAGGAAAGAATGTAACACAGGAAAAAACCCTCCCGAGGAGAATCCCCCCTCAGGTTCCCCCCCAAACCCCTCTCTTCCCCCTTTCTTGTCCAAGCCAACTAGATGAAAAAAAGATAAATGGATATTAAGGGAAAAATCATTAGTTCAAAGCAGTTGTTAAGAAAGTTAGTTTTCTTATCTCATCAGTTTCAGTCCAAGATCAGCTGTATGCAGGCTGGCCAAGAATGAAGGAAAGACTGAAGACAGACTGTAAGTTCTCAAAGCTACATTCTACTGATCTACCAGTGAAATTTGTTTAGAATTATCTCCTTTTGTTTTCTTTTTTACACCCAAACATTCAGCTAGAGAATTCTGCAGCTATCTTTCTTAAAAGCACAGCCTAAAGCTGTCACACCAGTCTCAGCTGAGGAGACTTCAGCTGGCAGAACTCAGCTGACACACAGTAATTTCCAACTCTTCCTTTTTTTTTATGAAATAAGGCAGCTAGAGAGGGAGAGCATCCCCAAGGAGGGGAAGGTTATGGTGTAAACTTAGTTGCTGGTGTCAAAGAAGCAGCTCTGACTCTGAGGGAAATGCAGCCTCATAGAAATATTCAGGGTTAAATTGCAGAGCTGTAAGGTCACCCTGTCCTCATGCCATGGTTTAGTTGATCAGATGGTGTTGGGTGATGGGTTGAACTTGATGATCTTGAAGGTCTTTTCCAACCTGGTCTATTCTATTCTATTCTATTCTATTCTATTCTATTCTATTCTATTCTATTCTATTCTATTCTATTCTATTCTATTCTATTCTATTCCATTCCATTCCATTCCATTCCATTCCATTCCATTCCATTCCATTCTATTCTATTCTATTCTATTCTATTCTATTCTATTCTATTCTATTCTATTCTATTCTATTCTACTTGCTAGCTGCAACTAGTTGTAACTTTTATTAAAACCTGCACTGAACCAACGAACAAGCCCTGAATCCTCCAATTATTGGAGGCATAAGACAGTCATCTGATCACATGTTGTGCTTCTGCACACAGACTATTAGGTAAGAAAAACTACAGACTAGTGGTGAAAAAGAAGAGTTCCAAAAAGAGTGATCTTAAATGGAATAAGGGGACCAGGAAAGAAAGACAGACACTGGCTAGAAGCAGTATCTTAGAAGGGAGGAGATTCTAGAAATTTGGAGAGATGCATGAGAGGAACTTCAGGGGATGTTCAGGATGCCAGAGACATCTGTGCTGATAACATTCCCTGTAACTGATAGCTATGAATGTGACTTTCTAACTGACCTTCCTGGAACAGCAGTGATCTCTTTGCCATGAAGAGCAACTGAGTGAGTGAACATGTGAGGTAGCTAAATAGGATAAAAGCTCTCATCTTCTTAGCTCTTATATAAACCCCTATATCCAGATCCACTACAGCTCTTCTTTTATGTTGCCCAGTCTGTAAGAGGTACTATATTAGAACCATGGCTAAGCAGTTTATAGAATAGAATAGAATAGAATAGAATAGAATAGAATAGAATAGAATAGAATAGAATAGTAGAAGAATAGAATAGAATAGAATAGAATAGAATAGAATAGAATAGAATAGAATAGACGACCAGGTTGGAAAAGACCTTCAATATCATCAAGTCCAGCCTATCATCCAACACTATCTAATCAACTAAACCAGGGCACCAAGCAATGACAGCTTGAACGGTTATCTGTAGATTCAATAGTTGCTGCTGTCACTTCAATTATGTTCTTCACAAAAATACCAAATTACCTGAAATCTCCATTTTGTAATATAGAAAAATAAAAAATGTTTATATTTTGTGTAATAAAATCATTACATGTTTTAATATTATTCAATAATATTATTACCTATTTCACAATTATGTATATATATTTTTTGGTAAGCTTTAGACTACTGCCCTCTCTTTTCATTAAGCCTTTATGTCCTTTTATCCAGTCTGAAATCCTGTGGTCTACTTTCTGGAAGCTAACTCTTTGCACATGCAACCCAGCAGGCAGGCAGCTCCCGAAATCTTCCAAGTGAGAGCTCTCCATCTCGGCTGGCAGTTGCACATTGACTACCTATAGCTTTCTGACCCTGTTTCCACAGAAACAACCAGAAGGTGTTTACTTTAAGCAGCCTTATTTGAATAATGGAATATGTTCAACTTAAAAATTGCTATTATTTTGTTTCTAGGTTTGCATTATGTGCATCCCAGCCATTTCATGATTCTTTGTCATTCTGCTTCCTCCTTTTCTTAATGGCAACATTTGCATCAAGTGTCTTACACTAATTAAGAATGCAGCATGTGGCCTGCCCCTGGTAATGTAAAGTCTGAAGTTTCAAAAGAGCAAGTTAATTTTAAATCAGGCAACCCATTTTTGTTTTGGTATGGGTAGAGACATGGATGAATAACACCTGAAATAGTTATTTGTGGAAAAGAAAAATTGAATGGGCCCTAAGTCTCAATCCGATCATCTGCTGTTATAGCTAAATGTTATATAATCCCTCTGCTAAACAAATGAGATCATCCAGCATCCTGTCATGCTAGTCTTAAAACTGAGCAATGTAGGAGAATCCATTACTTCTCTTGGGAGATTATTCCACTTCTAACTGTCCTCATTGTGAAAATTTTTCTTCTTGATTCCAGTTGGAATCTCCCAGGATTTGCTTGTACTCATTACCCCTTTCCTTTTCCATGAGACTCCTTGTCTCCATCTTCTTGGTAGACACCCTTATATTACTGGTATCTGGTAATAACATTTTCTTTAACCCTTCTCTTCTCAAAGCTGAAGGAATACAGTTATCTCAGTCATTTCTCATATGGAAGGTCTTCCAGCCCTCTGATCATTCTTGTGGACCTTCTCTGGACACTTTCCATCTGTCCACACCTTTTTTTGTACTGCGGGAGTCAAAACTGCACTCTGGATGTGGCCTGAAAAGTGCTAAGTAGAGTCTAACATTGACTTCTTTATCTCTTCTGTTAATGCCCTTGTTGATGCAACTCAACATCCTGTTGGCCTTCTTTGGCACTGCAGCACATGGTTCACTCATGCTGAGCTTGTTACACACTAATACTCCCAAATCCCTTTCCACAGGGCTGCTCTTCAGCCAGGCAGATGTCAGTCTGAGCTGCACCCCTGGGTTATGCATTCCCAAGTGCAAGATCCTCCATTTGTCCCCCTACATTTCTTGATAGCCCACACATTCATCCTGTTCAGGTCTTCTTGGATAGTGGCTCTCCCTTCAGTCCTTCAGTTTAAAGCCCTCCACACTAGGTTGGCCAGCTTGCTGCCAACGATACCCCTGCCTCTTGTAGACAGGTGGATTCCATCCCTTCCTAGTAGGTTGTAGTTCTCATAGACGGTTCCAGTAACGCTCTAGCCAAAACCTTTGTGGCAACACTAGTCATGTAGCCGGAAGTTGATCTGCATTATGTGTCTATTTCTGTCTGCCTCCAATCCTTGAAATCCTTCTTCACTATGGGAGAAAAGATGATTTGAGTGTCAAGATTCTTCATTTTCTCCCCTAGGACCTTGCAGTCTCTCTTTATTCTGCCTCACTTTTGCAAAGCCAGATGCTTGCTTTATTAGCTTAAATTTACAGAATCACCAAGGTTGAAGAGACCTTAAAGATCATCATTTATGGCATATTTGTTCTTTTGGCAATTTTACCTTTTAGGTATAGCAGTAATTTTTAATTTTATTTTTCCTTTTTATTTTCACTTTTTCTTCTTCCAGGGGAAGTCACCTAGTTTATTACAGAGACAGGTGATGTATGACAAAGATGCCATGGTCACATACATCTTCATGTGTAATCATGTACACCTACCCCTAGCAAAAGACCTGACTCATGATCTCTGTGATCACACCTCATTGCTCAAAAGGCTATTCTTTCACCTTTATTTCCCATTCCCACGTTTCTCTCCCACATCTGAATGTTGTACAAGGAGTTGTATAAGGTGTCACAGCAATTTGCAAAGCTCAAATCTCTCCCTTATTTTAACGACAGTAGATTTGTCTAGTCGAAGATGAAGCAGTGCTCAAGCAATGCTGCAGTAATGCAGAGAAAATGTGACAAATTCTGGAAATGTTGGCGTTTTACTCACATTACTTAGCACATGGACAGTGACAATACTATCATAGTGTCATAGTATCAGTCAGGGTTGGAAGGGACCACAAGGATCATCTAGTTCCAACCCCCCTGCCATAGGCAGGGACACCCTACACTAGATCAGGCTGGCCAGAGCCTCATCCAGCCTGATACTGATACTGATACTGATACTGATACTGATACTGATACTGATATTGATACTGATACTGATACTGATACTGATACTGATACTGATACTCTCACCATATTTTTCATTCAGTTTAGTAAAACTAGTAAATTAATTGTATTTGGTCTCATAACAGAGACTCCCATTTATCTTTACCTCCTAATAACCTTATCTGTTCTACTTGGACTCATCTTATGCTAAGTGGATGGGACCAAAAGTGCACCTATCCTGCAGAAGACATTTTGGTTGTCCTTCATGAGAGCTTTGCAATTTCTTAAGCTTTATTGGCAATGCCACAGCTGAGAGTTTCCTGTGTTGCGTGCACACCTTTCTCATTCATACAATGTACTGTTAACTGACTTTAAAATGATTTTCTTACTTTCTAATGGTCAACTAAATATCACCACTTATAGCAGAATTTCTTATTATCAGTTCCCAAGTTGATAATCTCACACTCTGTAGTGTAGCACTCCATATCATTTTTAGTATTTCAGCAATCTAGTTTTCCTTCTGTGATTTCCCTCTGATCAATAATGTATTTAAACAAGTTCCATTTTTGTGTTCCTAATTTTTTTCTTTTCTTTTCTTTTTTTTTTCCCCAAAGTGTTTAATTACAGCATTACCACTAATAATATTGGCCAGAGCAAAATAACAGAATGGTATTATGGAATGGAATGGAATGGAATGGAATGGAATGGAATGGACCAGGTTGGAAGAGACTTTCAAGATCATCACGTCCAACCCATCAACCAATCCAACCCACCTAAACAACTAAACCATGGCACCAAGCACCCCATCTTCCTAAACACCTCCAATGATGGCTACTCCACCACCTCCCTGAGCAGCCCATTCCAATGGCCAAACTCTCTATGAAGAATTTCTTCCTAACATCCAGCCTAAACCTCCCCTGGTGCAGCTTGAGTCTGTGTCCTCTTGTTCTGTTGCCAGTTGCCTGGGAGAAGAGACCAGACCCCGCCTGTCTACAACCTCCCTTCAGGTAGTTGTCCAGGTCATTATCTGATGCTCTAGCCTTAGATTCACTAGAAAATGCTGAATGCTAATCATATAAATGCATTTCAGAGTTATTAACATATGAATGAGAAGTTGAGCAATGTAAGGACAGCCCCTGTATCCTGCTGAAAGGTAGGACTATCACTAGTATTAAAATGCAAAGAGTGATGTCAACAGTATCTGTGAGGGCTATTATGCTTTGGTGATTACTAAAGAGAATTCTGTGTACTACCTTTAACATGGCCTATGAGTCTGTATTAAAACAAATAGGTTAATAAAACAGAATAAAAGAGCTGTAACAGAGGATCTATATGTCTTAGGTTAGAATTACCTGAACATTGATGTAAAAAGTAACTAGTAAATTCTGAAGTTCATACTCCAAACCACAACTGCATTCAAGATGGGGCAAAAATCAATACAAAGTATAACATCTTATTTTTTTTGATGATTGCAGATAGCTGATACTGAATTAATTCAGTAAAATGCCATGTTATTTATCTCCACTGCTGCCTTGTGTTATGGCAGGTAACTAGTGCCTTCATCATATCTGAGACAGCCAGCTTCACAGAGATTGCACTTCCCATGATATAACACAGATTTGCAAGTTATATAAGTGGCAGCTTTTAGAGCAGTAATAAATTTCAGGGGCTACATCCATACCAGTTAAATAAATTATTACCAGAAATGTGCCTGGGCATTGAGGACAAGCAATAGAGAAAAGTCCATATGGTTGTAGCAGCAAATTATTGTACTTCCCAAACAGGCTGCACTCAAACTCTATGGAGAGGGATCCCAGAGGTGTTTTAACCATTGGTGTGCCCGGAATTTCTTTTAAAAAGTCACAGATTGAAAGGATGTGGTGGTTTGAGCCTTAACTGGGATTTAAGAGATTAGATGGGGGGCAAGACTGGGAATCCCTCCCCCACTCCCCTTTCCTCTTTCCTGATCAAGAGAAAAAAGGGAAATGGAAAGAAGAAGGAGAGATAAAGGAAGAAAAAAAAAAAAAAGGAAAGAAAGGGGAATAAGGAAAAAAGGGAGACAGTGGTCTATTCTCCCAGGCAACCAGCACCAGAACAAGAGGACATAGTCCCAAGCGGTGCCAGGGGAGGTTTAGGCTGGACGTTAGGAAGAAGTTCTTCATAAAGTGATTGGCCATTGGAATGGGCTGCCCAGGGAGGTGGTGGAGTCACCATCCCTGGAGGTGTTTAGGAAGTGACTGGATGGGGCACTTGGTGCCGTGGTTCAGTTAATTAGATGGTGTTGGATGATAGGCTGGACTCGATGATCTCAAAGGTTTCTTCTAATATGGTTAATTCTATTCTATTCTATTCTATTCTATTCTATTCTATTCTATTCTATTCTATTCTATTCTATTCTTTTCTATTCTTTTCTATTCTATTCTATTCTAAATCTACTGAGAAACAATTTGGAATTGGTTTGGAAGTAGAGAGGTAAAATTTTTCTATGAAAAAAAAATATATATGTAACAGGAAAGGTTCACAAGGGTAAGGAACAAGGATGGATAGGAAGATATACAAAACCAAGAGTCCTTTGAATACACATGGATGCAGCAGGGAGAAAGACCAGGCCCGACCATGTGACAGAGAACCAAGAAGCCAGCAGCGACTCTCTTAGTCCTTTCATCCTGGCAAGGCAGAAGCTGAAGACCCAAATGGTCACTGTACCCTCCCATTTACAACTTTGCTGGATAAGGAGGGAGAGTGGAACAGACTAACTCAGTTTCCCTGGGGAAAAAAACCTCACTGGGGAGAGCAAGTGGGCTGTCCTTACATTGCTGAACTTCTCATTTATACTTAATACTGTAAGCTTCCCTCTTTATTCGGACTTAAATAAGAAGTTGGATGGTCAGGAGCAAAAGGCAGTTTTTCTCAGTTATACACATAGCTCAGGTTTGAAAGGCCAGAGAAGGTAAGATGGTAAGAAAGAAAATTCATTGAAACATCCAAGCTTCAAAGTGTTAATTGTTCTACAAACTAGAACCTAAGGCTGATTGCTACCTTTCTTATGTAGGTATAACCTATGGGCAATAAAAAATGCCTCCAATATGATTCTCTCTACTGTGTTTGTATTTGTCTTGTAGCTAGTTTTTTACAAACATCATTATTGAATGATCATGTAAGTACAGAGAGCATTTATGTCATTACTTCCCTCATTAATCCTGAAAATGCCATCTTATTGCAGAGAATCTAGGAGCATAAAGAATGCTTGCAAGCCAGCTATTGAAAACAAGATCATTTAAATCATTCTGTTATCATTAGCAAGATTTTATCATTTTTTGGTAACATTATTTCTCATTATGGTATTTGTTTCTTAGTTACTGCACACTCCTAAAGGTTTCAGAGTGATAAGTTTCCTACTGAAAATGCTCTACAGCCAGAGCAAGCATAAAAATAGAATTTCAGTGGATTATTTATGGATTATTTAATGCAATTTAAAAATGAAAAGCATCTAGGATCTCAGCAGTTGGAGCATGTTGCCATTTAACAGAATAATACTATGTTCTAAACCATGGACCACATTAAGGGCTTTAATAGTCCTGTAATAACGACAAAACTCTAACCCATGATAAAATTATAAAGAAAAAAGGGAATATTCATGGAGAGATACTGCTTACCACCAATATATGAGCATCCTGGGGAGGAGAGTGGCTGATCAAAGAGATGCTATTGCTCTTCTCAGACAAGATTCATGTACAGACATTCAGTACATGTGGTATGCATACTGAATTCACACCTTTCCTTTGCAGTTCAAAATCCACAGCTCTTCATATTTCACACAAGAGATGGGGCACAGAGAGAAGATGATCTCTGGAAGAAACCCCAACAAAACAGTATCTTTAGTTATTTATTATTTTGTAGACAATAACTTGATCTGTCCACTATGGTGAAAATTAGATGAAGAGCCACATTTAAATCCTTATTGCAGAAGGCTTCTTACAGGAAAGAGCAATTCACTTGCTTGGATTTCCACTGAGAAGGAAAAGGCAAGAAAGAAAGGAAAACATTTTGAAAGAAGTATCTCCAAAATGAAGAGTTTTAGGGTTTTGCATTTTAATGTTGTGGTTTGGTTGGCTGGTTTTGCTTGTTTGTTTGTTTTTCAGGTAAATTTAATTGAATTCAAACTATAGTCCCCCTAGTCCTATCAGGTAGTGATAGGACTAGGGGGAATGGAATGAAGCTGGAGGTGGGGAGATTCAGGCTGGACATGAGGAGGAAGTTCTTCACCATGAGAGTGGTGAAGCCCTGGAATGGGTTGTCCAGGGAGGTGGTTGAGGCCCCGTCCCTGGAAGTGTTTAAGCCCAGGCTGGATGAGGCTCTGTCCAGCCTGATCTAGTGTGGGGTGTCCCTGCCCATGGCAGGGGGGTTGGAACTAGATGATGCTTGTGGTCCCTTCCAACCCTGACTGAAACTATGATACTATGTAGGAATTGGAGTGATTTAATTTATTTTATATCTGGTTTCAGTGGCATCAATATAAAATAAGAAAAAATATACCATCAGAAAAATATGGGGAAACATAAGATTTTAATGCATTAATGTGGCATTCATAACACTTAATGTCTGAAGTTGACTCTCACCCTTTTTGTTGTAGTCCCCATTCAGAAAGGTTGTATTACACACATTCAACTTTATAATCATATATATATATGATATGATAAGCACATATATGATATATATAGAGCAAGATATTTATATATATATATAAAATATCTAATGTTATTTATAAATGTACATAGAATTCACCAAATGGTTTTGGCATAACTGAATTTTAGTGAGGTCTACTCACTGTTCACACAGAAATTGTCTCTGGCTTTTGATGGATAACCAATACAATACAATACAATACACCAGGTTGGAAGAGACCTTCAAGATCATCGCATCCAACCTATCATCCAATCAAACCCACCTAAATACATACAATACAATCAATACAATACAATACAATACATACAATGACAGTACAATACAACCACCTAAACAACTAAAAAACTAAACCCTGGCACCAAGCACCCCATCAAGCCTCTTCTTGAACACCTCCAATGAAGGTGACTCAACCACCTCCACGGGCAGCCAGCAAACATCCTTGTTAGCAATTTCTCAAATCTCAGCCTATCAGTTTCATATGCTTGCTTTCATTCTGTGTTTATTTTAGGTCATTCTTTTAGGAACATTTCCTGCAGCAGCAAATCTCATGTGCTTCACACCGGCATGCTTTGGTAAAACAATCATTGCTGGTGCAGGAAAGTTGGAAAGAGAGGTTTCCATAAAATCAAGGCAGAAGATAAAAGACATAGTATCACCTATAAAAAATGTTAAGTGTTTGGCTGAGATGTCTGAATTAACCATTGAATCACTTCACACATTGTTCTGTATTTCAGAGCCATGTCCCTGCAACTGATATATATATACACAGCCTCATTAGACTCTTCTCCATGAAGTTTAGGTTCAGGCTGGAGGTGAGGAGAAGGTTCTTCACAGAAAGAGTAATTGGCCACTGGAGTGTGCTGCCCAGGGGGGTGGTGGAGTCCCCCATCCCTGGAGGTGTTCAAGAGGGGATTGGATGTGGCACTTGGAGCCATGGTTTAGTTGTCAGGAGGTGTTGGGTGACAGGTTGGACCTGATGATCTCTGAGGTCTTTTCCAACCTTATTGATTCTATGATTTCAAACCCTAACCAGCAGGGAAAATGTTACTATGGCAGCATCAGCTTGTAATCCATTCTGCTGGGAAGCATTTCCCAGCAGGAAGCAGCAAGGCTTCTGAAAGCCATGAATCACACCTGGAAGAGCATTTGGGATATTTTAAGCTACTGTTGGTCTCTTGCATGGAACAAAAGCAAAGGGAGAAGCAGCTATGCTGTGAGAGGTGTGTGAAACTTGCCATGAGCATAGAAAAGCTTAGAGTTTTCAGGAGGATGTCTGGAGACAGGGCAAGGGGGGATGGTTTGAAGCTGAGGGAGAGCAGGGTGAGGATGGAGCTGAGGAAGATGTTCTTCAGCATGAAGGTGGTGAGACTCTGGAACAGGCTGCCCAGGGAGGTTGTGGATGCCTCTTCCCTGGTGCTCTTCAAGGCCAAGCTGAACGAGGCTTTGAGCAACAAGTCTAGCTGAGAGGTGTCCCTGCTTGTGGCAGGGAGGTTGGAGTAGATGGTTGGACTTGATGATCTTTGAGGTCTTTTCCAACCTTATTGATTCTATGATTCTATGATTCTAATTCTGAGGATCTTCATAAATTTTCTTAGCTCCTGCACAGCCTACAATCCTACATGTGAGTTTCTATTAAAATACAACTATACACAGTACTAAAGAAACATAAATAAGCTGTCTACTCCTACCAAAATGAATTAGACTTGAATATAGATTGAAAACTAAAAAGCAAAACCAAATTGGTTTTAGAGGAATTAATTTCAAGCAAAGGGAAATTTATACACAGAGAATCAAAAATTTCCCAATGAATACTAAGCTTAGAAATAGAGATGCATTTTGCATGACAGACTGTAAAAGGCTTGCCACTTGAAAAGTTCTTTTGAAGAAGTTTTCATGTAGCTCATCTGTAAAAATGTTCTCTTTCCAGGAAAGCTTGTACCTCTTTTTTCCTTCCAAAGGCTTCCAAGGTAGAAGTTGGAATATTGCAAAAGAATTACTCTCAGATTTCTGCCAAGAAGATGCAAATGAGTTAAGGCCCCCTATTGCTAGGTTCTGCATACACATGTAGCAAAGATTTAACTACAAGGCTGTGACCCTGCAAATACTTACACAGCTGCTGATTAACTTTGTGAATTTTAATAGATTCTTTGAATTAGCTGGCAAAATCAGGCAGATATGTCAGAGTGTGGAACTGAGGCCTGAATTACACCAATCAGTGAAGCAAAAAGGACTGTGTAGACAAAGATATGCAAGTTAATAAGCTGTTATTATCTAATTTAGTTGCTAAGCCACTACTTTGATATCAAATTCTTTGTGACAGAGATTGTGTTCTTATCTTGTGGCCTCTGACTTTCTGATCTGTAATACAAATTATTCACACAGAGAAACTGCATATCCCAAGCAACCTTCATATTTTATCTTAAAAGAGAGATATGTTTTTGAATCAAACTGTGCTTTGGCCTAGAGCTTCTCAAATACATTTGTGTAAATTTTGTCAGACAATATATAATCCACACCAATTAAAACTATGTTTGCCATTTGAAGGGCATATCTATAAATGCATATAATAAACAGTCTGTCTCATGAAAGTAAAGATTTGGTTTATGAAAGATAATTACTAATAGGAAATAAAACTCATACTGTGAAAGATAGATAATTAAAAGTCAGATTATGGTCAATATTACAGAATGATAGGGTTTGGAAGGGCCCTCTGGAGAGCATCCAGCCCACCCCTCCTGCCAGAGCAGGTTCATCCAGAGCAGGTTGCAGAGGACAGAATCCAGGCTGTCTTCAAAGACTCCAGAGGCAGAGACTCTGACATCTTTTTTGGCAGCCTATTCCAGTGCTCCACCACCCCCAATATAAGGAAAACTTCTTGTCATGTTTAGATGGAACTGCCTGTGTTCAAGTTTGTGCTGTGGCTGGGCACAACTGCAAAAAGATCAGCCCCATCCTCCTGATCCCCACACTTACTTGCAAGCATTGCCTCTCAGTATTCTCTTCTCCAGGCAAAAAAAGTCCCTTTGTAAGATAGATGTTCCAGTCCCCTAATCATCTTTGTAGCACTTTGCTGTACCCTCTCAAGCAGTTTGCTGTTCTTAAATGGAGAGCCCAGAACTGGACTCAGTCCTCCAGAGGAAGCCTGTTGTGGGTTTAAGGCTGGACATCTTAACCAGAGAGTACAGCTCACCAGAGGGACTAGATTGCCCAGGATGTGGATACTTGAAAGGTGTAATCTGTGTTATTTCATTCCCCTAATGCCTGCCTCTCCCCTTTATAAATAAATGAACAGCACAGGTTGTTCAGCCCCTTCCCCTTCTCCTCTCCCTGCTTCCTTCCCAGCATGGACTGCTATGTCTTGTGATGTGGGGGAGAGGGGCCTGGTACTGGCAAGCTGAATTTTTACTGTGTCATTTAGGCCTGGGTAGGGAGGTGTGGGGTGGGGCATATGAGGCCTGGGGTTTTGTTTGGCCTAGTTTGGGGGGAGGTTATGGAAAGCTTTGGCTTAATAAGGTTCTGTGGTAACCCCAGATTGAAGAACTGGGCTGGGGTTGACTATGGATTTGTGTATTTTGTATTTGTGTAAATAGTTGTGAATACTACTTCCATTGAAACTTCCATTCTTTCCAATCCTGTGTGGAGCATTTTCTTTTACTCCTTTGGGTAGGGGTAAAGGGCATCTGTCTCATTCCCTAAACCCAAGACAAAGCCTTGGATAGAGTAGAGGGGGAGGATAACCTCTCTCTACCTGCTTGCCACACTCTTCTTGATTCATCCCAGGACACCATTTGACTTCTTGGCCACCAGGGTATGTTGCTGGCTCATGGGCATCCTGTTGCACATCAAGATTCCCAGGTCTTTCTCCACAGAGTTGTTTTCCAGCAGGTCAGCCCACAGCTTGTACTGATACGTGGGCTTATTCCTCCCTAGGTGCAGTACCCTACACTTGCCCTTGGTGAACATCATAATGCTGCTGTTGATTGGATATCTAATACCTAGGAAACACCACTTTATTGCACTGTAGCATTGTTTATCCACACCATTTATTCCACAGTATGGTTTATCTCTCACAATTATGAAGGTCTTCAAAAATATTCTTCTTATCCTACTGGTCAAATCTGTGTGTCACTTGGTCAGTCTGATGGTTCCCAGCTCCTAGCAAGTCTTTTAATCTTCAGGGGAAAAAAGTGATCATCCTTGGTTATGCTGTTGATAATGATACATTGACTGGCTTGGCCTGGTTTTCCAGATGGAATGGTTGCTAAAGGAGAACATGAACTAGGGTATAATCAACTCAGTGACCTGGATATTTTCACAGGAGATAGGAGTCTGTGTTTCATATTCAAGTAAGGAAGGTCAAAAGACCTTAGCTTCTTCTCCACTGTGTGGTCCAATTACCAGGAAAAAAGAATCTGTGCTCTCCTGTCAGGTGTGTACTCCAAACTAGTGACATTGCTCTCCACACTTGATCATCATGGTTCTTTGAGAGAATAACAGCCATTACCTTCTGGAAGCTATCTGGCTTTTGACTCTTGAGAATGCCTTAAAAAACATCTTTGTAGCCCTAAATTTTGTCCACTCTGAGGATAAAGATGAAAAGGGACCCCTTTCCCATGCTTAGAGCTTTCAGATGAGCCTGTCTGTAATGAACACAGTATAGAAATGTCTCGAATTGCCCTTATAAAGCAGCTAACTCCTTCCTAATCCTGTGCAAGAAGCTATGTACCTATCTCTCAAGAGATTGCAAACTAAAGGTAGAGGTGCATTTCATCTACTATAATCTGTCATTTACAATCACATATCCTGTAATAGGTGTTGCTGGACTGTAATTAGAGAACTACAAAAATATTCATAGAAGAACTGAACTTCAGTGCTTCTATTTAGTAAGGAACATCAACTTTTCAGGAAAAGAGGTTTCATCCTGCACCAGAACTTTTGTTTATTTTAAAGTACTAATAAAGGATTTTTTTCAAAACTATTTGATTTAAGATCACTGAAAATCATAGAATCATAGAATGAGTCAGGGTTGGAAGGGACCACAAGGATCATTTAGTTCCAACCCCCCTGCCATGGGCAGGGACACCCCACACTAGATCAGGCTGGCCAGAGCCTCATCCAGCCTGGGCTTAAACACCTCCAGGGATGGGGCCCCAACCATCTCCCTGGACAACCCATTCCAGGGCTTCACCACTCTCACAGTGAAGAACTTCCTTCTCATGTCCAGCCTGAATCTCCCCACCTCCAGCTTCATTCCATTCCCCCTAATCCTGTCACTACCTGGTATCCTAAGAAGTCCCTCCCCAGCCTTCTTGTAGGCCCCCTTCAGATACTGGAAGGCCACAATAAGGTCACCTCATTGTTACCTTGTATTCTACCTGAACTGGTACTGCTCTTCAGGACTAAATTATGTGTTCAGAAATTAACTCAGTCCATCTCTAGCCTATCCACAACAAACAGTTTTCCACATACAAAGGTTCAGTGTTCTGTTCTGATTCCATCACATTCCCAACCTATGCAATATTCTGATTTGGATGAAACATTATTATTTCTGCATAACTCTATTTGTAAAGATTCTATTCTTGAATTTGTCCTGCTCTGTGGAGTCTAAAATTGTTTGTTTTCTTCAGGGGGGAAAAAAGACCAGATTCTATTTATACCTTCAAACCAGAAGAAAATTGTTATATATCTTGTTATATGCATCTGTTTCATGATCTTGATAGATCATAACTGTTTGTTTTTTTCCCTCTAGGAATCAGAAAATAAATTTCAATTGACATAATCTGGCATCCTGTTGAGAATTTTTGGGTTTTAAGTATTATGAATGCCACATTAATGCATTAAAATCTTATGTCTCCCCATATTTTTCTGATGGTATATTTTTTCTTATTTTATATTGATGCCACTGAAACCAGATATAAAATAAATTAAATCACTCTGATTCCTACATAGTATCATAGTATCAGTCAGGGTTGGAAGGGACCACAAGCATCATCTAGTTCCAACCCCCCTGCCATGGGCAGGGACACTGTGGTGGGTTAACACCCTTTTCTGAGAACAAAAGAACAAAGCAGGGTGGAGGGCTTGCAGGTACTTTTCACTCCCTGCAGGGCATTTTTCACCTGGGAAGCTGAGTCTGTCCCACTCCCCCCTCCCTGCCCAGCTAGGGTATAAAAAGCGGGACCTCATAGCTGTTGGCCCCCGGCTTTTCTGGCTTCTGCCTCTGCTGGACGAGAGCTACTGCAGCTGCCCTCCTGCTCCTCTGCACGTGGTCGGACCTGCTGCCTCCACGCTTCCTCAGAGAAAGGCTGTTTTGTATTATTCTCTTGTTTTTGTCCCCCTCCCATCCATCCTTGTTCTTGCCCTTGTGAACCTTTTTCCTGTTATTGTTATATATATAATATATATATATTATATATATATATATATATATGCTTAAAGACAGCTCTTTGCCTCTCTACTTCCAAGACGACTCCAAATTATTGTTTGGTGGATTTGCTCTTTCCTTCTCCCCTCTCTGTTGGGAGGGAAGGGGGGGGGAGTGGGGAGAGATTCTCAACCTTGCCCCCCACCTGAGCTCTTAACTTCCAGTTAAGGCTCAAACCACCACAGACACCCCGCACTAAATCAGGCCGGACAGAGTCTCATCCAGCCTGGTCCTAAACACCTCCAGGGACGGGGCCTCAACCACCTCCCTGGACAACCCATTCCAGGGATTCACCACCCTCATGGTGAAGAACTTCTTCCTCACATCTAGCCTGAACCTCCCCACCTCCAGCTTCATTCCATTCCTCCTAGTCCTATCACTCCCTGATAGCCTGAGAAGTCCCAGCTTTAAGGATCCTGAAAATGTTATCAGGATAAATCAGCTCATCTTTGGACAATCAAGTCCCTAGAATTTGTATCATGTCAAAAATTCTGAGTTTATATTTTTTTAGACAGAAGTCTTCCTATAAGTAAGGGAAAATTATTTCCCTTCAAAGTTATTCTGTGTTTTTCAGGAAACTGGCACCTGCCAGTACATGTGTGTCAGCTACCTGCTTCAAAATAATACATCTGATGGTACTGAAATAGATCAAATGTCTAAATGATGACTCTTGATTTTAGGTATATAAATGTATGCATAACAAAGAGAAATGAAAGAAATCATGTGGAAAAATTTAGTGAGAAAAATTTTGATCTCCCCAGGAGCGGGACCTGAATCAGTATGTCAGTGATATCTTATTTCCACAGAATCAAGCAGCAACTACACAGAAAGAGTTGTTGGCCATTGGAATGTGCTGCCCAGGGAGGTGGGGGAGTCACCGTCCCTGGAGGTGTTCAAGAGGGGTTGAATGTCGCACTTGAAGCCATGGTTTAGTTAGTCACGAGGTGTTGGCGACAGGTGGACTTGATGATCTCTGAGGTCTTTTCCAACCTTACTGATTCTATGATTTTATGATTCTACTTTGCAGAATACAGAGTTAACCAGGTTGGAAAAGTCCTCTGTGATCACCGAGTCCAACCTATCACCCAACACCATCTAATCAACTAAACCATGGCACTAAGTGCCTCATCCAGTCCCTTTTTAAACCCTTCCAGTGATGATGACTCTGCCCTGGGCAGCCCATTCCAATGGCAAATCACTCTTTTTCTGAAGAACTTCTTCCTAACATCCAGTCTAAACCTCCCCTAGCACAGCTTGAGACTGTGTCCTCTTGTTCTGGTGCTGGTGGCCTGCGAGAAGAGACCAGCCCCCGCCTGGCTACAACCTCCCTTCAGGTAGCTGTAGAGAGCAATAAGGTCTCCCCTGAGCCTCCTCTTCTCCAGGCTAAGCAACCCCAGCTCCCTCAGCCTCTCCTCACAGGGCTTGTGCTCCAAACCTGCAGATACACAGGTTTGATGAAAACCAGAAAGTCTTTCCTTTGTTTCATAGTACTTTGGGATTTATTAATGTTTCTTGGACGAAAAAAACCACAATACAAACCCAGTTTGGTTAGTATAAAATTGTAACTGAACAGCCACTTCATTACCTAATAGATTTTTTTGGAAGATAACAGGAGTTATTTATTTTTCCACAAAGTAGAATTTTCTCAGGTGTTAAGGATTGCTGTTAGCATATCAGAGGATGAGTTGTAAACCCTGGTCCTATGATTTGTTCGTGAGACTTGAATCTGGAGATATTGTGCTATGTGGTGCTCAGTCTTCCTGTGTGAATTACTAGTAACATTTTGAGCTGGTTTTCTGGTTTTGTCATTTGAGTACATCCAGAGTTGTTTTGTTTTTTTATGATTAGGGACTACCAAGGTTCTGAATATAGACCTTTCACAGCCCATAGAATCCCAACCACTGGCAATATCTATTAGACAACTGGAGACAGAACATTCTAATTTGTTTCTGATTAAAATAATAAAACCCAAAACACATAGAAGAAAAACCTTTGGTATTCTTTCCTGAAACAAATGTAAACAACTTCAAAGCCTCTGGAGTTTTACTGCCAGTATCAGCTGCTAAAAAATGAGTAAGTGCAAGCTATTTTTATTTGCTTCTTCTGGGATGTACTTACTGAGATAATGAAAGATTGCAAGAGTGACTTCTCCTTCGTCCATTCTCCTGCTGTGTGTCAAATCATGGCTCAAGGTTTTACCACTGCAGTATGTTACTCCTGCAGGTTAATTTTGCAGGAAACAGTGAAGTAATGATAGATAATTCAGAATTATATAGAAGGACAAAAATTAATATTAATATTTAACACAAAAGGCTGGAAAAAAAGTGAGAATATGACAAATAAAAGGTGTTAGATCTTCAGGCAGAATTTGTCTGAAACTGCTCTGAATACCAGGAAAATGATGTAGAACAAAACAACATGCACACTGGTCAAACTAACACTAAAGTGAGTTGGCAACAATAAGGATGCAACACTGGAAACTCAGTTTGTATGAAAATGTTATGCTAAGTTCTGGACATAGGATAGGATAGGATAGGATAGGATAGGATAGGATAGGATAGGATAGGATAGGATAGGATAGGATTAACCAGGTGGGAAAAGACCTTCAAGATCATCAAGTTCAACCCATGACCCAACACCATCTAATCAACTAAACCATTTCACCAAATGCCTCATCCAGTCTCCTCCTAAACACTTCTAGAGATGGAGACTCTACCACCTCCCTGGGCAGCACATTCCAATGGCAAATCACTCTTTCTGTGAAGAGCTTCTTCCTAGCATCCAGCCTAAACCTCCCCTGGTGCAGCTTGAGACTGTGTCTATCTTGCAGCAAGGACTATTCTCTGCCTAAAAGCTTGCACTGCTAATGGGGAAAAAAACTCAAAGAACTCAAAGAATGGAATTAAGGTTCAGAGAATTCATACCCTGAAGATGCAATTTTATAAGTTAGAAGGCAGATGTAGAGGACAATGAAGGTTTCCAGCCCCTATGGAGGACAATACAGAACAATTTGAGGTATGCTCTCACATCACTGGCTTACATCAGAAAGAGCTCAATGAAAGGAATGACATATGGGTGCATTCTTAACATCCTGTTCTTCCAGACTCATTGAAGTGCCCTAAGTCTATTAGCTTAGAGCTCCTACTTTTCATTAAATACAGTACTCTTGCTTCATAACAAAATTCCTTTCAGATGTGCCCTCCACTCTTATGCTTCACCTGTGCCTCCTGATTTGTCCAAAAGTCCCCAGTTTTCCATTGAAAAGTTGCCTCTGTTGACTTATACCAACTTCATTCATAATCAGCCTTTCAAATCTCCTTTTCCCCAAGGATTTTAGCATTTGATTCCCAAGTCTTCTTTTCCAGCTTTTATTCCCACATGACATTAGTATTGCCAAAACTGTGGCCATCTTGCATCCTGCACCCTTTTATTGCCAAGACATCTTCCTACTCTTTCTAACTAGCTGCTGAAGCTGGGCAGGGCTGCAGACTTTGGGCAGTCAAAGCGGCCCAGTTCTTGTATTGTCTGAGAAATTCAAAATCCAGGATGATGAAGATGATTATCCAAATCTACCTGAAAAAGGTCTTGGAAAAGGTCTTGGCCACTGTCTTTCAAAAAAACACCGATTCTCTATAAAAGCAATAAAATGCCTTAATCCTGTGCCATGGTGAAAGGACTAAAGCTTGATCAGTTTCTGTCTGCAACTTCTTTCATATGTCTATCTTTGTCACAGCAACCTAACTCAAAAACTCTTGAGCCTCACTCTTACCTTAACAGCAAGACTCCCAGGTGTCTCACATTAAGCAGGTGTGGGTAATCCTGATTAAGTGATAGTTTTTATACTCTGTTGTCCTTTTAACGTCTTTGCTGAGTCAGACACAAGAGAACTAAAATAAAGAGGGAGAGTATCAGCAGTGGACTTGATCTTCACAAGACTTCAAATAAAGAGCTGAAAAAATATTTCTTTTTCCCCCTTTGGTATAATTTTTTACACTTAACAGAAGAATATATTTAGCAGACAGGTCCTAAACATGTATACTATTTTACATCTGTATTTCCCTGGTACTCACATTTCTAAAGTAGGATTGGTGCACAATGGGGAAAATCCACTAGGGTCTGAAAAGGCCAAAAGACCATTAATTCAAGTGAGATGAAATCCTTTTTCTACAGCCAGACCCATAAAACATGTTTGCCATAGATGGAGAAATTCTGACAAAAGAACCACGGAGGCTTAATTAGATTTCTGGAGTGACTCCATGGTGCAGCACAAAAAGAGCTCTGACCACTTTTCATCTTTAATGAAAAATAGTCATGTTTTCTGCCAGGGTCAGAGAGATCACTATGCTTAATTAAGTAATGATTCTTGCAATGCTGCTTTTTAGCCATGAAAGATTGTTTGGCCAAATTGCTTCATCATACCTATAAAGGGAAGAGAAAGTGACTTTAGGCAGCACTTCTTAAAAAAGATGCTAGGTTTCTCCCTTGCTCTGAGAACAATTTACAAGCAGCCCTCTCTTGTAACAAGCGGTATCAAAGGATAGAGCCAAACGTGGAGAAATCCTCACTGGAGGTGTTTAGGAAGAGAGTGGATGAGGCACTTGGTGTCATAGAATTAGATGTTATGTGATTAGGTGTCATGGAAATAGGTGTTGTTCTATTCTATTCTATTCTATTCTATCCTATTCTATTCTATTCTATTCTATTCTATTCTATTCTATTCTATTCCATTCCATTCCATTCCATTCCATTCCATTCCATTCCATTCCATTCCATTCTATCCTGGGCTATTCTATTCTACCCTATTCTATTCTAGTCCAGTCCAGTCCAGTCTAGTCTAGTCTAGTCTAATTCAAAACAACTTGAATTCAGCTACCTTCTGTTGAGCAGTGTTTCACTGGAATATACCTAGATATTTTGCAGGTCTAGAAACCCCACAACAAACCAACCAAACCACATCAAAAGATCAAAACCAAATAATAAAAAACCCAACTAACCAACAAACATATACCTTAATCCACACTTACATGGCAATTATCAGCCAGCGCTTACCTTTACGGATCTGAAAGACAAAGCATTCTACCATTATTGTCAGCCCTGAGAGGAAGCAAATAGCTAATCCTTAGGAGTCAAGAACCAATGTTATGGAATGGAATGGAATGGAATGGAATGGAATGGAATGGAATGGATAAGAATAGAATAGAATAGAATGAATAGAAATAGAGTAGAATAGAATAGAAAGAATAGAATAGAATAGAATAGAAAGAATAGATAGACCAGACCAGGTTGGAAGAGACCTTCAAGATCACTGTGTCCAATCTATCATCCAACACCACCTAATCAACCAAACCATGCAACCAAGCACCTTATCAAGTCTCCTCTTAAACACCTCCAATGATGGTGACTCCACCACCTCCCTGGGCAGCACATTCCAATGGGCAATACACACATCCCTCTGAAGTGCTCTAATGTGGCAAAGCAACCAGTTCCCATTCTGTCTCATCAAAATTGAACTCCTGATTATAATCTTCATTCATTTACCTTCAACAGTAAATATGTAAAGCCAACAAATATGTGACAGCTTAGGCTGTGCCTTTAAGGAAAGGATACTGCAGATTCTCTAGCTGAGTGCTTGGTGTAAAATGGAAACAAAGATTAATTCTAAACGATTTCATTGGTCAGATGTGAGATGTACCATAGCAAATATATCTAACATTCTTCTCTCACTCACTCCAGCTTCAGACAGTCTGTCTTTTGTTTCTTGGCCAGAGTGCATGCAGCTGACCCTGGACTGAAACTGATAAGATAAGAAAACTAACTTCTTAACAACTGCTTTCAGCTGGTGAATTCCCCTTAATATCCTTTTCTCTCTTTTTCTCCTTTTTCGTCTAATTAACTGGAGGGGAAAAGGAAGGGGAAGAGAGGCTGGGGGGAGAACCTGAGGTGGGATCCTCCTGTGAGGGGGATTTCTCCTGTACTGTGTTATTCCCTGTAAATTCTTGTATAATATTGTAACTACTGTATATTTTGAATGTATTCATTGCATTTCATTATTGCTTGTAAAATACAGCCTTCATTCGCTTCTCCAACTGGGTTAGCTGTGCTTTATGTGGGTGTGGGTGGATTAAACCCTCTCACCACTGCAAAATGTTATCCACTATTTCTACCCTGGCAAAAGATGACTAAACCACTGAACTGCTATTTTACTCTCCTTTCCTCCACAGATACCAAAGAAATTTTAAGATGAATTATATCAGTCATGGACTGTTTGCATTAGTGCCTCTCTTCAGTCAGTCTGAATGATTTTCACCATTATAATTTAAACAATTGAAAGAGCTTATTTCTTTAGCTTTTGGAGTCTTGCATAGGAGTGCGAGGGCAGAAGAAAAATCACTGAGATGAATTCATTCTAAGAAAGAGCAAATTAAATTATTGATTGAGAAGTTTCCTGATACTTTGCCTGATCCTAAACAAAATAAACTTTCTGCTCTTGGAAAGCTTTCAAACATTTGGATGTTTCTTTTCCACTGCATGCTGTACAAATAGCCTTTAAAAAATATCAAATTTCATCATGAATAGTTATCTTAGATTGTGTGCCATGATGCTGTGATGTATAATGCACTCCTCCTTAACAAACTATTAAAGAAAATAAAGAACTTTATTCTGTTATGCATTATATAATTTTTCACAAGACCTAAAATGAAGGCAAAAGGGGACCTTATACAATATATAGTTCTAACTGAAGTTCACATTCTGAGCCAGAAAATTTGCTGAAGAGTATGCTCCTTTGCAGGGGAATTATGGTCCAAGAGAGTTCCAAGTGAAAAGCTAAAATAAACAAATTCCTCAGTATGGAAGAGAAACAACTGAACACATTCATTTTCATAATTCACTTACTGGGTCTAATTTTAAATCTCAGTGATGTCAAAAGGGGATTGGGATTGCTGCCTGTTGGAGAAAATCTTCCTTAAATCTCTTGTAAGAGCACATGTCCTCCTTGGAACTTTACAGAGGTTTGCGTGTGAATTGACATAATTGATACAGACAGGTGATAGAATCGTAAAATCATAGAATCAATAAGGTTGGGAAAGACCTCAAAGCTCATCAAGTTCAACCTGTCGCCCAAGCATAGAATCATAGAATCAATAAGGTTAGAAGAGACCTCAAAGATCATCAAGCCCAACCTGTCACCCAAGACCTCATGACTACTAAACCATGGCACTAAGTGCCACGTCCAATCCCTTTTTGAACACCTCCAGGGACAGTGACTCCACCGCCCCCTTGGGCAGCACATTCTAATGGGCATTAACTCTCTCTGTGAAGAACTTTCTCCTCACCTCCAGCCTAAATCTCCCCTGGTGCACTTTGAGACTGTGTCCTCTTGTTCTGGTGCTGGTTGCCTGGGAGAAGAGACCAACCCCCTTCTGGCTGCAACCACCCTTCAGGTAGTTTAGACAGCAATAAGGTCTCCCCTGAGCCTCCTCTTCTCCAGGCTCAACAACCCCAGCTCCATCAGCCTCTCCTTGAAGGGCTTGTGCTCGAAGCCTCTCCCCAACCTCGTTGCTCTTCTCTGGACACGTTCAAGAGTCTCAATGTCCTTCTTAAATTGAGGTGCCCAGAACTGGACACAGGACTCAATGTGTTGCCTAACCAATGCTGAGTACAGGGGCAGAATGACTTCCCTGCTCCTTCTTGCCACACTATTTCTGATGCGGGCCAGGGTGCCATTGGCCTTCTTGGCCACCTGGGAAGCACAGGAAAGACAAAAATTAATGAAATATCTAGGAAAATCAAACTTGCCCAGCATGAAAATTGTCTTTGCACTTTTGTGTTCAGCATAAAATGCTCTGGGAATAGGTCACAGCTCTGCGTGAAGTAATAACCCAAAGCAGGCACACCAAAGATGTTCCCCAGCAGTCCACACAGCAGGACTTAGACAGAGCTCAGCAGGAGAAGATACCTCGATATGGTCCTCTGCTTAGTAGTACACAGACCTATGCTTCTTGAATGTTCAACAAACACATAAATATTCTGTAAGAGATTAAATTTTAAAACAGAGAGAACAAGATTCTTCTAAAGGATAAGCCTAAGATGTTCAAAAGAATAATTGACAAGTTTAAGCTTTTCATCTAACCTAGTCAGAACTGTCAATGATACAGGAGTGAAGGCTACCAACATAGATTCATTCTGTGAAAAATCAGTTCCTAACAAAAGCAGAACTGATGATTGTCTCGATCCACTTTTGTGGAAGAGATGGTTCTTTTATGAATCCCTAAATGAAAACAAGAAGGAGCCAAGTAGTTGGTTGCAAAAAGAACTTGAATTTTATTTTGCTCACATGTGCAGGGGGAAAAGTTAGAAATATAGGAAAGAAGGGGGGAAGAAGACTGGGGGGAGGGGAAGGAAGGGGAAAAAAGTAAGTGACAGTAAAAGCAAAGATAGTTACCATCATGGATCCAGATGATGTCTTGATTGTCCTGAAGGCCTTGATCAGTGGGGGAGCTCCAAATTTCCCTGTTACCTTTGAGGTTCTGTATCTTTTCTGATCCTATACATAGTCACAGCTCCTCATTCAGTTGCAATGGTTATGGCACTTTTGACTGGTGTTAGTACTGGTTCCACACTTAGTTATGTGCATCAGCCCCTGTCCCATGGTTAGATACGTGTGTTGGTCCTGGTTTCACAGTAAGTTGTGTTGTGTGCTCTTATGGCACTAAACCGCTGTCTCAGTCGTCTGTGAGGGTCCTCCCTGTCAAAAGACCCCTAAAAACTTGTCACAGTGAGCCCCAGCTTGCATCACAACATTCTTGAAAGTGGAACCTGTGGCTTTGTCTATTTTTATCAGCTGCTATAATCACAGAGCTCGTGGTCTTGTAGATAAGCATTGATCTTCCGGGAACAATACTGTGAAAACACCTCAGGATAAACAATGTGGAGGCAGACATGGGGAAAACAAACCTAACTCCTTACAATGATGTCTGTGTCTTCCCATCAGCTGTAGACAGATCCTAGAAAACAAGTTCATACTACACATCTGCCTCAGTATTTTCAGTTGTTGGAGTCAGGTGATTTTCAGCTTGCGATAAGGGTAGAGAGTAGATTGCTTTTGGAGAATAAAATCCCTTTTGGTTCAGTATAATAGTATTGAATTGATTTAATCTGATCTATTTCTAAATAAATTGACCTCAGCACAAACCTCAGATGTAGACAAAGCCAGAGCTGTTCTTGTAACTTACTTTGCCCAAAGATTTTTACTCCCATGAAGTATATTTCTAGGAGTGCTGGATGGAGTCTGAGAAGTAGGAATATTTAATACCCTACAGAAAATGTGTGACAAGTGCATCTGACTGGAAAACCACTTGCTTTATTTTTCTTTTCCAGGGAATTCAGACATTTTCTTGTTCTGCTGCAACATACAATTGGAAGTGTGCACTTAGAGGTAGTGCTAAAGAAGTGTGGGTGCGAGGGGATGTTGTAGTTGAACCCCAGCTGGCAGATAAATCACACCCAGCTGCTGGCTTACTCCTCCCTGGTGGGATTGGGGAGAGAATAGGAAGAATAAAGTGAGAAAACTTATGGGTTGACACAAAGACAGTTTAATAGGAAAAGTAACAGCTGTGCATGTAAGCAAAGCAAAATGAAGAATTTATTCACTACTTCCAATCAGCAGGCAGGTTTTCAGCCACCATCAGGTTAAAGAAAGTTTTATAGTTTCAGACAGGGTTGGAAGGGACCACAAGGATCATCTAGTTCCAACCCCCCTGCCATGGGCAGGGACACCCCACACTACATCAGGCTGGCCAGAGCCTCATCCAGCCTGGGCTTAAACACTTCCAGAGACGGGGCCTCAACCACCTCCCTGGACAACCCATTCCAGGGCTTCACCACTCTCATGGGGAAGAACTTCCTCCTCACATCCAGCCTGAATCTCCCCACCTCCAGCTTCATTCCATTCCCCCTAGTCCTATCACTACCTGAAGTTAGTTACACTCTAAAGATCCTGGGACTCACAGAGGCAAGAATGTGCACAAGAGTAAATTCATCTCTCTTAAAACTCTTGCTTCTAAAAATTAAAACAAGTCAGAAAATCTAAAATTTTATCTCTATATGTCAGGTAGGAATACAGGGGAGAGAGCTGCTCTTGATTTTACCAAATGTATAACGGTGTAACTCTTAAGATTCAAAATGGGAGAAGGCAGATGAAAGCTACTCCTCTGATCTTTATCCTGAATAAAACATATTTTCAGCATCAAATTTTTTTCAAATGCCCAGAAGTTACTTAGGTTTCCACTTTCCTTTTACTACTCTCAGTGTAGCTCAGCACTTAGCAACTTAAGACTACATTTTTTAAATTAAGCATAGATTCTTTAATCAGTTGGATGCCATTACAATTTTTATCCTGTGTCTACTTTGCTCTCCATGACTATGCATTAAGAGTTTCATTCTTCACTGTCTCTCATTCACTGCAGAAGATACCCCTTAGGAGTGACTCAAATTGCCTTTGAACTACACAGCTCTCAGCTTGATTACTACTGCAAAGTTCACTTCCTATAAAACAGAACTCAGTGTGTTTCCTTTTCCCATTCTGTGCACAGATTATTCCAAACCTTCAGCCACAAAGGATTTAAACCTCTTTTTTTTTCACCTTTTCCAAAAAGCTTGCCTATAAAGTATGAGTTCAGTGCATATTGAAGAGCTACTCTTCAGAGCATTTCTGAGAGACCACATAACTCTATCCCTCTGGTTGTTCCTGTTAACATTTCTTCCACAGTGCATTATATGTTTGCGTCCTTTCTTAGAAATATTGTCCTCTTCAACAAGAAACTCAATCTTTATGCCACTTGGATGCAGTGTCTTTATGCTGTGCATGATATATTACCAAACAAGCTGAAACTTTGCTTGCATATTAAGAGAGGTAAAAGTTAAAAGAAGGAAGGTTGAAAGTTTGAAATAATAAGCCTTAGTAAAACTTGAGAGATCATAGAATCATACAATCAATAAGGTTAGAAGAGACCTCAAAGATCATCAAGTCCAAACTGTCACCCAAGACCTCATGACTACTAAACCATCACACCAAGTGCCACGTCCAATCCCCTCTTGAACACCTCCAGGGACAGTGACTCCACCACCTCCTTGGGCAGCACATTCCAACAGCTAAAAACTCTCTGTGAAGAACTTACTCCTGACTGTAATGTAGAACTGTGATTTCCCAGAGAAGAAAATTAATAAAAGAAGGAGGGAGAAGGTAAAGCTAGAAAGCTATAGGTAAAGGGAAGCATTATGAAAGCTGTAAACTAAACTTAAGCCAGGATACCAGTGATGAGGATATAAGACCAGCCATCTTTATGATCAGAGCTGTCAGTCTTTTCCAACCTGGTTAATTCTATTCTATTCTATTCTATTCTATTCTATTCTATTCTATTCTATTCTATTCTATTCTATTCTATTCTAGTATTACAGTATCACAGTATCACTAAGGTTGGAAGAGACCTTGAAGATCATCGAGTCCAACCTGTAACCACAGAACTCATGACTAGACCATGGCACCAAGTGCCACGTCCAAACCCTTCTTAAACACCTCCAGGGATGGTGATTCCACCACCTACCTGGGCAGCACATTCCAATGACAACTCTCTCGGTGAAGAACTTTCTCCTCACCTCCAGCCTAAACCTTCCCTGGCACAGCTTGAGACTGTGTCCCCTTGTTCTGGTGCTGGTTGCTAGAGAGAAGAGACCAACCCCTTCCTGGCTACAACCATCCTTCAGGTAGTTGTAGAGAGCAATAAGGTCACCCCTGAGCTTCCTCTTCTCCAGGCTAAACAATCCCAGCTCCCTCAGCCTCTTCTCATAAGGCTTGTGCTCAAGGCCTCTCACCAGCCTTGTTTTTCTATTCTTTTCTATTTTTTGCCCCTATTCTTTTCTATTTCTTATTTTATTCTATTATAACTGATCATATTTATAAAGCAATTACAGCATTAGGAAAGTATGCACATGTTATTCCTCTTCTACTAGAAAATGACTAAGATATGTGTACAACATGTATTTAAAGAAATAGTTTTCTTCCATTTGCAGAAAACAGACTGATGCAGCAGTCTCTTGTATCAGAAAACAAATATAACAAAAAACCACCAACTTATTGTTTATACAAGAAAGAAGAACTAACTTTAAAAGTGTCATTGAGCACAAGCCCTATGAGGAGAGGCTGAGGGAGCTGGGGTTGTTTAGCCTGGAGAAGAGGAGGCTCAAGGGAGACCTCCTTGCCATCTACAACTACCTGAAGGGAGGTTGTAGCCAGGTGGGGGTTGGTCTCTTCTCCCAGGCAACCAGCACCAGAACAAGAGGTCACAGTCTCAAGGTACATCAGGGGAAAGTTTAGGCTTGAGGTGAGGAGAAAGTTCTTCCCAGAAAGCGTAACTGGCCATTGGAATGTGCTGCCCAGGGAGGCAGTGGAGTCACCATCCCTGGAGGTGTTCAGTAAGGAACTGGACATGGCACTTGAAGCTGTGGTTTAGTTAGTCATGAGGTGTTGGATGATAGGTTCAACTTGATGATCTCTGAGGTCTTTTCCAACCTTATTGTTTCTATGATTCTATGATCCTCAATGCCAGTAGCTGGCTTACAGTCTCAGCTCTTGCATTAGGAACTGCTAATTGTGTCACATTTGCAGTGATGCAGAAATTCTGGAAGACTTAGTGCACTGCTACCACCCTGGTAGGTCCTAGTACAATTTTTTTGCAAAACCCACAAGAACTACTGGTGATATTTTGAAGAAATATTTTCTGATTGAAGAACAATATCATTACATTGAATGCAATGTTTAACAAGAGAAATTCTTGGTCTGGATAAGTATCTCCTGTTTCAAAACCAAGCAAACAAATAACAAACCCCCTAAACCACCAAACATGTAACATGTTCAAATATTGTGTTTGTTGGTTTTGAATGTGGAAAAAAATTAAGTCTTAGTTGCAGATAACACAGTAATGCACAGCCCATTAAAAAAAAAACACACCACAAGCTAATATATTAGAAAATCAAAAAGATACTCAAATATCCTGGTAGGATGGCAACATCTTAACTTGAGGATTCTTTGTTTTGTCCAGTTGGCAAATACATATGCATTTCTGTGTATTTTCTTGCAAAATGTAAAGAGACAAAAACTTAAGGACAGAAAGAGAGGCAGAGAGAAAATAAAGTTCTTCCAAAGCAGTGAAATAATTTCCCTTTCAGGCCACGATTGCCTCTATGCTCCAAACGTAAGGACATTCATTAATCTTGGGGGCAATATATCTGAACTGAATTGTTGAGAAGAAATGCTCCCACAATCATAGTATCAGTCATAGTATCAGTCAGGGCTGGGAGGGACCACAAGGATCATCTAATTCCAACACCCCTGCCATGGGCAGGGACACCACACACTACATCAGGCTGGCCAGAGCCTCATCCAGCCTGGGCTTAAATACCTCCAGGGACAGGGCCTCAACCACCTCCCTGGATAATCCATTCCAGGGCTTCACCACTCTCATGGGGAAGAACTTCCTCCTCACAGCCAGCCTGAATCTCCCCACCTCCAGCTTCATTCCATTCCCCCTAGTCCTATCACTCCCTGAGAAGTCCCTCCCCAGCCTTCTTGTAGCCCCCTTCAGATACTGGAAAGCCACAATGAGGTCCCCTCGGAGCCTTCTCCAGACTGAACAGCCCCAACTCCTTCAGTCTGTCCTCAAAGGAGAGGTGCTCCAGCCCTCTGCACAACTATAACTTTCCACAACTATAAATGAAGATGACATCACTTATAGAATCCACTTAGCGTTTATGCTGTGTTTGTTCCTAAAAATGAAACCTAGTTAGGATAAATTTGGTAGGTGAATGCAGCAGGCTGAAGGATGGAGGCTAGCCATGACTATGACTTAGTATAGAATCCACTGCTAGAATCTGATCAGGGTAGTAGTCACATAGCCACATGGCCTCTCATGTTTATCTTGTATACATTTCTGTGTACTATGATGACAGTGAAGAATTTGTCTGACTTTTATCAGCTGCAAGTAGAAATAGAGGCTTTCTCCCAGAACTCAGACTGTGAGGGAAATCCTGCATGGCATGGCTGGCTTTTATTCTTTATGATTTTAGTGGGACTATAAAGACTGTTGCATCAACAACATAAATTGTTAAAATCCCATTGAATAGATATTGAAAGGATTGGAGTGTTAACCTAGAAGTATGTGAGCATTTTTAAGGATGGAGAGAATTACTTTGTCACTGCAGAAAGGTAAGACACAGAATATCTTCTCAAGGGAAATGTTTGCTAAGTATCTGACTTCTGAGGTAATTGCATTCAATTGTTAAGTGCATTCCAACTGCACTTCGGAAATACTCTGCAACAAAGACAATTTAAGTGAAGAACAGCAATTTCCAATAGTGACAGAGAACTCATATTTTTCCTCACTTATCTCTGTGCTAAATTTTACCAATTTATCTTGATTATATCTGGGATTAATATGCAGTATGTCACTCCCAGGAGTTCTCCAGCTGAGACACTCTTACCCCTCTCTTTCAACCTCTGGCTATGTTATTGACATAGGTAAATATGCAGGGGTCTTGGTGGGCAGGATTTCAGAAAGCACAGTATTTAAAACAACACATAATAAAAAAGTCTTCCCAGTGAGCCACTTCAAAATAAAGAAAAGAAGGTGTATAGAAAATCCAAATGAAAATGAAACTCACATATCAACAGATTTAAGCAGGTTCATTTAAGGAAAATCAAATGTGGGTGTCTATCCTCAGAGGATAATCCCCTCCCACTACTTTTGTACTTCAGTAGAGAGAGGTCGACAGTCCCCAAAGGAGCAAGACTGCTGAATGCACAACCTAGCTCCCACTCTCTCCATTCAGAAGGTGGGGAACCCTGAAATTAAACTGCCCTAGTTACAGTTAACCCAATATGAGCCATATATCTTTGTCACTTCAAAGATAATATGTGCTCAATACCTGCACCTCTGAGCTAGGGAGTGAAAACTAAGCAGAATGAATGTTCAAAACAGGAACTAAGCACAGCTACTAAGTGATAAATAAGGTTTATCTGCTATAGCAAGAAATGCTACTGACAAAGGAATGGGATTTGACACTTTTGAAAAAAAATCCCCAAAGCCTTCAGCTTCAGAGGGATGTAAACATTGTTAAGAAGAAATTTACTAGTGGAATACAAGAAATCAGCAGAGAGTATCACTATCATGCAAAGCTGCATCACTTACTTAGAACAGCAAAATTCCTTTGCAGATCCACTAGGACTGCTGAGCAGAACTCACCAGGGCTTTCATTACTTCTCTCCTTAACGCACAGAGAGACAGCACTCAATTTTCTAACGTAGGGCTTGGACAGAACTAAAGTGTTCTTGTCCCACAAACATGCTAAATAAAGAGCTGTACTCTCATTTTTGGGTTGTTTTTGGTTGGTTGGTTGTTTTTTTTTCCCCCAGATAAGAATGCCTGAAGTGTGGGGATATTTGTATTCCCTGACAGGATCTGCTTGTTTACTTGAAGGAACTAAATAACAACCAGACAGCACCTTCAAAACCTAAATGGCTAGAGGGCAAATCAGCTTTTCAATCATTCCACAATCTACTTTTATCCAGTGCAAGTAAATTGATATAAGCTTTAAAAAAGAGTATGCCTTGACCTTGGCAGAACTAAGATCAGTCTGAGAAATAAGAAGGTCATCCATCGATCACCTCAAGCATCTGTGAATTGCAAACAAGAAGCCAGCGGTGGCCAGTGATAAAGAACAGTTCCCACAATCTAATAAATTGGTGAAAAATGATGCTGTGTACTGAATGTACCATCCACACTGACACATAAACCTGAACTCATATGGAAAGAAGGGCTGCTCCACAAGGGTACAAAGCAGAGAGGTTACAGGGGCAAGCCTGCCTCCTCAGAGAAATCCAGCCAAGCTAATGTTGAGCTATGGTGAAGCTCTGGCCCTCAGCAAGACTAAATTACACCAGTGTTCCACTGATGTGCCTTTGATGCTTCTAATTCTGCAACCAGTTTTATCTGACCTATGCTCCCTTTTACACCCATAGTTTATTTAAATAATTGGAAGAAAAATTAAATAAAGAAGCAAAAAAGTCCAGGTCTAAGCAGAAGTAGACAACAGAGAAATTCTTGGTCTAGTGCCTCCCTCAGGGCAGCCCTAAGGTTCTATATACCTTGGAATATATTTGCTTTGCTTTTCCCACCAGTGTTTGCTTCTACAGTTTCACCTTCAGCCATGTATGACTTCTTCAGCTCTTCCTCCTTATATTGAACAGTTAACACAATTGTCTAGTGCAGAAGTCTTTAAAACATACACCAACTTACCCTGAACTCTCTAGGGTTTTTTGTCTTTAAACTTCTTAAGTTGCTTGACAAAAGTTTTAGTAATGGTAATGATTAATCCTCCATGTCATAAACCACACTGTCCATCTAGCTGAAGGCTATTATTCAGTTTAGAGAACCAGCCTGAGCTATGTTCTGGAGAAGGACTTTTGTGTTTCTGTTTAGACTTGACTGTGCAAAGAAGGTACTAGATCTCAGCAGAGTTATAAATGGCAGTTATGCCCTATCACATGATCCTGTAAGATATGCAGCATAAGAGCCTGAGCATCCGCCACCCCCCTGTAAAATGTTAAATAAATACATGGCAGGGCACAGGGAATAACATACAACTACCTGAAGGGAGGTTGTAGACAGGTGGGGGCTGAGCTCTTCCCCCAGGCAACCAGCACCAGAACAAGAGGAAACAGTCTCCAGCTGCACCAGGGGCAGTTTAGACTGGATGTTAGGAAGAAATTCTTCATAGAGAGAGTGATTGCCCATTGGAATGGGCTGCCCAGGGAGGTGGTGGAGGTGTTTAGGAGGAGACTTGATGGAGTGCTTGGTGCCATAGTTTAGCTGATTAGATGGTGTTGGATGATGGGTTGGACATGATGATCTCAAAGGTCTCTTCCAACCTGTTCTATTCTATTCTATTCTATTCTATTCTATTCTATTCTATTCTATTCTATTCTATTCTATTCTATTCTAAATATTTCATACTTCTGCCATTTATTGCCTCATTTATTACACAAAGGACATTGGAGGCCAGAGTCTGGATGTGCCAATTCTTACTCAGAAAGACAGTAATTCAGAAAGGAAAAGAAATGCTCAAACAATAAAATGAAGCCAGTCATACATTCCTGTAAGTAAAACTCCAGTGCAATTCTGCAGTTTGGATTGATTTGATGAAGCCTTGTTAGAAGGAAATAAAGGTTTCCCACTATGCCTTGATTAGACAATAAAAATAGTCCCATGGACCACCAGAGACACCTTCCTCTTGCAGTATTAAATATGTCTGATTGAAACACACCATTTTTGTTCCTGAGGCAAACTGTTTTGGCTCCAAAAATGGTCAGATTTTCCCATCAATTCTAAAGGTAAAAGTATTCTGAACCATCCAAAATGAATGTTCTTTGACAAATTCAAAATCTGTTCTGTCTTTCTCTTGTGAAACATGTGCTATGATTTCTGGGAGAAAGGAGAACAAAGTGGTTTGACACTGTGTCAAACTATACTCTTGTTTCCGAGTTGTACTTTTACAGTCTGAATGGTTGGATAACCAGATGGGTTAAAAAAAATCATTGCATAATCATGTCCAGAGAGTCTCTCTCCATCCTTTTTGTAGCCTCCTTCAGGTACTGGAAGGCTGCTATTAGGTCTCCCCAGAGCCTCCTCTTCTCCATCTGTATTTGACCCCCATGTCAGCTTATCACATCTCAACCACAAACTCCAAGCACTCCTGCAGGTTTCCTTTAACTGCTATGCTGGTACCTAGGCTAGGGACACAGATGTGACAAAAACTGTTCCCTCAGCTGGAAAGCTACAGCAAGCTCCCAGGCACAAAGATACTTTAGCTTGGGATAAAGCAAAAGATGCTGCCTTTACCTGCAAAAATTCTTAGCTTTTATGTTGGGCCACTTTAGCCTTGCAGAAACAATGATTCTGCTGCTGCTGGATGTCATTCTGAACAGGGTGTGGATAAGACTCTCCACAATGCAGCACTGCACCTTTACACTGACACACATGCACTGATTGCCAGCACCAACTGATGCAACCAGGGTTATACTCAAGGAAGTTCTTGGATTGAGGATGGCCATTTAAGAAATATCCAAAGGTTCCTGCAGGAATTATTTACATCAGGAAAAAGACCTGCTAAGGTCAGTAAACTATTGCTGTTTTTTTACTAGCATATCCTGGAAGTGATCACTGCATGAAACAGCTACTACTCTCAAAGACATAACAGGGGATAAACGAGGGAGAGAGGAGTCTGACAGGGGAGTTCAACACATGTAAGGTTTCAGTTGTCTTTGCATAATTTGACTGTACGCTGGAGGCATTACTTCTGGCAACATAAGCCTCAGAACTGGTAGATTCAGGGGCTGTTTAGGTCTTCTCTTTTAGTCCTTTATGAAATCTGTAGGAAAACAGAGGAAAGTCACACTCCAGTGCCTGGAACTTTCTCTTTTTTTCTTCATGTGGCCAGAGGCAGCAAAACCAAGAGTTTGAGATCTTCCTGTTTTCTGCTCCATTTACAGTAACAAGGGACACCCCAAACAGATGCTTTCACAAAGTGGAAAATGAGGTTTATTTTTAATGATCTGATGTAGAGCAGCTTTGTGATAGAAAAATATTAGTGGTCTTTCTGTGCAGCTCAGCAGTGTTTCAAGAAAGATGGCTGGAAGAGACCTACTCTTAGTCCTCCACTTCTTCAGTGCTCAGCCTCCTCCACAATGTCTTGCTGTCTCCTGTTTGAGCTGATTCTTAAGGAAAATGTTTTTATATCTGCATGAAATAAAGTTAGAAGAGCCACAGCCAAAGCATTATTCAAATAGTTTGTTTAAAGAAACTCATTTAGAGACCTGTGTAACAACCTTGTTCTTCAAACAACCAAAGCAGATTGTTTTGATCAAACCAGCAGATAGGCTGTTTTTGAAGCAGTGGTCTTTCTACCAGCTGGAGGAATTTCCTCCCTTTGAGACTTTGACACTGTCCCACACCACATCCTGGTCTCCAAGCTGGTGACACACGGGTTTGATGGATGGACCACCAGATGGATAAGGAACTGGCTTGATGGCCGCACCCAAAGAGTGGCTGTCAATGGGTCCATGTCCCAGTGGAGGCCAGGGACAAGCGGAGTCCCTCAGGGATCAGTCCTGGGACCAGTCTTGTTCAACATCTTTGTGGGTGACATGGACAGTGGCATTGAGTGCACCCTCAGCAAGTTTGCTGATGACACCAAGCTGTGTGGTGCAGCAGACACGCTGGAGGGAAGGGATGCCATCCAGAGGGACCTTGACAGGCTGGAGAGGTGGGCACAGGCCAACCTCATGAGCTTCAACAAGACCAAGTGCAGGGTCCTGCATCTGGGTCGAGGCAATCCCAGGCACAAATCCAGGCTGGGCAGTGACTGGCTGGGGAGCAGCCCAGAGGAGAGAGACTTGGGGTGCTGGTGGACGAGAAGCTCAACATGAGCTCTCAATGTGCACTTGCAGCCCGGAAAGCCAATCAGATCCTGGGCTGCATCAGGAGAAGTGTGGCCAGCAGGTCAAGGGAGCTGATTCTCCCCCTCTACTCAGCTCTGCTGAGACCCCACCTGGAGTACTGCGTCCAGTTCTGGAGCCCCTATTACAAGAGGGATCTGGAGGTGCTGGAAGGTGTCCAGAGAAGGGCCACGAGGATGATCAGAGGGCTGGAGCACCTCTCCTATGAGGACAGACTGAAGGAGTTGGGGCTGTTCAGCCTGGAGAAGAGAAGGCTCCGAGGTGACCTCATTGTGGCCTTCCAGTATCTGAAGGGGGCCTACAGAAGGCTGGGGAGGGACTTTTCAGACTATCAGGGAGTGATAGGACTAGGGGGAATGGGATGAAGCTGGAGGTGGGGAGATTCAGGCTAGATGTGAGGAGGAAGTTCTTCACCGTGAGAGTGGTGAAGGCCTGGAATGGGTTGTCCAGGGAGGTGGTTGAGGCCCCGTCCCTTGCGGTGTTTAAGACCAGGCTGGACGAGGCTCTGTCCAGCCTGATCTAGGGTAGAGTGTCCCTGCCCATGGCAGGGGGGTTGGAACTGGATGATCCTTGTGGTCCCTTCCAACCCTAACTGAAACTATGAAACTATGAAACTATGAGAGTCTCCCTTATAATTTGTTGAAGAGGAATGGATGCTTCCATATTTTTAGAGGGCTATTTAATGCATCTATCCTAAATGCTCATTTTAAGGTAAGTTGAGTCACATTCTGGAGATAGTTATCTATAGAAAGGACAAATATCATAGTATCAGTCAGGGTTGGAAGGGACCACAAGGATCATCTAATTCCAACCCCCCTGCCATGGGCAGGGACACCGCACACTACATCAGGCTGGCCAGAGCCTCATCCAGCCTGGGCTTAAATACCTCCAGGGACAGGGCCTCAACCACCACCCTGGATAATCCATTCCAGGCCTTCACCACTCTCATGGGGAAGAACTTCCTCCTCACAGCCAGCCTGAATCTCCCCACCTCCAGCTTCATTCCATTCCCCCTAGTCCTATCACTACCTGAGAAGTCCCTCCCCAGCCTTCTTGTAGCCCCCTTCAGATACTGGAAGGCCACAATGAGGTCACCTCAGAGCCTTCTCTTCTCCAGACTGAACAGCCCCAACTCCTTCAGTCTGTCCTCACAGGAGAGGTGCTCCAGCCCTCTGCTCATCCTCGTGGCCCTAATATCATGACTTACAAACCTTGTGAGAGTCCTTATGCATTTTGGGTTTACTAAGGTAGTCAAACACATATGAAAAATACCTTTTAGACTGTTTAGGTAACCCAAGCACATGACTAGTGGTTTTGGCAGTACCCCAGTGGTAATCATTTATGAGTCTCTAATAGGAAGAGATAAATACATGCAAAAAAGTGCTGCATCTGACAGACCTGTACAAACAGATTGGTCACTTTCCTTGAGAAGTGTCCAACTTGTCTTTGTGCCTTAATCAATAAAGTCTTCAAATGATAAACAAGTTAATTCATCAATTGTTTTTAGAGCACCTTCCTGCTCGAAAGATATCAAAGTCAAGCAGAATTTGCATGTGATACTGTATCATCCTCTCAATATGTTTTTTTCTTTCCTGCAGGTAGAGTTAATTGCTGCCTAATGAGGTGTTATATTTAGCAATATGTGACATTAGCAGTGATTTTGAGATATTTTTTTTATTTAGACCTGATTTTGTTTTTTCTTCTAGTTTATATGTAATTAGTACTGAATGCAGGCATGCCTCAATTCTATGCTATTGGGTAGTGTTTTAAAGAGTGACTGGGGGGTTGAACTTGCCCAGCAACCAAGCACCCACCAGATTACTTATTAATCAACAGGATGGTAAAGAGAACTGCAAGAGTAAAAACTGAAAACTCATGAATCAAGATACAGTTTTGTAAGCAAAGCAAAACAGCATACACAAGGAAAGCAGTGTGGGGACCTATAAGAAGGCTGGGGAAGGACTGGTTAGAAAGGCCTTGTCGCAATAGGACAAGGGGCAATGGCTTTAAACTGGAACAGGGTAGATTTAGGTTGGAAATAAGGAGGAAGCTCTTTAGACTGACAGTGGTAAAACACTGGAACAGGTTGCCCAGGGATGTGTTTGGGGCCCCATCCCTGGAGACATTCGAGATCAGACTTGATGTGACCTTTGGGAATTGCTTGAAATCCAATGCAGTCTGTAAATCTGTGAATCTTTTATCAGGCTATTGACATGGCTAGGTAAAACAGACAAGCTTTCAGATACACAAATCTCTCTTCCATCCACTGGTGTAGCCAGATGCTTGTCTATTTTTGCTACTTTCCAGGCATAAAAATAAATTTGGGGGAAAAAAATAATCATTTAAACACCAAGGTATCTTAGAATTAAACAATATCTATAAATAATTGGCACAGTGACTCACACATACCACTTCTACTGCTTGCTAAACCACCAAACTACTGAAGTCTATCAGAAGTTTTCACTACTTTCCTTTTCTCATTATGTTCCAGTGAATATTTAAATGGAATCCCACTTCTACCACATTTTCCTTTGATATACATATATATATATATTATTTTTTTAAGGTTACTTAGATGAAGTCTGCAATCAGCATATTGAGTAAATTCCATTCCTTAGATTCCATCTCTCTAACATGCACAGTCTAAAAACTTAAATGCCTAATTTAGGGGTTTTAAGTACAATCTGGGGACCACTTGCCTGAAGGAATGTTTTAAATGCTTACACTCCTTGTTAGATCCAGGCGTAATACTTGGGGTTAAGAAACCTCTAAGCAACAGGATGTCTGAAACTTAAGCTTTGGAATGCTAAACCTTAAATCACACTGTGAATCTAGCCTCAAGAGATCAAGTGGTTTTTTTGAACCCAGCTCTTCCAAGATGTGATGTGTGGATTCTCTTCTCAGCACAAAGTATGTCTGAATTTAGATTAGAATACATTTATTTCCATGCATTAAACTATTAGTTTACACAGAATACTGGAGCTCTCTAGCCATAATAGATAGTACCTGAATAGTTTTATGGTCTTGCTACAAGGCACTACGGGGCTATAATAACCAATTTCAGCAATCCTGATATAATTACAAAGAGGTAACATCTCCAAAAAGCTCCTCTTGCTTAGAAGAAATTACATACTTGGGGAAGAAATTAAACCAAATAGGAATAACCATAACCTCATGAATGCAGGGAATGAAGAAACTGAACACCCTGGAGATGTTCAAGGTCAGTTTGGAGGACACCTTGAGCAATCTGGTCTAGTGGAAAGCGTCCCTGCCAATGCCATGGGCAATGGAATTAGATAATCTTTGAGGTCCCTTCCAGCCCAAACTGTTCTATGAATCTGATAGTTTTGAGTATTTAGAAGCACACAGAGCTCTGGAAAATACATCCTCTTCTGTCTACCAGAAGCTGTTGACTGGTGACAAGATAGCTCTCAAATACAAGTGACACTCAAGACCAAGGCATGAAAGAGTGTACAGAGTTCCTCAGAGTTGACTGATGAGGCCAATTCAGGCTACTATTGTAAGGAAAGATACCTACCTTATGACAATTTTACTTTTATATTTCATCTTTCATTTTATGGTATCTCTGTACCATTGGCTTGCTAACTGGAATAAAAATTAGCTGTATAAACTATTCTGTCTCCTCTTCTCCTCTACCTCTAGCTGATGTTAGCTGGTGCTTCTGCTTGGCTTTGCTGACCTTGGCTGAGTCAGAGTGGAGGGCAGGAATGGAGAGGGAGGAGGCTGTTTGGTAGCCCCCTGGCTTCATTAAGAGGCATCTTTATGTTGTTTATACATTGTAAATATATACATGCATACATACATATATATATATATGTATAATATATTAATTGCATTTCATATATTTCCTATTTCTAGATTTTAGTTTGCTTGTAAATATAGCTTCATTTGCTCCCAAAACCGTCTGAGCTAGTCTGGTGATTTATTTTGGGGGTAATTCCAAATTCCTGTTGGGGTGAAATTCCTAAACCCACCACACCTGGCTTAAACACTCAGCTTCACAATGAAATTGTCACAGCAGTGTGGTAAGGAAGCTTCACGTTGCTGAGATAGCTGCATTCGTGTATGCCTCAGGCCTAATGCAAAGGCAATGTTACCAGACTCCTTTTGTTATGCACTGGGCAGAAGAGGTCAAATGTCCTGACAAAGGTAGCAACGGTGGCACAACAAATATAAAGTTGTTAAACTATGATTGCTAGGTCATAGGTCTGTATGGGTCTGCATATTAGGACTTCCCATGCATTGGTTTTAATGCAAACTATATTAAGCAGTTGCCGCTTTTACACAGCACACACTTTCCTGGACTTTACAGAAGGTGCAATGGCTGACAGACAGTGGAATCTTTTTCAAAGGAGACATTTTAAATATATTTGTTATTTCTTGTTTTGCCCCAGCACCTGGGTAGCTGTGGTGGGTTGGAAGGACCTATCCTTCCTTCCCTCCCACCACGGGCAGGAAAAATGAGACTCAGACAAATAGATTGCAGAAGTGGTGGAAAGTTTAAATGGAAAAAACAGTGATGTTTTACAGAGAACCACAAACACAGTGACAAAAGAGATCCCAAAGCACACCCAAAAACATCCCAACACTTCTCTCTCCCCACCTGAGGGTACACCCAAAACCCCCAGGGCTCTTTCTCCCCACCCCCTTTCTACTGTTAGGCTAATCTCAGCTGGCCAGATCTGAGATTGCCCTTCCCCCCAGCCTTGGAACCTAGCCAGGCGCAAGAGGCTGCAAGATGGTTCCCCCATTACCAGATAGGGACCACCTTCATAAGAGTGGTGAGGGAAGAAAGAGGAAGTGCAGGACCCCGCTGATGGTTTTATAGGGAGCAGGGCATTATGGGATGAAACACGTACCGGCCTGTGTCCACCCACTGGGCTGGACCCTCGGGACACTGCAGGTGTGGCTTATGTGGCAGCAACAGTGGGACACCCAGCCTGACCCACCACAGTAGCAAAGGGCAGCTTCATGTTTCCTATTTCAATTTTGGCACAAAACCAGAGTGCTGCTTAGTTTATACACTTTTTTATATGCTTTGTATGTTGCCGTGCCTTCTGTCCTCAAGTCCGTTCTGCTATTCGTCTTTCTCTTTCCCACACTCTGCCCCCACATCTCTATTTCAATTTCATCATATGTTTAAAAACTATCTCATCTATGAGAACAGGCCCCAGCTGTCACAGGCATTCAAGGCGTGACCATCACTTTTCAACACATCCTGAAATCCTTCCCCTAGGATCCTTGTGAAATCCAATCTTGGGAAAAAATGTTAAGCATATTGTGATTTTTTTTTCCTTTTTGCCTTTTGAAGTACAGCTTGATATTTACATATACTCCACATGTGACAATATAGAACAGCTTTTTCCTTTTCCTCTCTTTAAGATGGTTTCCCATGGCAGTGTGGTTGAAGTTCCACAATGGTAACTTTTTTCCCCCACAGTAATTATAGACATGACTCTTTTAATCTATTTTAATCAGTCATAGAATCATAGAATCAATAAGGTTGGAAAAGACTTCAAAGATCATCAAGTCCAACCTGACACCCAAGACCTCATGACTACTAAACCATGGCACCAAGTGCCACATCCAATCCCCTCTTGAACACCTCCAGGGACGGTGACTCCACCACCTCCCTGGGCAGCACATTCCAATGGTTAACAACTCTCTCTGTGAAGAACTTTCTCTTCACCTCAAGCCTAAACTTCCCCTGGCACAGCTTGAGACTGTGTCCTCTTGTTCTGGTGCTGGTTGCCTGGGAGAAGAGGCCAACCCCCCTCCTGGCTACAACCTCCCTTCAGGTAGTTTAGACAGCAATAAGGTCTCCCCTGAGCCTCCTCTTCTCCAGGCTAAGCAACCCCAGCTCCCTCAGCCTCTCCTCATAGGGCTTGTGTTCGAGGCCTCTCCCCAGCCTCGTTGCCCTTCTCTGGCCACATTCAAGAATCTCAATGTCCTTCCTAAACTGAGGGGCCCAGAACTGGACACAGTACTCATCGTGTGGCCTAAGCAGTGCTGAATACAGGGGCAGAATGACCTCCCTGCTCCTGCTGGCCACACTATTCCTGATGCAGGCCATGGGGAATAGTACCTGAATTCTGAGCAAGGCTCTAGGAGATGATAATCTGAATTCTACGAATTTGTGTGTATAGCTATACCAACTCCTTGTAATTACTGCAGTGACTTATATGAAGAGGTGCTAAAGACACTCTGTAAATTCAGAAGGAATAGTATTAAACAAACCACTGAAATCTCTTTAGGAGAAGGGACTTTTTTAATATTATTTTTTGTTGTCATGACCATTGGTAATGCATAGGTTTTTTAATACAAATATCATGAAAACTACAGAACAAAAAAAATCTGCTTTAGCCTAGATGTCTGCTGTAGCTATTTATGATGATCACATGTTTCTCTTTCTCAGCTCTGAGATGGATTTTGCTTCTTTATAGAAATTTTTCAAATTACATGTGAAAAAAGATTTACACCACAACTAAGGAAAACATTTTTCCTTTAAGTAACTCACTGTAAACCCTGTTTCTATGTGTTAATTATGTAGTCTACTGAAGCGCCATCAAAGGTTAAATCTTCAATCCCTAAATGACTACAAAACCTTATCTTGTACAATGAATTACTTAACTAGTTATAAATGTGTTATTTCACTGAGAGACACACTTAGCAATGGAAGTTTGTAGCTTAAAAATGTTAAGATCTATATATATGTACCTTTTCTTTCTTGACTGAATATTCTTGGTTAAATAAAACAGGAAAAATTTTGCTGTATGTGACTACTCAGGATGAAACATATCAAAGGAAGAAAATCTCACTGGTTGTAACATCTCACCCATGTATTTCCCCCGGTCCTGTAAAATATTATACTTCTGTTGGTAAAGTCTCTCACTCACCATCTCATATTATACAGCAGGGGCTCCGGTTATGCAGCGGGACACTCCCGGTTCCGCTGCCCTCTCCGACGTAGCCGGGGTTGCAGCCACCACCGGCACAGCCGCTGCCGCCTGAGCAGGGCTAACTGCCGCCGGCGCTGCCGTTGCTGCCGCCGGCGCTGGGGTTGCCACCGCCGGCACAGGGCTAGCGGCCGTCCCCCACTGGCTTGGTGCCAGCGCTACCGCAGCGTCTGCTGTGGTTCAAGGCAGTTTTTCTATTAATTCCTGCCTGCCTGCCTGCTGCTGCAGTTTTTCCTGTCTGTGTGTCTTCCTCAGCACTAGAACTCTCTGCATTGGAGCCAGACCTCTTAACATCTCCTTCTCCTCTTAGACACAGAGCAAACAGTTGCACGGCCCTTTCGGTAAAGTGCTATTAACAGATCTGTTATTACCACCGCAAGTAACTAAATCAGGCATAGCAAACAGATCACCTTAGGATTGAAATCTCCTAGATAATTCTCAGTTATGGAAACAAACCAACAAATCCAAGGCAGTAATCACCAAACCTCTTTAACTTGTATTTAAACCAACAGAACAGCTATGTACCTGCCAACTTGGTCAATTAGTGCAGAAACAAACAATTTATAAAGACACTTAAAAGAGAGTATATCAAATGCCACAACCCCTGAAAGAGCTTCATTTTGGCTTCCTTAATCTGAACAGATATTAATCTATCAAGCAATGTCCCATGCTGAATAGGTGCCAATTAATTTTGTAATGTGGTGGACGGAAATTTCCCCCCCTACATTAAGTTTGCCAGACCAGCTCAGCTGGAAGCAAATCAAAGCTTTATTTACAAGCAAAACTACAACGAATATGTACAAATATACAATGTTTACAATATTTACAGATACTTATAATTAATAAACAGCAGAAGGATCCTGCTGGTCAAAGACCAGGCATAGCCTAAAACTACCACATTTGAGATAGGGTGAGTCCCAAGGGCTCACTGGGAAATGGCAAAATTTCCAGGAAATTATAACTCTGTAAACTTAACTAGTCAGAACTTAATATTGATTTCAGCTACTTTAACTTAGGTGTGTGTTTGGTGTTTTTCAAGCTGCGGAAAGTTGATGATTTCTAACAAGAAACACTGAGACAGCCTAATCAGAATTTATATATGAGCCACTTCCTTCACAGATTTGCAGTTTGACACAGGTGAATAAGTTGTTTTCCTTATATTCTCATTATCATAGTTTCATAGTTTCAGTCAGGATTGGAAGGGATCACAAGGATCATCTAGCTCCAACCTCCTGTGCATGGGCAGGATTCCTGATCCTAACACTAGATGCAGCTGGCCAGAGCCTCATCCAGCGCTGGGCTTAAACACTTCCAGAGACTGGGGATGATGGGCCTCAACCACCTCCCTGGACAACCCATTCCAGGGCTTACAACCTCATTCCAGGGGAAGATACCTTCCTCCTCACAGCTAGCCTGAATCTCCCCACCCTCCAGCTTCATTCCATTCCCCCTATCCTACCTAACTGATATCTGTCCTGTCCCAGAGTCCCCCCCAGCCTTCTTGTAGGCCCCCTTCAGATACTGGAAGGCCACAATGAGGTCACCTCAGAGCCTTCTCTTCTCCAGACTGAACAGCCCCAAAGCTTAATTTGCCTCTTAGCCTTTCAGCATAAACCCACAACTATTAACTTGCTCATATTTAAAAAATCCTTTGCACATTACAACTTTGGCATACATGATTGCAGCGTTAGTACCAAAATGCACGCTTGATTTTTTTAAGCCTTTCTAATCTCAGGGCACAGGTAGTTTCTGGAAGGGACTTCTTAAAACTCCACATCTTACTCTGAAAAGTTGTTTTAAAAGCTGCTCATAGAATGGAATGGAATGGAATGGAATGGAATGGAATAGAATAGAATAGAATAGAATAGAATAGAATAGAATAGAATAGAATAGAATAGAATAGATTAGATTAGAATAGAATAGACCAGGTTGGAAGAGACCTTCAAGATCATCACGTCCAGCCTATCATCCAACATCACCTAGTCAACTGAAGCATGCAACCAAGTGCCCTGTCAAGTCTCCTCCTAAACACCTCCAATGATGGTGATTCCACCTCCCTGGGCAGCACATTCCAACGGGCAATCACTCTTTCTGTGAAGAACTTCTTCGAAACATCCAGTCTGAACCTCCCCTGGTGCAGCTTGAGACTGTGTCCTCTTGTTCTGGTGCTGGTTGCCTGGGAGAAGAGACCAACCTCTGCCTGTCTACAACCTCCCTCCAGGTAGTTGTAGAGAGCAGTCTTTAGAAATTTCACAATGAGGCTTACTCACCTTGTCATTTTCAAGGATATAGAAGTGACTCTTTACATTCCTAAAGTGTTCCAGTACTTTGCTGGGTCAAATTATTTCGAAGATTACTTGGCCAAGATTACTTGACTTCTTATCTAAGTTTTAGTTCAACACCAAAATCCAATGCTATTATGGGTTTCAAGTTGCACTGGACCAGGCCCTAGACATCTCAAGAACTTCAATCTGCACACGGGAAACATACACAAAAACATATGACAGAAAGAGACATCTTTGTTAATATTTTATTCCATCACTAGGGTGGCATGCCTTGACATAGAAGTTCTAACTGTATATTTACCATAAGATTTCTAGATGTGCAAGGAAATGGTATAAATTCTTCTAGTGTGACAATCTTCAAAGTAGGTAAGTAATAAACTTGATGTATGTGAAACAATTCTATGAAAATCCTGTGAATCAAAAAAATGCCTCTGCTCTTCTCAAAAAGATTAATACTTAGGAATGAAATCCAAGGAGGTGGTTGAGTCACCATGCCTGGAGGTGTTCAAGAGGGGATTGGACGATGCACTTGGTGCCATGGTTTAGTTAGTCATGAGATGTTGGGTGACAGGTTGGACTTGGTGGTCTTTGAGGTCTTTTCCAACCATATTGATTCTATGATTCTATGATTCTGTGATTCTATGAACATCAGAACAAAATCAATGATCTAATTTCAATAAGGCAGTCTGGTATTATATATTTTATCCAATTGTATTTTCCTTCATTCTTTTTTTTCTTTGTTCTTCTTTTTCCTTTTTTCTGTTAGCTCTAAAAGTCCCATCAGCTGTCAAGGGAATTCCACTACTGCATTATCAAAGTAACAGCCCATGATGATTTCTGTACCCTTGTGTCAATAGATGAAATTCTGTTCTTTGTCAAGTAGATCCTTTTTCAGTGGGACCCAGAGTAACTTTTCAGTCAAAAGACAGGTTCCAGACAGAACCTTTTCTGTGTGTGTGCTTTTCACTTCAAATGAAATGGACAGAAGCTTAGATTCTTCAACTCCAAACTTTTCCAATACAGTTAGCAGACTGCTGTTTCCTGGAAACCTTATGAGTTTCTACTTATGCTTTGATTTCCTTAAGTTACAATACAATAATGCAATACAATACAATGCAATGCAATACAATACAATACAATATAATACAATACACCAGGTTGGAAGAGACCTTCAAGATCACCACGTCCAACCTACCAACCAATCCAACCCACCTAAAAACTAGACCATGGCACCAAGCACCCCATCAAGTCTCCTCCTGAACACCTCCAATGATGGTGACTCCACTACCTCCCCGGGCAGCCCATTCCAATGGGCAATCACTCTCTCTATGAAGAACTTCTTCCTAACATCCAGTCTAAAATTGAAATAGAAATTAGTTAAATTCATTAATTAATTTTCAATTAAAATTGACATTTTGCCAGCTTCATTTGAATTCTGTTTTGTTTTTTTTTTCAAAATGTCCACAGCTGGACAGGTATCCAATGAAGAGCTAATTTAAATTGCAGGCATTAGTGTAGTGCTCTCACTAATTCAGCCTTTATGGGCACTATCAGGAAGTTTTATTTCTTACACTTGCATGTCGACATTGCTTATAGGAAAATTATTGAAGTAGTGCTTTTTAAAATGCCTTTAAGAAGTCTGAAATAGGGAATTGCGTCAAAGGAAATACCCTTTTCAGTAACTGTCTTTTATAGCTGTTTACCTAGATTTTAGGCCAATGTGGACTTGATTTAATCATATGGAGATTGTATTTGCACAAAAGGTCGCCAGCAGTGAAGCAGTACACATATATAATAAGCTATTTTTAATTTCCTTTGCATTTCAGGTCTTGTTCCCATAGCTGTTGAAATATGAATGCCTCAAAGTACATATAATGCTTTATCCCATTCTTAAGATAAGGCCATTTGTGCTCCATAATAAAAAATAATTAAAATTGCTGTTCTTGTTAAAGCTATTGAAATTAATATAGCCATGTGCTAGCAAAGGACTTAAAGTGCACTGGGTTTTAAGCAACATTTCCCAGATACTATACATTTAAAGATATTCTGTCAGAATAAAGAAGATGAAGTGCTAGATTGACAGTTTCCAACTTGGATGGCACATAATAGTGTTGTAATGAATTAATCAATATTATTGGATAGTTTTCAATGAGTAAAAAATTTGAAGTGCAGAGTATTTACAAGATGAGGTTCACTAAGTGTGGCAAGAAGTATCTGTTGTCACCTCTAGAATAGGAAGAATACAAAAAGAAACCTATGAACTCAAAGATGGTTTATGTCTAAATGTACAGTCTAAGAAAGTGTTTAACATTTTCATAGTTTCATAGTTTAGTTTCATAGTTTCAGTTAGGGTTGGAAGGGACCACAAGGATCATCTAGTTCCACCCCCCTGCCATGGGCAGGGACACTCTACCCTAGATCAGGCTGGACAGAGCCTCGTCCAGCCTGGTCTTAAACACCGCAAGGGACGGGGCCTCAACCACCTCCCTGGACACCCCATTCCAGGCTTCACCACTCTCAGGTGAAGAACTTCCTCCTCACATCCAGCCTGAATCTCCCCACCTCCAGCTTCATCCCTTCCCCCTATCCTATCACTCCCTGATAGTCTGAAAAGTCCCTCCCCAGCCTTCTTGTAGGCCCCCTTCAGATACTGGAGGCCACAATGAGGTCACCTCGGAGCCTTCTCTTCTCCAGGCTGAAAGCCCCAACTCCTCAGTCTGTCCTCATAGGAGAGGTGCTCCAGCCTCTGATCATCCTTGTGGCCCTTCTCTGGACACGCTCCAGCACCTCCAGATCCCTCTTGTAATAGGGCTCCAGAACTGGACGCAGTACTCCAGGTGGGGTCTCACAGAGCTGAGTAGAGGGGGAGAATCACCTCCCTTGACCTGCTGGCCCACTTCTCTTCTCCTGAAGCAGCCCAGGATCTGATTGGCTTTCCGGGCTGCAAGTGCACATTGAGAGCTCATGTTGAGCTTTCTCGTCCACCAGCCCCCCCAAGTCTCTCTCCTCTGGGCTGCTCCCCAGCCAGTCACTGCCCAGCCTGTATTTGTAGCTGGGATTGCCTCGACCCAGATGCAGGACCCTGCACTTGGTCTTTTTTTGAAGCTCATGAGGTTGGCCTGTGCCCACCTCTCCAGCCTGTCAAGGTCCCTCTGGATGGCATCCCTTCCCTCCAGCGTGTCTGCTGCACCACACAGCTTGGTGTCATCAGCAAACTTGCTGAGGGTGCACTCAATGCCACTGTCCATGTCACCCACAAAGATGTTGAACAAGACTGGTCCCGGACTGATCCCTGAGGGACTCCGCTTGTCACTGGCCTCCACTGGGACCTGGACCCATTGACAGCCACTCTTTGGGTGCGGCCATCAAGCCAGTTCCTTATCCATCTGGTGTCCATCCATCAACCCGTGTGTCACCAGCTTGGAGACAGGATGTGGTGTGGGACAGTGTCAAAGGCTTTGCTCAGGTCCAGGTAAACGACATCAGTTGCTCGCCCCTCATCTATAATGCTGTCACCTGTTCATAGAAGGCCACCAGTTTGTCATGCAGGATTTGCCCTTGCAAAGCCATGCTGACTGCTCCCAATCACCTCTTCACTCCTCTTCT
>CM037631.1:22314339-22365048 GCA_015227895.2 Colaptes auratus
ATAGAATAGAATAGAATAGAATAGAAGCAGAGGAGCTAATGCCAGTCACAACAAAAGCAGTGCATCCAAGGTCAAGCAGAAGCAAGTTAGTATCTCCCAGCCCAAGGAAGCAAGAAGAGAGAGGAAATTATCTGCATTAGTAGCTTAAGTCCATTATCTTTCCAACTGGATCATTTAGAACTCTCATTCTTTTACTTTTTACACCCAAGAGTGATTTGTTTACATTTTACTACTTTCTGTTCAAGATCTGTGAAAAATTTTGAAGGCATAGCCTAAAACTACCACAACAAGAAATGCTCCTCATCTTTTCTCTTTCCCCCCAAGGAGGGCTGTTTTGGAGCCATAAGACTGAACATTTATCTTGTTAAAATTCCATTCTTATTCTTCTTCATTTAACCTTCTTGGACTAGTGCCTTCCATAGTTTCAATTACTGCTGAGGGAGAGTTTTTCAGTTATCTTCCTTAGTGGAAAGCACTCAGAATTTCTCACACATTTAATAATATTAGTAATGGAATATGGAAAAAAAAACACCACCCAAAAACAAAACCAAAAAAACATGAAAGGTTCATCCACCTGAATATTTGTAGCCAGAGGAGGGCAACAAAGCTGGTGATGGGTTTGGAATACAAGCCCTATGAGGGGAGGCTGAGGGAGCTGGGGTTGTTTAGCCTGCAGAAGAGGAGGCTCAGGGGAGACCTTATTGCTCTCTACAACTACCTGAAGGGAGGTTGTAGCCAGGTGGGGGTTGGTCTCTTCTCCCAGGCACCCAGCAACAGAACAAGAGGACACGGTCTCCAGCTGTGCCAGGGGAGGATTAGGCTGGATGTCAGGAAGAAATTCTTCACAAAAAGAGTGATTTGCCATTGGAATGGGCTGCCCAGGGAGGTGATGGAGTCACCATCACTGGAGGTGTTTAGGAGGACACTTGATGGGGTGCTTGGTGCCATGGTTTAATTGATTAGATAGTGTTGGATGATAAGTTGGACATGATGATCTCAAAGGTCTCTTCCAACCTGGTCTATTCTATTCTATTCTATTGGGACCCAGCACCAGTCCTTGGGGCACTGATCCTTGGGGCACGCCACTAGTGACTGGCTGCCAGCTGGATGTGGCACCATTCACCACCACTCCCTGGGCTCGGCCCTCCAGCCTGTTCTGTTCTATTCTATTCTATTCTATTCTATTCTATTCTATTCTATTCTATTCTATTCTATTCTTCCATTCCATTCCATTCCATTCCATTCCATTCCATTCCATTCCATTCCATTCCATTCCAGTATGAGATGTAGTTTTGCCACAATCCTAAGAATACTATTTATGCACTTACATTTTAATTTTTTATTTCTTCTGGAAAGGGTGGATAAATAGGCTGAGGCCAACAGTATGAGATTCAATAAGGCCAAGTGTCAGGTCTGCACTTTAGTCACAGCAGCCCCATTCGATGTTACATGTTTGAGGCAGCAACTGAACAGCTGCCCAGAAGAAAAAGGACCTGGGGGGTGTTGGTCAATAGCTGGAGGAATATGATCCAGCACTGTGCTCATGTGGCCAGAAAAGCAAACAATACCTTGGATTGTATTAGAAATAGTGTGACCTGCAGGACTAGGGATGTGATTGTCCCTTTGTATTCAGCAATGTTGAGGCCACACCTCGAGTAGTGCTCCGTTTTATATCATTCACTATAAGAAAAACATCGAGGCACTGGAGTGCATCCACAAAGCAGCAAGGATCCCAAGCACAAGTGTTATGAGGAGCAGCTGAAGGCGCTGTGGTTGTTTAGCTTGCAGAAAAAGAGTTTCAGAGGAAACGGTAGCACTTTCTATAACTACCTGAAAAGAGGTTGCAGCAACAGGGGGGTCAGTCACTTTTCCCAAGTAACAAGCAATAGGAAAAAAGGAAATGCTTTCAAGCAGCACCAGGGGAGGTTTAGATTAAACATTAGGAAAAATGTCTTTACCGAATAAGTGGTCAAGCATTGGAACTGGCTACCCAGGGAAAGGGTCGAGTCACCATCCCTGAAGGTATTTAAATCATGTATAGATTTGGTGCTTAGTGACACAGATAAGTGATGGGCTTGGTGATCTTAAATAATACAATAATACAATACAATACACCAGGTTGAAAGAGACCTTCAAGATCATCACGTCCAACCCATCAACCAATCCAACCCACCTAACAACTAACCTTGCAGCCAGCACCCCATCAAGTCTCCTCCTGAACACCTCCAAGGAAGGTGACTCCACCACCTCCATGGGTAGCCAATTCCAATGGGCAATCACTCTCTCTGTATAGAACTTCTTCCTAACATCCAACCTAAACCTGCCCCAGTGCAGCCTGAGACTGTGTCCTTTTGTTCTGGTACTGGCTGCCTGGGAGAAGAGACCAACCTCTGCCTGGCTACAACCACCCTTCAGGTAGCTGTAGAGAGCAAGAAGGTCACCCCTGAGTCTCCTCTTCTCCAGGCTAAGCAACCCCAACTCCCTCAGCCTTTCCTCATAGGGCTTATGTTCCAAGCTCCTCCCCAGCTTTGTTGCCCTTCTCTGGACACGTTCCAGCAAGTCAACATCCTTCCTAAACTGAGGGGCCCAGAACTTGACACAGTACTCAAGGTGTGGCCTAACAAGTGCAGTGTACAGGGGCAGAATGACCTCCCTGCTCCTGCTGGCCACACTGTTCCTGATACAGGCCAGGATGCCATTGGCCTTCTTGGCTGCCTGGGCACACTGCAGGCTCATGTTCAGCCTCCCATCAACCAGTACCCCCAGGTCCCTCTGCCTGGCCACTCTCCAGACAAATATGTCTAATAGGTCCTCTCCAACCAAAATGATTCTATGCTATATGCTGTATATGTGTATATGCACATATGTGTATGCTGTAGTCCTACACATAGACAACCTTTTACTAAATCCCTACTAGCTCTGTCATATATATTCAAAATCATTTATTTTACCAAAATGTCAGAGGTATTTATCAAAAGTCATTCAAGTATAAAACTTAGTTTGATTTGCATTTCCCAGACTTTGACTCCCTAAGTGCCAAGATATTTATACTTGGCACTTCTAGAATATAATCGAACACATATTTCAGAGTCATCACAATTACTGTGTGATTTCTCCATAATGTAAAGTGATGGAAATTCTGAATCAGAGAATGAAATTGTACAAATTAGAAGTGCAAATGAAACGTTATTTTAGATGCAGTATACATCTAGGTTCTTGTTAGAATTCATATCATTTTATGAAAGCTTTACAAGGAATCAGTTAATTATCCTTGTAACAGTGTGAAATAAGTTTTTCCCCCAATTAAAGCAATCAAAGTACAGGAACACTGTAGAGTCAAATAACAGGAAGTGTTTTGTGCCCCAAGTAATTTTACTTGCCATGTTAAAGTCATTAATGCAATAAATGCACTACTGCAAGTTCAGAGCACAAGCAGTGTTTCAGGACAATCATAGAATCAATAAGGTTGGAAAAGACCTCAAAGATCATCAAGTGATACCTGTCAATCAGACCTCAAGATACTAAACCATGGTACCAAATGTCACGTCAAATCCCCTCTTGAACACCTCTAGGGATGGTGACTCCACCACTTCCCTGGGCAGCACATTCCAACAGCTAACAACTCTCTCTGTGAAGAACTTTCTCCTCACCTCGAGCCTAAACTTCCCCTGGCACAGTTTGAGACTGTGTTCTCTTGTTCTGGTGCTGGTTGCCTGGGAGAAGAGACCAATCCCCTCCTGGCTACAACCACTCTTCAGGTAGTTGTAGAGAGCAATAAGGTCTCCCCTGAGCCAGATGTTTTCTTAGACACTGACTGGAGCCATGTCTTCAGCAAAAGTTTCTCATTCAGTTTTCTGTTTCAGGCCTCCAAAACATTATGGAAGATGTACAACTTGGTCTTGGCTTTCATCAGAATAAAACTGTTAACATTAAAAATTAATTTGCCACACATGAACATACTAATACACAAATAATATCTGGATCTGACTGCCTTCATAATAAACTTTTCAGCTACACTTTTTAAAAAGCTGTTTTGTTTTGTTTTGTTTTGTTTTGTTTTGTTTTGTTTTGTTTTGTTTTGTTTTGTTTTCCCTGATAGATAAAATATAATACCATAAACATACTGTGGATGAACTGCACATCAGAGTGGCTGGAGAGCTGTCAAACAGAAAGGGACCTGGGGGTACTGATTGACAGCCAGCTGGACATGAGGCAGCAGTGTGCCCAGGTGGCCAAGAAGGCCAATGGCATCCTGGCCTGCATCAGGAATAGTGTGGCCAGCAGGAGCAGGGAAGTCATTGTGCCCATGTACTCAGCACTGGTTAGGCCACACCTTGAGAACTGTAACCAATTCTGGGCCCCTCAATTTAAGAAGGACATTGAGCTCTGAAGTGTCCAGAGAAGAGAACAAGCTGGGGAGAGGCCTTGAGCACAAGCCCTATGAGGGGAGGCTAAGGGAGCTGGGATTGCTTAGCCTGGAGAACAGGAGTCTCAGGGGAGACCTTATTGCTCTCTACAAGTTCCTTAAGAGAGGTTGTAGCCAGGAGGGGGTTGGTCTCTGCTCCCAGGCAACCAGCACCAGAACAAGAGGGCACAATCTCAAGCTGCACCAGGGGAAGTTTAGGCTGGAGGTGAGGAGAAAGTTTTTCACAGAGAGATTTTTGTAGCTGTTGGAATGTGCTGCCCAGGGAGGTGGTGTAGTCACCATCCCTGGAGGTGTCAAGAGGATTTGGATTGGCACTCGGTGCCATGGTTTAGTAGTCATGTGTGTTGGGTGACAGGTTGGACTTGACGATCATTGAGGTCTTTTCCAACCTTATTGATTCTATGATTCTATGATCTGAACACAAAGATGTCCATTGCTATTTACTTGTGAAAATACTGAGTTTTTATTTGGCATGCTCCTGACCAATAATTCATTCTACCTGCAAAAATGATTATAATCCAGATATTCTTTCAAAGTCCAGTCCATTTTCAAGTTTGTAGAGGAGGTTATGCTTGACAAGATCTTCTTTGCAGGTGTAGGGATGAAAAAATTACAGGAACACTTTATCACAGAACATTAGAGGTTGGAAGGGACCTCCAGAGATCAGTGAGCCCAACCCCAATGCCAAAGCAAGATCACTTCTTCCTTTTCAACTTCCCACAAGGAAACCTCAGATTCTCTGATAATTATGAGATTTTAGGAGATTTAAGGAAAAGCAAAATGGCTGGAGATCACACAGTGCTAAAAGGGTAATCTTCACAGTTCTCCTCCCTATGCTTCTGACAAGAATACCCTAACCATGGTGTCACCACTTCATTTTTTATGCACATCTACTTTTTATCACTGCTTCCTTTTAAATCTCAGCAGGCCTGACTACCCTGAAAATTCACCTGCATAAAACTTACAAGGAACTGAGAAAATAGATAAGTAGAGGCAAAAAAGGAAAAGAGAACCTTCTGCACTCTTATCACACCTTTTAGCATCTATCAGTTTCAGGTCTCTTGTGATTCATTCACCCTTTCGCTATGTAACGCCAAAGAGAAGCTGCAGTGCTCCTAGCATTCAAGATGAATATCAAGGAGGCAAGGACTCAGAGGAGAGCAATATTCAAAAATCCCATAGAAATAAAGGTCACAGAAAAAGGAGACATTAAGCAGAGAATCATTGAACAATCAGTCAGACACATTCCTCCGTCAGAGTGGGCGTTGAATAGTAAATGATGGGAAAGGTATGATAAAAACAAAACCACAAAGATAGCATTTTGTGGAGATTTTTCTTTCCTGTGCTGCATTTGCAAACCTGGGGAAAACTAACATCTTGGTTTGTAATACAGTTTAGAATTGGTTAAAAATATTTAGAGGAAGTTAGTTTATACTTTCCTAAAGGGCAAGACATACTGACTTGAGCCTATTATTTGGTTCATGTTGGTAAACAGCTTCCAATGTGTTTTCAACCAAAGAAACAGAGCAGTGTCTTCCTCTGGGAGCAGATCCTTGTGTCCTGACCCACATAAAAAATGATTCTTTTGTTTACTGCTCTATATTTGCCATTTCCTTATTTTAACAAGGAATTATTTTTTTTTTGCTGTTGCTGAGAAACTATTTCAGGGGGCCATCACAAAAAATGTCTTCATCCCAAAATCATGGCTTTGCTAAGTGAGAATAGAATGGAATGGAATGGAATGGAATGGAATGGAATGGAATGGAATGGAATGGAATGGAATGGAATGGAATAGAATAGACCAGACCAGACCAGACCAGACCAGACCAGACCAGGTTGGAAGAGACCTTCAAGATCATCAAGTCCAACCCATCACCCAACACCATCTAATCAACTAAACCATGCAACCAAGCACCCCATCAAGTCTCCTCCTAAACACCTCCAACGATGGTGACTTCACCACCTCCCCAGGCAGCACATTCCAATGGCCAATTACTCTCTGTGTGTAGAATTTCTTCCTAACATCCAGTCTGAACCTCCCCTGGTGCAGCTTGAGACTGTGTCCTCTTGTTCTGGTGCTGGCTGCCTGGGAGGTGACCAACCCCCACCTGGCTACAACCTCCCTTCAGGTAGTTGTAGAGAGCAAGAAGGTCACCCCTGAGCTTCCTCTTCTCCAGGCTAGGCAACCCCAGCTCCCTCAGCCTCTCTTCATAGGACTTGTGTTCCAAACCCCTCCCCAGCTTTGTTGCCCTTCTCTGGACACATTCCAGCAACTCAACATCCTTCCTAAACTGAGGGGCTCAGAACTTGATGCAGTACTCAAGGTGTGGCCTAACCAGTGCAGTGTACAGGGGCAGAATGACCTCCCTGCTCCTGCTGGCCACACTGTTTCTGATGCAGGCCAGGATGCCATTGGCCCTCTTGGTCACCTGGAATATTTGTATACTTGGCACTTGGTCACCTTCTAAGATGGATGCTGAAAAGATCCTCATCATATTTCTCATTTAGTTTAGCAAAACAACAAAATTAATTGATTCCTTCTTATAACAAAGACTTGTTTATCTTCTCCTGCTAATAACCTTATCTGTTCCAGTTAGACTCATCTCATGCATGTGCTACAATGCATTGTGTGTGATACCCTTGTAGGTGAAAAAAATCATTTAAACTGTGAAAGTCAGCAGATAATGGGGCTCCAGTCATGTGGTTGTGGTGAATGTGCAGAATTGAATTCTCCAGTAAGAGCCTCCTACTTTTGAACCTGTTGGCCAGTTGTGGTAGAGTGAAGGTTTAATCCTCCCCCCACATAAAACACAGCTAAACTCAGTCAGAGAAGCTGTATTTTACAAGCAGAATGAAATGCAATCAATACATACAAAATAGACAGTATTTACAGTATATACAAAAATATACAGGAAAGAATGTAACACAGGAAAAAACCCTCCCGAGGAGAATCCCCCCTCAGGTTCCCCCCCAACCCCTCTCTCTTCCCCCTTCTTGTCCAAGCCAACTAGATGAAAAAAAGAGAAAAAAAAGATAAATGGATATTAAGGGAAAAATCATTAGTTCAAAGCAGTTGTTAAGAAAGTTAGTTTTCTTATCTCATCAGTTTCACTCCAAGGTCAGTTGTATGCAGGCTGCCCAAGAATGAAAGAAAGACTGAAGACAGACTGTAAGTTCTTAAAGCTACATTCTACTGATCTACCAGTGAAATTTGTTTAGAATTATCTCCTTTTGTTTTCTTTTTTACACCCAAACATTCAGCTAGAGAATTCTGCAGCTATCTTTCTTAAAAGCACAGCCTAAAGCTGTCACACCCGTCTCAGCTGACGAGACTTCAGCTGGCAGAACTCAGCTGACACACAGTAATTTCCAACTCTTCTCTTTTTTTTATGAAATAAGGCAGCTAGAGAGGGAGAGCATCCCCAAGGAGGGGAAGGTTATGGTGTAAACTTAGTTGCTGGTGTCAAAGAAGCAGCTCTGACTCTGAGGGAAATGCAGCCTCATAGAAATATTCAGGGTTAAATTGCAGAGCTGTAAGGTCACCCTGTCCTCATGCCATGGTTTAGTTGATCAGATGGTGTTGGGTGATGGGTTGAACTTGATGATCTTGAAGGTCTTTTCCAACCTGGTCTATTCTATTCTATTCTATTCTATTCTATTCTATTCTATTCTATTCTATTCTATTCTATTCTATTCTATTCTATTCTATCCTATTCCATTCCATTCCATTCCATGCCATTCCATTCTTATCTATTCTATTCTATTCTATTCTATTCTATTCTATTCTATTCTATTCTATTCTATTCTATCCTATCCTATTCCATTCCATTCCATTCTATTCCATTCCATTCCATTCCATTCTTATCTATTCTATTCTATTCTATTCTATTCTATTCTATTCTATTCTATTCTACTTGCTAGCTGCAACTAGTTGTAACTTTTATTAAAACCTGCACTGAACCAACGAACAAGCCCTGAATCCTCCAATTATTGGAGGCATAAGACAGTCATCTGATCACATGTTGTGCTTCTGCACACAGACTATTAGGTAAGAAAAACTACAGACTAGTGGTGAAAAAGAAGAGTTCCAAAAAGAGTGATCTTAAATGGAATAAGGGGACCAGGAAAGAAAGACAGACACTGGCTAGAAGCAGTATCTTAGAAGTGAGGAGATTCTAGAAATTTGGAGAGATGCATGAGAGGAACATCAGGGGATGTTCAGGATGCCAGAGACATCTGTGCTGATAACATTCCCTGTAACTGATAGCTATGAATGTGACTTTCTAACTGACCTTCCTGGAACAGCAGTGATCTCTTTGCCATGAAGAGCAACTGAGTGAGTGAACATGTGAGGTAGCTAAATAGGATAAAAGCTCTCATCTTCTTAGCTCTTATATAAACCCCTATATCCAGATCCACTACAGCTTTTCTTTGATGTTGCCCAGTCTGTAAGAGGTACTATATTAGAACCATGGCTAAGCAGTTTATAGAATAGAATAGAATAGAATAGAATAGAATAGAATAGAATAGAATAGAATAGAATATTAGAAGAATAGAATAGAATAGAATAGAATAGAATAGAATAGAATAGAATAGAATAGAATAGAATAGAATAGAATAGACCAGGTTGGAAAAGACCTTCAATATCATCAAGTCCAACCTATCATCCAACACTATCTAATCAACTAAACCAGGGCACCAAGCAATGACAGCTTGAACGGTTATCTGTAGATTCAATAGTTGCTGCTGTCACTTCAATTATGTTCTTCACAAAAATACCAAATTACCTGAAATCTCCATTTTGTAATATAGAAAACTAAAAATGTTTATATCTTGTGTAATAAAATCATTACATGTTTTAATATTATTCAATAATATTATTACCTATTTTGCAATTATGTATATAATTTTTGGTAAGCTTTAGACTACTGCCCTCTCTTTTCATTAAGCCTTTATGTCCTTTTATCCAGTCTGAAATCCTGTGGTCTACTTCTGGAAGCTAACTCTTTGCACATGCAACCCAGCAGGCAGGCAGCTCCCGAAATCTTCCAAGTGAGAGCTCTCCATCTCGGCTGGCAGTTGCACATTGACTACCTATAGCTTTCTGACCCTGTTTCCACAGAAACAACCAGAAGGTGTTTACTTTAAGCAGCCTTATTTGAATAATGGAATATGTTCAACTTAAAAATTGCTATTATTTTGTTTCTAGGTTTGCATTATGTGCATCCCAGCCATTTCATGATTCTTTGTCATTCTGCTTCCTCCTTTTCTTAAATGGCAACATTTGCATCAAGTGTCTTACACTAATTAAGAAATGCAGCATGTGGCCTGCCCCTGGTAATGTAAAAGTCTGAAGTTTCAAAAGAGCAAGTTAATTTTAAAATCAGGCAAACCCGTTTTTGTTTTGGTATGGGTAGAGACATGGATGAATAACAACCTGAAATAGTTATTTGTGGAAAAGAAAAATGGAATGGGCCCTAAGTCTCAATCCGATCATCTGCTGTTATAGCTAAATGTTATATAATCCCTCTGCTAAACAAAATGAGATCATCCAGCATCCTGTCATGCTAAGTCTTAAAACTGAGCAATGTAGGAGAATCCATTACTTCTCTTGGGAGATTATTCCAGCTTCTAACTGTCCTCATTGTGAAAATTTTTCTTCTTGATTCCAGTTGGAATCTCCCCAGGATTTGCTTGTACTCATTACCCCTTTCCTTTTCCATGAGACTCCTTGTCTCCATCTTCTTGGTAGACACCCTTTATTTACTGGTATCTGGTAATAACATTTTCTTTAACCCTTCTCTTCTCAAAGCTGAAGGAATACAGTTATCTCAGTCTTTTCTCATATGGAAGGTCTTCCAGCCCTCTGATCATTCTTGTGGACCTTCTCTGGACACTTTCCATGCTGTCCACACCTTTTTTTGTACTGCGGGAGTCAAAACTGCACTCCGGATGTGGCCTGAAAAGTGCTAAGTAGAGTCTAACATTAACTTCTTTATCTCTTCTGTTAATGCCCTTGTTGATGCAACTCAACATCCTGTTGGCCTTCTTTGGCACTGCAGCACATGGTTCACTCATGCTGAGCTTGTTACACACTAATACTCCCAAATCCCTTTCCACAGGGCTGCTCTCCAGCCAGGCAGATGTCAGTCTGAGCTGCACCCCTGGGTTATGCATTCCCAAGTGCAAGACCGTCCATTTGTCCCCCTACATTTCTTGATAGCCCACACATTCATCCTGTTCAGGTCTTCTTGGATAGTGGCTCTCCCTTCAGTCCTTCAGTTTAAAGCCCTCCACACTAGGTTGGCCAGCTTGCTGCCAACGATTCCCCTGCCTCTTGTAGACAGGTGGATTCCATCCCTTCCTAGCAGGTTGTAGTCCTCATAGACGGTTCCAGTAACGCTCTAGCCAAAACCTTTGTTACACTAGACATGTAGCCGGAAGTTGATCTGCATTATGTGTCTATTTCTGTCTGCCTCCAATCCTTGAAATCCTTCTTCACTATGGGAGAAAAGATGATTTGAGTGTCAAGATTCTTCATTTTCTCCCCTAGGACCTTGCAGTCTCTCTTTATTCTGCCTCACTTTTGCAAAGCCAGATGCTTGCTTTATTTAGCTTAAATTTACAGAATCACCAAGGTTGGAAGAGACCTCAAAGATCATCATTTATGGGCATATTTGTTCTTTTGGCAATTTTACCTTTTAGGTTATAGCAGTAATTTTTAATTTTTATTTTTCCTTTTTATTTTCACTTTTTCTTCTTCCAGGGGAAGTCACTTAGTTTATTACAGAGACATGTAATGTATGACAAAGATGCCATGGTCACATACATCTTCATGTGTAATCATGTACACCTACCCCTAGCAAAAGACCTGACTCATGATCTCTGTGATCACACCTCATTGCTCAAAAGGCTATTCTTTCACCTTTATTTCCCATTCCCACGTTTCTCTCCCACATCTAAATGTTGTACAAGGAGTTGTATAAGGTGTCACAGCAATTTGCAAAGCTCAAATCTCTCCCTTATTTTAATTACAGTAGATTTGTCTAGTCGAAGATGAAGTAGTGCTCAAGCAATGCTGCAGTAATGCAGAGAAAATGTGACAAATTCTGGAAATGTTGGTGCTTTACTCACATACTTAGCACATGGACAGTGACAATACTATCATAGTATCATAGTATCAGTCAGGGTTGGAAGGGACCACAAGGATCATCTAGTTCCAACCCCCCTGCCATAGGCAGGGACACCCTACACTAGATCAGGCTGGCCAGAGCCTCATCCAGCCTGATACTGATACTGATACTGATACTGATACTGATACTGATACTGATACTGATACTGATACTCTCAACATATTTCTCATTCAGTTTAGTAAAACTAGTAAATTAATTGTATTTGGTCTCATAACAGAGACTCCCCATTTATCTTTACCTCCTAATAACCTTATCTGTTCTACTTGGACTCATCTTATGCTAAGTGGATGGGACCAAAAGTGCACCTATCCTGCAGAAGACATTTTGGTTGTCCTTCATGAGAGCTTTGCAATTTCTTAAGCTTTATTGGCAATGCCACAGCTGAGAGTTTCCTGTGTTGCGTGCACACCTTTCTCATTCATACAATGTACTGTTAACCGACTTTAAAATTATTTTCTTACTTTCTAATGGTCAACTACATATCACCACTTATAGCAGAATTTCTTATTATCAGTTCCCAAGCTGATAATCTCACACTCTGTAGTGTAGCACTCCATATCATTTTTAGTATTTCAGCAATCTAGTTTTCCTTCTGTGATTTCCCTCTGGATCAATAATGTATCTTTAACAAGTTCCATTTTTGTGTTCCTAATTTTTTTCTTTTCTTTTTTTTTTCCCCCAAAGTGTTTAATTACAGCATTACCACTAATAATATTGGCCAGAGCAAAATAACAGAATGGTATTATGGAATGGAATGGAATGGAATGGAATGGAATGGAATGGAATGGAATGGAATGGAATGGACCAGGTTGGAAGAGACTTTCAAGATCATCGTGTCCAACCCATCAACCAATCCAACCCACCATGGCACCAAGCACCCCATCAAGTCTCTTCCTAAACACCTCCAATGATGGCTACTCCACCACCTCCCTGAGCAGCCCATTCCAATGGCCAAACTCTCTATGAAGAATTTCTTCCTAACATCCAGCCTAAACCTCCCCTGGTGCAGCTTGAGTCTGTGTCCTCTTGTTCTGTTGCCAGTTGCCTGGGAGAAGAGACCAGACCCCGCCTGTCTACAACCTCCCTTCAGGTAGTTGTCCAGGTCATTATCTGATGCTCTAGCCTTAGATTCACTAGAAAATGCTGAATGCTAATCATATAAATGCATTTCAGAGTTATTAACATATGAATGAGAAGTTGAGCAATGTAAGGACAGCCCACTGTATCCTGCTGAAAGGTAGGACTATCACTAGTATTAAAATGCAAAGAGTGATGTCAACAGTATCTGTGAGGGCTATTATGCTTTGGTGATTACTAAAGAGAATTCTGTGTACTACCTTTAACATGGCCTATGAGTCTGTATTAAAACAAATAGTTAATAAAACAGAATAAAAGAGCTGTAACAGAGGATCTATATGTCTTAGGTTAGAATTACCTGAACATTGATGTAAAAAGTAACTAGTAAATTCTGAAGTTCATACTCCAAACCACAACTGCATTCAAGATGGGGCAAAAATCAATACAAAGTATAACATCTTATTTTTTTTGATGATTGCAGATAGCTGATATTGAATTAATTCAGTAAAATGCCATGTTATTTATCTCCACTGCTGCCTTGTGTTATGGCAGGTAACTAGTGCCTTCATCATATCTGAGAGAGCCAGCTTCACAGCGATTGCACTTCCCATGATATAACACAGATTTGCAAGTTATATAAGTGGCAGCTTTTAGAACAGTAATAAATTTCAGGGGCTACATCCATACCAGTTAAATAAATTATTACCAGAAATGTGCCTGGGCATTGAGGACAAGCAATAGAGAAAAGTCCATATGGTTGTAGCAGCAAATTATTGTACTTCCCAAACAGGCTGCACTCAAACTCTATGGAAAGGGATCCCAGAGGTGTTTTAACCATTGCTGTGCCCGGAATTTCTTTTAAAAAGTCACAGATTGAATGGATGTGGTGGTTTGAGCCTTAACTGGGATTTAAGAGATTAGATGGGGGGCAAGACTGGGAATCCCTCCCCCACTCCCCTTTCCTCTTTCCTGATCAAGAAAAAAATGGAAATGGAAAGAAGAAGGAGAGATAAAGGAAGGAAAAAAGAAAAAAAGGAAAGAAAGTGGAATAAGGAAAAAAGGGAGACAGTGGTCTTTTCTCCCAGGCAACCAGCACCAGAACAAGAGGACATAGTCCCAAGCGGTGCCAGGGGAGGTTTAGGCTGGACGTTAGGAAAAAGTTCTTCATAGAGAGAGTGATTGGCCATTGGAATGGGCTGCCCAGGGAGGTGGTGGAGTCACCATCACTGGAGGTGTTTAGGAAGTGACTGGATGGGGCACTTGGTGCCATGGTTCAGTTAATTAGATGGTGTTGGATGATAGGCTGGACTCGATGATCTCAAAGGTCTCTTCTAATATGGTTAATTCTATTCTATTCCATTCTATTCTATTCTATTCTATTCTATTCTATTCTATTCTATTCTATATCTACTGAGAAATAATTTGGAGTGGTTTGGAAGTAGAGAGGTAAAATTTTTCTATTAAAAAAAATATATATATATAAAAATAACAGGAAAGGTTCACAAGGGTAAGGAACAAGGATGGATAGGAAGATAAACAAAACCAACAGTCCTTTGGAGAGACATGGATGCAGCAGTGAGAAAGACCAGGCCTGACCATGTGACAGAGAACCAGGAGGCCAGCAGTGACTCTCTTAGTCCTTTCATCCTGGCAAGGCAGAAGCTGAAAACCCAAATGGTTGCTGTACCCTCCCATTTACAACATTACTGGATAGGGAGGGGGAGTGGAACAGACTAACTGAGTTTCCCAGGGGAAAAAAAAACCTCTGGGGAGAGCAAGTGGGCTGTCCTTACATTGCTGAACTTCTCATTTATACGTTAACACTGTAAGCATCCCTCTTTATTTGGACTTAAATAAGAAGTTGGATGGTCAGGAGCAAAAGGCAGTTTTTCTCAGTTATACACATAGCTCAGGTTTGAAAGGCCAGAGGAGAAGGTATGGTAAGAAAGAAAATTCATTGAAACATCCAAGCTTCAAAGTGTTAAGTGTTCTACAAACTAGAACCGAAGGCTGATTGCTACCTTTCTTACGTAGGTATAACCTATGGGCAATAAGAAATGCCTCCAATGTGATTCTCTCTACTGTGTTTGTATTTGTCTTGTAGCTAGTTTTTTACAAACATCATTATTGAATGATCATGTAAGTACAGAGAGCATTTATGTCATTACTTCCCTCATTAATCCTGAAAATGCCATCTTGTTGCAGAGAATCTAGGAGCATAAAGAATGCTTGCAAGCCAGCTATTGAAAACAAGATCATTTAAATCATTCTGTTATCATTAGCAAGATTTTATCATTTTTTGGAAACATTATTTCTCATTATGGTATTTGTTTCTTAGTTACTGCACACTCCTAAAGGTTTCAGAGTGATAAGTTTCCTACTGAAAATGCTCTATAGCCAGAGCAAGCATAAAAATAGAATTTCAGTGGATTATTTATGGATTATTTAATGCAATTTAAAAATGAAAAGCATCTAGGATCTCAGCAGTTGGAGCATGTTGCCATTTAACAGAATAATACTATGTTCTAAATCATGGACCACATTAAGGGCTTTAATAGTCCTGTAATAACGACAAAACTCCAACCCATGATAAAATTATAAAGAAAAAAGGGAATATTCATGGAGAGATACTGCTTACCACCAAGATATGAGCATCCTGGGGAGGAGAGTGGCTGATCAAAGAGATGCTATTGCTCTTCTCAGACAAGATTCAATGTACAGACATTCAGTACATGTGGGTATGCATACTGAATTCACACCTTTTCCTTGCAGTTCAAAATCCACAGCTCTTCATATTTCACACAAAGAGATGGGGCACAGAGAGAAGATGATCTCTGGAAGAAACCCCAACAAAACAGTATCTTTAATTAGTTATTATTTTGTAGACAATAACTTGATCTGTCCTCTATGGTGAAAATTAGATGAAGAGCCAACATTTAAATCCTTATTGCAGAAGGCTTCTTACAGGAGAGAGCAATTCACTTGCTTGGATTTCCACTGAGAAGGAAAAGGCAAGAAAGAAAGGAAAACATTTTGAAAGAAGTATCTCCAAAATGAAGAGTTTTAGGGTTTTGCATTTTATTGTTGTTGTTTGGTTGGCTGGTTTTGCTTGTTTGATTGTTTTTCAGGTAAATTTAATTGAATTCAAACTATAGTCCCCCTAGTCCTATCAGGTAGTGATAGGACTAGGGGGAATGGAATGAAGCTGGAGGTGGGGAGATTCAAGCTGGACATGAGGAATAAGTTCTTCACCATGAGAGTGGTGAAGCCCTGGAATGGGTTGTCCAGGGAGGTGGTTGAGGCCCCATCCCTAGAGGTGTTTAAGAGCAGGCTGTATGAGGCTCTGGCCAGCCTGATCTAGTGTGGGGTGTCCCTGCCTGTGACAGGGGGGTTAAAACTAGATGATCCTTGTGGTCCCTTCCAACCCTGACTGATACTATGATGTTGGGGACTATGAACTACAGGAGAGAGTAGAAATGAAGGAAAATGGAATACTCTTGAGAGAAAGGAGGACTCTAGGAATGTTGTTTTGTTTTTTTTTAGTGAAAAGTGAAATTTCTTATACTTTGCAAGGTCTGAAGTTGACTCTCACCCCTTTTTGTTGTAGTCCCCATTCAGAAAGGTTGTATTACACACATTCAACTTTATAATCATATATATATATGATATGATAAGCACATATATGATATATATAGAGCAAGATATTTATATATATATATAAAAAAAATATCTAATGCTATTTATAAAGGTACATAGAATTCACCAAATGGTTTTGGCATAGCTGAATTTTAGTGAGGTCTACTCACTGTTCACACAGAAATTGTCTCTGGCTTTTGATGGATACCCAGCAAACATCCTTGTTAGCAATTTCTCAAATCTCAGCCTATCAGTTTCATATGCTTGCTTTCATTCTGTGTTTATTTTAGGTCATTCTTTTTAGGAACATTTCCTGCAGCAGCAAATCTCATGTGCTTCACACAGGCCTGCTTTGGTAAAATAATCATTGCTGGTGCAGGAAAGTTGGAAAGCAGAAAGATAAAAGGCAGAAGATAAAAGACATAGTATCACCTATAAAAAATGTTAAGTGTTTGGCTGAAATGTCTGAATTAACCATTGAATCACTTCACACATTGTTCTGTATTCCAGAGCCATGTCCCTGCAACTGATATATATATACACAGCCTCATTAGACTCTTCTCCATGAAGTTTAGGTTCAGGCTGGAGGTGAGGAGAAGGTTCTTCACAGAAAGAGTAATTGGCCACTGGAGTGTGCTGCCCAGGGGGGTGGTGGAGTCCCCCATCCCTGGAGGTGTTCAAGAGGGGATTGGATGTGGCACTTGGAGCCATGGTTTAGTTGTCAGGAGGTGTTGGGTGACAGGTTGGACCTGATGATCTCTGAGGTCTTTTCCAACCTTATTGATTCTATGATTTCAAACCCTAACCAGCAGGGAAAATGTTACTATGGCAGCATCAGCTTTTAATCCATTCTGCTGGGAAGCATTTCCCAGCAGGAAGCAGCAAGGCTTCTGAAAGCCATGAATCACACCTGGGAAGAGCATTTGGGCTATTTTAAGCTACTGTTGGTCTCTTGCATGGAACAAAAGCAAAGGGAGAAGCAGCTATGCTGTGAGAGGTGTGTGAAACTTGCCATGAGCATAGAAAAGCTTAGAGTTTTCAGGAGGATGTCTGGAGACAGGGCAAGGGGGGATGGTTTGAAGCTGAGGGAGAGCAGGGTGAGGATGGAGCTGAGGAAGATGTTCTTCAGCATGAAGGTGGTGAGACTCTGGAACAGGCTGCCCAGGGAGGTTGTGGATGCCTCTTCCCTGGTGCTCTTCAAGGCCAAGCTGAACGAGGCTTTGAGCAACAAGTCTAGCTGAGAGGTGTCCCTGCTTGTGGCAGGGAGGTTGGAGTAGATGGTTGGACTTGATGATCTTTGAGGTCTTTTCCAACCTTATTGATTCTATGATTCTATGATTCTAATTCTGAGGATCTTCATAAATTTTCTTAGCTCCTGCACAGCCTACAATCCTACATGTGAGTTTCTATTAAAATACAACTATACACAGTACTAAAGAAACATAAATAAGCTGTCTACTCCTACCAAAATGAATTAGACTTGAATATAGATTGAAAACTAAAAAGCAAAACCAAATTGGTTTTAGAGGAATTAATTTCAAGCAAAGGGAAATTTATACACAGAGAATCAAAAATTTCCCAATGAATACTAAGCTTAGAAATAGAGATGTATTTTGCATGACAGACTGTAAAAGGCTTGCCACTTGAAAAGTTCTTTTGAAGAAGTTTTCATGTAGCTCATCTGTAAAATGTTCTCTTTCCAGGAAAGCTTGTACCTCTTTTTTTTCCTTCCAAAGGCTTCCAAGGTAGAAGTTGGAATATTGCAAAAGAATTACTCTCAGATTTCTGCCAAGAAGATGCAAATGAGTTAAGGCCCCCTATTGCTAGGTTCTGCATACACATGTAGCAAAGATTTAAACTACAAGGCTGTGACCCTGCAAATACTTACACAGCTGCTGATTAACTTTGTGAATTTTAATAGATTCTTTGAATTAGCTGGCAAAATCAGGCAGATATGTCAGAGTGTGGAACTGAGGCCTGAATTACACCAATCAGTGAAGCAAAAAGGGCTGTGTAGACAAAGATATGCAAGTTAATAAGCTGTTATTATCTAATTTAGTTGCTAAGCCACTACTTTGATATCAAATTCTTTGTGACAGAGATTGTGTTCTTATCTTGTGGCCTCTGACTTTCTGATCTGTAATACAAATTATTCACACAGAGAAACTGCATATCCCAAGCAACCTTCATATTTTATCTTAAAAGAGAGATATGTTTTTGAATCAACTGTGCTTTGGCCTAGAGCTTCTCAAATACATTTGTGTAAATTTTGTCAACATATATAATCCACACCCAATTAAAACTATGTTTGCCATTTGAAGGGCATATCTATAAATGCATATAATAAACAGTCTGTCTCATGAAAGTAAAGATTGGTTTATGAAGATAATTACTAATAGGAAATAAAACTCATACTGTGAAAGATAGATAATTAAAAGTCAGATTATGGTCAATATTACAGAATGATAGGGTTTGGAAGGGACCTCTGGAGAGCATCCAGCCCACCCCTCCTGCCAGAGCAGGTTCATCCAGAGCAGGTTGCAGGGGACAGAATCCAGGCTGTCTTTAAAGACTCCAGAGGCAGAGACTCTGCCATCTCTTTGGGCAGCCTATTCCAGTGCTTCACTACCCCCAATATAAGGAAAACTCCTTGTCATGTTTAGATGGAACTGCCTGTGTTCTAGTTTGTGCTGTGGCTGGGCACAACTGCAAAAAGATCGGCCCCATCCTCCTGATCCTCACACTTACTTGCAAGCAATGCCTCTCAGTGTTCTCTTCTCCAGGCAAAAAAAGTCCCTTTATAAGATAGAAGTTCCAGTCCCCTAACCATCTTTGTAGCACTTTGCTGTACCCTCTCAAGCAGTTTGCTGTTCTTAAATGGAGAGCCCAGAACTGGACTCAGTCCTACAGAGGAAGCCTGTTGTGGGTTTAAGGCTGAACATCTTAACCAGAGAGTACAGCCCACCAGAGGGACTAGATTGCCCAGGATGTGGATACTTGAAAGGTGTAATCTGTGTTATTTCATTCCCCTAATGCCTGCCTCTCCCCTGTATAAATGAACAGCACAGGCTGTTCAGCCCCTTCCCCTTCTCCTCTCCCTGCTTCCTTCCCAGCATGGACTGCTATGTCTTCTGATGTGGGGGAGAGGGGCCTGGTACTGGCAAGCTGAATTTTTACTGTGTCATTTAGGCCTGGGTAGGGAGGTGTGGGGTGGGGCATATGAGGCCTGGGTTTTTGTTTGGCCTAGTTTTGGGGGAGGTTATGGAAAGCTTTGGCTTAATAAGGTTCTGTGGTAACCCCCAGATTGAAGAACTGGGCTGGGTTGACTATGGATTTGTGTATTTTGTATTTGTGTAAATAGTTGTGAATACTACTTCCTTGAAACTTCCATTCTTTCCAATCCTGTGTGGAGCATTTTTTTTTACTCCTTTGGGTAGGGGTAAAGGGCATCTGTCTCATTCCCTAAACCCAAGACAAAGCCTTGGATAGAGTAGAGGGGGAGGATAACCTCTCTCTACCTGCTTGCCACACTCTTCTTGATTCATCCCAGGACACCATTTGACTTCTTGGCCACCAGGGTATGTTGCTGGCTCATGGGCATCCTGTTACACATCAAGATTCCCAGGTCTTTCTCCACAGAGCTGTTTTCCAGCAGGTCAGCCCACAGCTTGTACTGATACGTGGGCTTATTCCTCCCTAGGTACAGTACCCTACACTTGCCCTTGGTGAACATCATAATGCTGCTGTTGATTGGATATCTAATACCTAGGAAACACCACTTTATTGCAATGTAGCATTGTTTATCCACACCATTTATTCCAGAGTATAGTTTATCTCTCACAATTATGAAGGTCTTCAAAATATTCTTCTTATCCTACTGGTCAAATCTGTGTGTCACTTGGTCAGTCTGACGGTTCCCAGCTCCTAGCAAGTCTTTTAATCTTCAGGGGAAAAAAAGTGATCATCCTTGGTTATGCTGTTGATAATGATACATTGACTGGCTTGGCCTGGTTTTGCAGATGGAATGGTTGCTAAAGGAGAACATGAACTAGGGTATAATCAACTCAGTGACCTGGATATTTTCACAGGAGATAGGAGTCTGTACTTCATATTCAAGTAAGGAAGGTCAAAAGACCTTAGCTTCTTCTCCACTGTGTGGTCCAATTACCAGGAAAAAAGAATCTGTGCTCTCCTGTCAGGTGTGTCTCCAAACTAGTGACATTGCTCTCCACACTTGATCATAGTTCTTTGAGAGAATAACAGTCATTTACCTTCTGGAAAGCTATCTGGCTTTTGACTCTTGAGAAGGCTTAAAAACATCTTTGTAGCCCTAAATTTTGTCCACTCTGAGGATAAAGATGAAAAGGGACCCCTTTCCCATGCTTAGAGCTTTCAGATGAGCCTGTCTGTAATGAACACAGTATAGAAATGTCTTGAATTGCCCTTATAAAGCAGCTAACTCCTTCCTAATCCTGTGCAAGAAGCTATGTACCTATCTCTCAAGAGATTACAAACTAAAGGCAGAGGTGCATTTCATCTACTATAATCTGTCATTTACAATCACATATCCTGTAATAGGTGTTGCTGGACTGTAATTAGACAACTACAAAAATATTCATAGAAGAACTGAACTTCAGTGCTTCTATTTAGTAAGGAACATCAACTTTTCAGGAAAAAAGGTTTCATCCTGCACCAGAACTTTTGTTTATTTTAAAGTACTAATAAAGGATTTTTTTCAAAACTATTCGATTTAAGATCACTGAAAATCATAGAATCATAGAATGAGTCAGGGTTGGAAGGGACCACAAGGATCATTTAGTTCCAACCCCCCTGCCATGGGCAGGGACATCCCACACTAGATCAGGCTGGCCAGAGCCTCATCCAGCCTGGGCTTAAACACTTCCAGGGATGGGGGACCTCAACCACCTCCCTGGACAACCCATTCCAGGGCTTCACCACTCTCATGGTGAAGAACTTCCTTCTCATGTCCAGCCTGAATCTCCCCACCTCCAGCTTCATTCCATTCCCCCTAATCCTGTCACTACCTGGTATCCTAAGAAGTCCCTCCCCAGCCTTCTTGTAGGCCCCCTTCAGATACTGGAAGGCCAAAATAAGGTCACCTCATTGTTACCTTGTATTCTACCTTAACTGGTACTGCCCTTCAGGACTAAATTATGTGTTCAGAAATTAACTCAGTCCATCTCTAGCCTATCCACAACAAACAGTTTTCCACATACAAAGGTTCAGTGTTCTGTTGATTCCATCACATTCCCAACCTATGCAATATTCTGATTTGGATGAAACATTATTATTTCTGCATAACTCTATTTATAAAGATTCTATTCTTGAATTTTTCCTGCTCTGTGGAGTCTGAAATTGTTTGTTTTTTTCAGGGGGGAAAAAAGACCAGATTCTATTTATACCTTCAAACCAGAAGAAAATTGTTATATATCTTGTTATATGCATCTGTTTCATGATCTTGATAGATCATAACTGTTTGTTTTTTTCCCTCTAGGAATCAGAAAATAAATTTCAATTGACATAATCTGGCATCCTGTTGAGAATTTTTGGGTTTTAAGTGTTATGAATGCCACATTAATGCATTAAAATCTTATGTCTCCCCATATTTTTCTGATGGTATATTTTTTCTTATTTTATATTGATGCCACTGAAACCAGATATAAAATCAATTAAATCACTCCAATTCCTACATAGTGTCGTAGTATCAGTCAGGGTTGGAAGGGACCACAAGGATCATCTAGTTCCAACCCTCCTGCCATGGGCAGGGACACCCCACACTAGATCAGGCTGGCCAGAGCCTCATCCAGCCTGGTCTTGAACACCTCCAGAGATGGGGCCCCAGCCACCTCCCTGGACAACCCATTCCAGGGCTTCACCACTCTCATGGTGAAGAACTTATTCCTCATGTCTAGCTTGAATCTCCCCACCTCCAGCTTCATTCCATTCCTCCTAGTCCTATCACTCCCTGATAGCCTGAGAAGTCCCAGCTTTAAGGATCCTGAAAATGTTATCAGGATAAATCAGCTCATCTTTGTTGACAATCAAGTCCCTAGAATTTGTATCATGTCAAAAAATTCTGAGTTTATATTTTTTTAGACAGAAGTCTTCCTATAAGTAAGGGAAAATTATTTCCCTTCAAAGTTATTCTGTGTTTTTCAGGAAACTGGCACCTGCCAGTACATGTGTGTCAGCTACCTGCTTCAAAATAATACATCTGATGGTACTGAAATAGATCAAATGTCTAAATAATGATACTTGATTTTAGGTATATAAATGTATGCATAACAAAGAGAAATGAAAGAAATCAGGTGGAAAAATTTAGTGAGAAAAATTTTGGTTTCCCCAGGAGCGGGACCTGAATCAGTATGTCAGTGATATCTTATTTCCACAGAATCAAGCAGCAACTACACAGAAAGAGTTGTTTGCCATTGGAATGTGCTGCCCAGGGAAGGTGGTGGAGTCACCGTCCCTGGAGGTGTTCAAGAGGGGATTGAATGTCGCACTTGAAGCCATGGTTTAGTTAGTCACGAGGTGTTGGGCGACAGATTGGACTTGATGATCTCTGAGGTCTTTTCCAACCTTATTGATTCTATGATTTTATGATTCTACTTTGCAGAATACAGAGTTAACCAGGTTGGAAAAGTCCTCTGTGATCACCGAGTCCAACCTATCACCCAACACCATCTAATCAACTAAACCATGGCACTAAGTGCCTCATCCAGTCCCTTTTTAAACCCTTCCAGTGATGATGACTCTGCCCTGGGCAGCCCATTCCAATGGCAAATCACTCTTTTTCTGAAGAACTTCTTCCTAACATCCAGTCTAAACCTCCCCTGGCACAGCTTGAGACTGTGTCCTCTTGTTGTGGTGCTGGTTGCCTGGGAGAAGAGACCAGCCCCCTCCTGGCTACAACCTCCCTTCAGGTAGCTGTAGAGAGAAATAACGTCTCCCCTGAGCCTCCTCCTCTCCAGGCTCAACAACCCCAGCTCCCTCAGCCTCTCCTTGAAGGGCTTGTGCTCCAAACCTGCAGATACACATTGCAACTGTTTGAAAGCTGATGAAAACCAGAAAGTCTTTCCTTTGTTTCATAGTACTTTGGGATTTATTAATGTTTTCTTGGAGGAAAAAACCACAATACAAAACCCAGTTTGGTTAGTATAAAATTGTAACTGAACAGCCACTTCATTACCTAATAAATTTTTGGGAAGATAACAGGAGTTATTTATTTTTCCACAAAGTAGAATTTTCTCAGGTGTTAAGGATTGCTCTTAGCATATCAGAGGATGAGTTTTAAACCCTTGTTCCCATGATTTGTTCGTGAGACTTGAATCTGGAGATTTATTGTGCTATGTGGTGCTCAGTCTTCCTGTGTGAATTACTAGTAACATTTTGAGCTGTTTTTCTGGTTTTGTCATTTGAGTACATCCAGAGTTGGGTTTTTTTTTATGATTAGGGACTACCAAGGTTCTGAATATAGACCTTTCACAGCCCATAGAATCCCAACCACTGGCAATATCTATTAGACAACTGGAGACAGAACATTCTAATTTGTTTCTGATTAAAAAAATAAAACCCAAAACACATAGAAGAAAAACCTTTGGTATTCTTTCCTGAAACAAATGTAAACAACTTCAAAGCCTCTGGAGTTTTACTGCCAGTTATCAGCTGCTAAAAAATGAGTAAGTGCAAGCTATTTTTATTTGCTTCTTCTGGGATGTACTTACTGAGATAATGAAATATTGCAAGAGTGACTTCTCCTTTGTCCATTCTCCCGCTGTGTGTCAAATCATGGCTCAAGGTTTTACCACTGCAGTATGTTACTCCTGCAGGTCAATTTTGCAGGAAACAGTGAAGTAATGATAGATAATTCAGAATTATATAGAAGGACAAAAATAAATATTAATATTTAACACAAAAGGCTGGAAAAAAAGTGAGAATATGGCAAATAAAAGGTGTTAGATCTTCAGGCAGAATTTGTCTGAAACTGCTCTGAATACCAGGAAAAGGATGTAGAACAAAACAACATGCACACTGGTCAAACTAACACTAAAGTGAGTTGGCAACAATAAGGACTGCAACACTGGAAACCTCAGTTTGTATGAAAATGTTATGCTAAGTTCTGGACATAGGATAGGATAGGATAGGATAGGATAGGATAGGATAGGATAGGATAGGATAGGATAGGATAGGATAGGATAGGATAGGATAGGATTAACCAGGTGGGAAAAGACCTTCAAGATCATCAAGTTCAACCCATCACCCAACACTATCTAATCAACTAAACCATTTCACCAAGTGCCTCATCCAGTCTCCTCCTAAACACTTCTAGAGATGGAGACTCTACCACCTCCCTGGGCAGCACATTCCAATGGCAAATCACTCTTTCTGTGAAGAACTTCTTCCTAGCATCCAGCCTAAAACTCCCCTTGTGCAGCTTGAGACTGTGTCCATCTCACAGCGAGAATTATTCTCTGCCTAAAAGCTTGCACTGCTAATGGGGAAAAAAACTCAAAGAACTCAAAGAATTGGAATTAAGGTTCAGAGAATTCATACCCTGAAGATGCAATTTTATAAGTTAGAAGGCAGATGTAGAGGACAATGAAGGTTTCCAGCCCCTATGGAGTACACATACAGAACAATTTGAGGTATGCTCTCACATCACTGGCTTACATCAGAAAGAGCTCAATGAAAGGAATGACATATGGTGCATTCTTAACATCCTGTTCTTCCAGACTCATTGAAGTGCCCTAAAGTCTATTAGCTTAGAGCTCCTTACTTTTCATTAAATACAGTACTCTTGGCTTCATAACAAAATTCCTTTCAGATGTGCCCTCCACTCTTCTTATGCTTCACCTGTGCCTCCTGATTTGTCCAAAAGTCCCCAGTTTTCCTTTGAAAAGTTGCCTCTGTTGACTTATACCAACTTCATTCATAATCAGCCTTTCAAATCTCCTTTTGCCCAAGGATTTTAGCATTTGATTCCCAAGTCTTCTTTTCCAGCTTTTATTCCCACATGACATTAGTATTGCCAAAACTGTGGCCATCTTGCATCCTGCACCCTTTTATTACCAAGACATCTTCCTACTCTTTCTAACTAGCTGCTGAAGCTGGGCAGGTCTGCAGACTTTGGGCAGTCAAAGTGGCCCAGTTCTTGTATTGTCTGAGAAATTCAAAATCCAGGATGATGAAGATGATTACCCAAATCTACCTGAAAAAGGTCTTGGAAAAGGTATTGGCCACTGTCTTTCAAAAAAACACTGATTCTCCATAAAAGCAATAAAATGCCTTAATCCTGTGCCATGGTGAAAGGACTAAAGCTTGATCAGTTTCTGTCTGCAACTTCTTTCATATGTCTATCTTTGTCACAGCAACCTAACTCAAAAACTCTTGAGCCTCACTCTTACCTTAACTGCAAGACTCCCAGGTGTCTCACATTAAGCAGGTGTGGGTAATCCTGATTAACTGATAGATTTTATACTCTGTTGTCCTTTTAACGTCTTTGCTGAGTCAGATACAAGAGAACTAAAATAAAGAGGGAGAGTATCAGCAGTGGACTTGATCTTTACAAGATTTCAAATAAAGAGCTGAAAAAATATTTCTTTTTCCCCCCTTTAGTATAATTTCTTACACTTAACAGAAGAACATATTTAGCAGACAGGTCCTAAACATGTATACTATTTTACATTTGTAGTTCCCTGGTACTCACATTTCTAAAGTAGGATTGGTGCACAATGGGGAAAATCCACTAGGGTCTGAAAAGGCCAAAAGACCATTAATTCAAGTGAGATGAAATCCTTTTTCTACAGCCAGACCCATAAAACATGTTTGCCATAGATGGAGAAAATCTGACAAAAGAACCACGGAGGCTTAATTAGATTTCTGGAGTGACTCCATGGTGCAGCACAAAAAGAGCTCTGACCACTTTTCATTTTTAATGAAAAATAGTCATGTTTTCTGCCAGGGTCAGAGAGATCACTATGCTTAATTAAGTAATGATTCTTGCAATGCTGCTTTTTAGCCATGAAAGATTGTTTGGCCAAATTGCTTCATCATACCTATAAAGAGAAGAGAAAGTGACTTTAGGCAGCACTTCTTAAAAAGATGCTAGGTTTCTCCCTTGCTCTGAGAACAATTTACAAGCAGCCCTCTCTTGTAACAAGTGGTATCAAAGGATAGAGCCAAACGTGGAGAAATCCTCACTGGAGGTGTTTAGGAAGAGAGTGGATGAGGCACTTGGTGTCATGGAATTAGATGTTATGTGATTAGGTGTCATGGAAAGAGGTGTCATTCTATTCTATTCTATTCTATTCTATTCTATTCTATTCTATTCTATTCTATCTATTCTATTCTATTCCATTCCATTCCATTCCATTCCATTCCATTCTATCCTGGTGTATTCTATTCTACTCTATTCTATTCTAGTCCAGTCCAGTACAGTCTAGTCTAGTCTAGTCTAATTCAAAACAATTGAGTTCAGCTACCTTCTGTTGAGCAGTGTTTCACTGGAATATACCTAGATATTTTGCAGGTCTAGAAACCTGAAAAATGAGGTGACCCTAGGCTAAGGGTAGACATGCCTGAGAAGTCCAGTAGCTGAAATATCACCGAAGGAAAAATTGGCTTGGACAAAAATGAAATGCAGTATGTCCATTATTTTGAGTGGGGAATGTAGTTTATTTGCATCTTACTACTTTTCTGTTCAAGATCTGTGAAAGATTTTATAGGCATAGACTGAAATTACCACACATTTTGAAAAAAAATCAACAAATTTAACTACTTCTGGGCCAGTCTCAAATGGTTGATTGCTTTATCTCTGAAATGCTGGGAAATTGTTTTCTTTCAGTTCAAAAACATACAAACAAAAAGACATAACCCCCCCAAAACAAACAACAACCAAAACTAGTGCATTATAGCTGTCAAAATCAGATGTTTGGACACTTATTTCCAAAACAAAGTATGCAGAGGGACCTTGACTGGCTGGACAGATGGGCGGAGTCCAATGGGATGGCATTCAACAAGTCCAAGTGCTGGGTGCTACACTTTGGCCACAACAACCCCATGCAGAGCTACAGGCTGGGGACAGAGTGGCTGGAGAGCTCCCAAACAGAGAGGGACCTGGGGGTGCTGATTGACAGCCACCTAAACATGAGCCAGCAGTGTGCCCAGGTGGCCAAGAAGGCCAAGGGCATCCTGGCCTACATTAGGAATGGTGTGGCCAGCAGGAGCAGGGAGGTCATTCTGCCCCTGTACTCTGCACTGGTTAGGCCACACCTAGAGTACTGTGTCCTGTTCTGGGCCCCTCAGGTTAAGAAGGACATCAAGACACTTGAACGTGTCCATAGAAGGGCAACAAGGCTGGGGAGAGGCCTTGAGCACAGCCCTATGAGGAGAGGCTGAGGGAGCTGGGGTTGTTTAGCCTGGAGAAGGGGAGGCTCAGGGGTGACCTCATCGCTCTCTACAACTACCTGCAAGGTGGTTGTAGCCAGGAAGGGGTTGGCCTCTTTTCCCTAGGAACCAGCACCAGAACAAGGGGACACAGTCTCAAGCTGCAACAGGGGAAGTTTAGGCTCGAGGTGAGGAGAAAGTTCTTCACAGAGAGAGTCATTTGTCATTGGAATGTTCTGCCCAGGGAGGTGGTGGAGTCGCTGTCCCTGGAAGTGTTCAAGAGGGGACTGGACATGCCACTTGGTGCCATGGTCTAGTCGTGGGGTCTGTGGTGACAGGTTGGCCTTGATGATCTTTGAGGTCTCTTCCAACCTTGGTGATACTGTGATACTGTGATATTGTGAAAATTACAATACAATACAATAAACCAGGTTGGAAGAGACCTTCAAGATCATTGTGTCCAACCTATCAACCAAACCACCTCCTTTTATCTCCTAGATATACTAGCAATTTATAGCCCTCTTATTTTTTTTGTATCCAAATTGCCATTAATTAGAATATGTTTAGCTCTGTAGATAGGGCATAAGGAAGGAGCCTCCACAGAAGCAGGATTCTATTAACCATTCCTTTGTGGGTTTTTTAGTAGCTAGTATTGTGAAAGATAAATTAAACCAAAAATATCTTGTTTTTCCCCTGTATGTTCCACGGTCCTAGATATTACTTCATTGATAGGAAACCTAGGTATGAATTCTTTGTTGCATATTATTTTTGTGTTACTTGTGGTATCAACGATCTAAATCCATACAAGTAGAAGGGTTTTTTCTTTCTTTTTTATGGATTAAAAAAGTAAACACAAACAAACAAACAAAAAACCCACAAACAAAAAAAAAACCCACAACAAACCAACCAAACCAAATCAAAAGATCAAAACCAAATAATTAAAAAACCCAACTAACCAACAAACCAATACTTAATCCACACTTACATGGCAATTATCAGCCAGAGCTTACCTTTATGGATCTGAAAGACAAAGCATTCTACCATTATTGTCAGCCCTGAGAGGAAGCAAATAGCTGATCCTTAGGAGTCAAAAACCAATGTTATGGAATGGAATGGAATGGAATGGAATGGAATGGAATGGAATGGAATGGAATGGAATGGAATGGAATGGAATGGAATAGAATAGAATAGAATAGAACAGAACAGGTTGGAAGAGACCTTCAGGATCATCGTGTCCAATCTATCATCCAACACCACCTAATCAACCAAACCATGCAACCAAGCACCCTATCAAGTCTCTTCTTAAACACCTCCAATGATGGTGACTCCACCACCTCCCTGGGCAGCACATACCAATGGGCAATACACACATCCCTCTGAAGTGCTCTAATGTGGCAAAGCAACCAGTTCCCATTCTGTCTCATCAAAATTGAACTCTTGATTATAATCTTCATTCATTTACCTTCAACAGTAAATATGTAAAGCCAAAAAATATGTGATAGCTTAGGCTGTGCCTTTAAGAAAAAGGATAGCTGCAGAATTCTCTAGCTGAATGCTTGGGTGTAAAATGGAAAACAAAGATTAATTCTAAACAAATTTCATTGGTCAGATGTGAGATGTACCATAGCAAATATATCTAACATGCTTTCTCTCACTCACTCCAGCTTCAGACAGTCTGTCTTTTGTTTCTTGGCCAGAGTGCATGCAGCTGACCCTGGAGTGAAACTGATAAGATAAGAAAACTAACTTCTTAACAACTGCTTTGAGCTGGTGAATTCCCCTTAATATCCTTTTCTACCTTTTTCTCCTTTTTCGTCTAATTAACTGGAGGGGAAAAGGAAGGGGAAGAGAGGCTGGGGGGGAACCCGAGGTGGGATCCTCCCGCGAGGGGGATTTCTCCTGTACTGTGTTATTCCCTGTAAATTCTTGTATAATATTGTAACTACTGTATATTTTGAATGTATTCATTGCATTTCATTATTGCTTGTAAAATACAGCCTTCATTTGCTTCTCCAACTGGGTTAGCTGTGCTTTATGTGGGTGTGGGTAGATTAAACCCTCTCACCACTGCAAAAATGTTATCCACTATTTCTACCCTGGCAAAAAGTGACTAAACCACTGAACTGCTATTTTACTCTCCTTTCCTCCACAGATACCAAAGAAATTTTAAGATGAATTATATCAGTCATGGACTGTTTGCATTAGTGCCTCTCTTCAGTCAGTCTGAATGATTTTCACCATTATAATTTAAACAATTGAAAGAGCTTATTTCTTTAGCTTTTGGAGTCTTGCATAGGAGTGCAAGGGCAGAAGAAAAATCACTGAGATGAATTCATTCTAAGAAAGAGCAAATTAAATTATTGATTGAGAAGTTTCCTGATACTTTGCCTGATCCTAAACAAAAATAAACTTTCTGCTCTTGGAAAGCTTTCAAACATTTGGATGTTTCTTTTCCCCTGCATGCTGTACAAATAGCCTTTAAAAATATCAAATTTCATCATGAATAGTTATCTTAGATTGTGTGCCATGATGCTGTGATGTATAATGTACTCCTCCTTAACAAACTATTAAAGAAAATAAAGAACTTTATTCTGTTATGCATTATATAATTTTTCACAAGACCTAAAATGAAGACAAAAGGGGACCTTATCATACAATATATAGTTCTAATTGAAGTTCACATTCTGAGCCAGAGAATTTGCTGAAGAATATGCTCCTTTGCAGGGGAATTATGGTCCAAGAGAATTCCAAGTGAAAAGCTGAAATAAACAAATTCCTCAGTATGGAAGAGAAACAAGTGAACACATTTATTCATTTTCATAATTCACTTACTGGGTCTAATTTTAAATCTCAGTGATGTCAAAAGGGGATTGGGATTGCTGCCTGTTGGAGAAAATCTTCCTTAAATCTCTTGTAAGAGCACATGTCCTCCTTGGAACTTTACAGAGGTTTGCTTGTGAATTGACAGAATTGATACAGACAGGTGATAGAATCGTAAAATCATAGAATCAATAAGGTTGGGAAAGACCTCAAAGCTCATCAAGTTCAACCTGTCGCCCAAGCATAGAATCATAGAATCAATAAGGTTAGAAGAGACCTCAAAGATCATCAAGCCCAACCTGTCACCCAACACCTCATGACTACTAAACCATGGCACTAAGTGCCACGTCCAATCCCTTTATGAACACCTCCAGGGACAGTGACTCCACCACCCCCCTGGGCAGCACATTCTAATGGGTAATAACTCTCTCTGTGAAGAACTTTCTCCTCACCTCCAGCCTAAACCTCCCCTGGTGCAGTTTGAGACTGTGTCCTCTTTTTCTGGTGCTGGTTGCCTGGGAGAAGAGACCAACCCCCTTCTGGCTGCAACCACCCTTCAGGTAGTTTAGACAGCAATAAGGTCTCCCCTGAGCCTCCTCTTCTCCAGGCTCAACAATCCCAGCTCCATCAGCCTCTCCTTGAAGGGCTTGTGCTCGAAGCCTCTCCCCAACCTCGTTGCTCTTCTCTGGACACGTTCAAGAGTCTCAATGTCCTTCTTAAATTGAGGTGCCCAGAACTGGACACAGGACTCAATATGTTGCCTAACCAATGCTGAGTACAGGGGCAGAATAACTTCCCTGCTCCTTCTTGCCACACTATTTCTGATGGGGGCCAGGATGCCATTGGCCTTCTTGACCACCTGGGAAGTGCAAGAAACACAAAAATTAATGAAATATCTAGGAAAATCAAACTTGCCCAGCATTGAAAATTGTCTTTGCACTTTTGTGTTCAGCATAAAATGCTCTGGGAATAGGTCACAGCTCTGCGTGAAGTAATAACCCAAAGCAGGCACACCAAAGATGTTCCCCAGCAGTCCACACAGCAGGACTTAGACAGAGCTCAGCAGGAGAAGATACCTCGATATGGTCCTCTGCTTAGTAGTACACAGACCTATGCTTCTTGAATGTTCAACAAACACATAAATATTCTCTAAGAGATTAAATTTTAAAACAGAGAGAACAAGATTCTTCTAAAGGATAAGCCTAAGATGTTCAAAAGAATAATTGACAAGTTTAAGCTTTTCATCTAACTTAGTCAGAACTGTCAATGATACAGGAGTGAAGGCTACCAACATAGATTCATTCTGTGAAAAAATCAGTTCCTAACAAAAGCAGAACTGATGATTGTCTCGATCCACTTTTGTGGAAGAGATGGTTCTTTTATGAATCCCTAAATGAAAACAAGAAGGAGCCAAGTAGTTGGTTGGAAAAAGAACTTGAATTTTATTTTGCTCACATGTGCAGGGGGAAAAGTTAGAAATATAGGAAAGAAGCGGGGAAGAAGATTGGGGGGGAGGGGAAGGAAGGGGAAAAAAGCAAGTGACAGTAAAAGCAAAGATAGTTACCATCATGGATCCAGATTATGTCTTGATTGTCCTGATGGCCTTGATCAGTGGGGGAGCTCCAAATTTCCCTGTTACCTTTGAGGTTCTGTATCTTTTCTGATCCTATACATAGTCACAGCTCCTCATTCAGTTGCAATGGTTATGGCACTTTTGACTGGTGTTAGTACTGGTTCCACACTTAGTTATGTGCATCAGCCCCTGTCCCATGGTTAGATACGTGTGTTGGTCCTGGTTTCACAGTAAGTTGTGTTGTGTGCTCTTATGGCACTAAACCGCTGTCTCAGTCGTCTGTGAGGGTCCTCCCTGTCAAAAGACCCCTAAAAACTTGTCACAGTGAGCCCCAGCTTGCATCACAACATTCTTGAAAGTGGAACCTGTGGCTTTGTCTATTTTTATCAGCTGCTATAATCACAGAGCTCGTGGTCTTGTAGATAAGCATTGATCTTCCCGGAACAATACTGTGAAAACACCTCAGGATAAACAATGTGGAGGCAGACATGAGGAAAACAAACCTAACTCCTTACAATGATGCCTAGCCAGCATGGCTTTAGGAAGGGCAGGTCCTGCTTGACCAACCTGATCTCCTTCTATGATCAGGTGACCCGCCTGGTTGATGTGGGGAGGCCTGTGGATGTGGTCTACCTGGACCTCAGCAAGGCCTTTGACACCGTCCCCCACAGCAAACTCCTGGCCAAGCTGGCAGCCCATGGCTTGGATGGGAGCACACTGCGTTGGGTTAGGAACTGGCTGGAGGGTCGAGCCCAGAGAGTGGTGGTGAATGGTGCCACATCCGGCTGGCGGCCAGTCACTAGTGGTGTGCCCCAGGGATCGGTGCTGGGCCCCATGCTCTTCAACATCTTTATTGATGATCTGGATGAGGGCATTGAGTCCATCATCAGTAAATTTGCGGACGACACCAAGCTGGGGGCAGTAGTTGATCTGCTGGAGGGCAGAGAGGCTTTGCAGAGGGACCTCGACAGGCTGGACAGATGGGCAGAGTCCAAGGGCATGAGATTTAACACATCCAAGTGCCGGGTTCTGCACATTGGCCACAACAACCCCATGCAGTGCTACAGGCTGGGGTCAGAGTGGTTGGAGAGCGGCCAGGCAGAGAGGGACCTGGGGGTGCTGGTTGATGGGAGGCTGAACATGAGCCTGCAGTGTGCCCAGGCAGCCAAGAAGGCCAATGGCATCCTAGCCTGCATCAGAAACAGTGTGGCCAGCAGGAGCAGGGAGGTCATTCTGCCCCTGTACACTGCACTGGTCAGGCCGCACCTTGAGTCCTGTGTCCAGTTCTGGGCCCCTCAGTTTAGGAAAGATGTTGTCTTACTGGAGCGTGTCCAGAGAAGGGCAACAAAGTTGGTGAGGGGTTGGAAGACAAGCCCTATGAGGAGAGGCTGAGGGAGCTGGGGTTGCTTAGCCTGGAGAAGAGGAGACTGAGGGGTGACCTTATTGCTCTCTACAACTACCTGAAGGGAGGTTGTAGCCAGGCAGAGGTTGGTCTCTTCTCCCAGGCAGCCAGTACCAGAACAAGAGGACACAGTCTCAGGCTGCGCCAGGGCAGGTTTAGACTGGATGTTAGGAAGAAGTTCTATACTGAGAGAGTGATTGCCCACTGCAATCAGCTGCCTGTGGAAGTGGTGGAGTCACCTTCATTGGAGGTGTTCAAGAAGAGGCTTGATGGGGTGCTTGGCGCCAGGGTTTAGTTTTTTAGTTGTTTAGGTGGGTTGTATTGTACTGTATTGTACTGTATTGTACTCTTTGTACTGTATTGTACTGTATGGTACTGTATTGTATTTTAGGTGGGTTGGATTGGTTGATGGGTTGGACGTGATGATCTTGAAGGTCTCTTCCAACCTGTTGTATTGTATTATTGTATTGTATTATTGTATTATTGTCTTCCCATCAGCTGTAGACAGATCCTAGAAAAAAAGTTCATACTACACATCTGCCTCAGTATTTTCAGTTGTTGAAGTCAGGTGATATTCAGCTTGCGATAAGGGTAGAGAGTAGATTGCTTTTGGAGAATAAAATCCCTTTTGGTTCAGTATAATAGTATTGAATTGATTTAATCTGATCTATTTCTAAATAAATTGACCTCAGCACAAAACTCAGATGTAGACAAAGCCAGAGCTGTTCTTGTAACTTACTTTGCCCAAAGATTTTTACTCCCATGAAGTATATTTCTAGGAGTGCTGGATGGAGTCTGAGAAGTAGGAATATTTAATACCCTACAGAAAATGTGTGACAAGTGCATCTGACTGGAAAACCACTTGCTTTATTTTTCTTTTCCAGGGAATTCAGACATTTTCTTGTTCTGCTGCAACATACAATTGGAAGTGTGCACTTAGAGGTAGTGCTAAAGAAGTGTGGGTGCGAGGGGATGTTGTAGTTGAACCCCAGCTGGCAGATAAATCACACCCAGCTGCTGGCTTACTCCTCCCTGGTGGGACTGGGGAGAGAATAGGAAGAATAAAGTGAGAAAACTTATGGGTTGACACAAAGACAGTTTAATAGGAAAAGTAAAAGCTGTGCATGTAAGCAAAGCAAAATGAAGAATTTATTCACTACTTCCAATCAGCAGGCAGGTTTTCAGCCACCATCAGGTTAAAGAAAGTTTCATAGTTTCATAGTTTCATTGTTTCAGTTAGGGTTGGAAGGGACCACAAGCATCATCTAGTTCCAACCCCCCTGCCATGGGCAGGGACACCCCACACTAGATCAGGCTGGCCAGAGCCTCATCCAGCCTGGGCTTAAACACTTCCAGGGACAGGGCCTCAACCACCTCCCTGGACAACCCATTCCAGGGCTTCACCACTCTCATGGTGAAGAACTTCCTCCTCACATCCAGCCTGAATCTCCCCACCTCCAGCTTCATTCTATTCCCCCTAGTCCTATCACTACCTGAAGTTAGTTACACTCTAAAGATCCTGGGACTCACAGAGGCAAGAATGTGCACAAGAGTAAATTCATCTCTCTTAAAACTCTTGCTTCTAAAAATTAAAACAAGTCAAAAAATCTAAAATTTTATCTCTATATGTCAGGTAGGAATACAGGGGAGAGAGCTGCTCTTGATTTTACCAAATGTATAACAGTGTAACTCTTAAGATTCAAAATGGGAGAAGGCAGATGAAAGCTACTCCTCTGATCTTTATCCTGAATAAAACATATTTTCAGCATCAAATATTTTTCAAATGCCCAGAAGTTACTTAGGTTTCCACTTTCCTTTTACTACTCTCAGTGTAGCTCAGCACTTAGCAACTTAAGACTACATTTTTTAAATTAAGCATAGATTCTTTAATCAGTTGGATGCCATTACAATTTTTATCCTGTGTCTACTTTGCTCTCCATGACTATGCATTAAGAGTTTCATTCTTCACTATCTCTCATTCACTGCAGAAGATACCCCTTAGGAGTGACTCAAATTGCCTTTGAACTACACAGCTCTCAGCTTGATTACTACTGCAAAGTTCACTTCCTATAAAACAGAACTCAGTGTGTTTCCTTTTCCCATTCTGTGCACAGATTATTCCAAACCTTCAGCCACAAAGGATTTAAACCTCTTTTTTTTTCACCTTTTCCAAAAAGCTTGCCTATAAAGTATGAGTTCAGTGCATATTGAAGAGCTACTCTTCAGAGCATTTCTGAGAGACCACATAACTCTATCCCTCTGGTTGTTCCTATTAACATTTCTTCCACAGTGCATTATATATTTGCGTCCTTTCTTCGAAATATTGTTCTCTTCAACAAGAAACTCAATTTTTATGCCACTTGGATGCAGTGTCTTTATGCTGTGCATGATATATTACCAAACAAGCTGAAACTTTGCTTGCATATTAACAGAGGTAAAAGTTAAAGGAAGGAAGGTTGAAAGTTTGAAATAATAAGCCTTAGTAAAACTTGAGAGATCATAGAATCATAGAATCAACAAGGTTAGAAGAGACCTCAAAGATCATCAAGTCCAACTTGTCACCCAAGACCTCATGACTGCTAAACCATCACACCAAGTGCCACATCCAATCCCCTCTTGAACACCTCCAGGGACAGTGACTCCACCACCTCCTTGGGCAGCACATTCCAACAGCTAAAAACTCTCTGTGAAGAACTTACTCCTGACTGTAATGTAGAACTGTGATTTCCCAGAGAAGAAAATTAATAAAAGAAGGAGGGAGAAGGGAAAGCTAGAAAGCTATAGGTAAAGGGAAGCATTATGAAAGCTGTAAACTAAACTTAAGCCTGGATACCAGTGATGAGGATATAAGACCAGCCATCTTTATGATCAGAGCTGTCAGTCTTTTCCAACCTGGTTAATTCTATTCTATTCTATTCTATTCTATTCTATTCTATTCTATTCTATTCTATTCTATTCTATTCTATTCTATTCTATTCTATTCTATTCTATTCCAGTATCACAGTATCACTAAGGTTGGAAGAGACCTTGAAGATCATTGAGTCCAACCTGTCACCACAGACCTCATGACTAGACCATGGCACCAAGTGCCACGTCCAATCCCCTCTTAAACACCTCCAGGGATGGTGACTCCACCACCTACCTGGGCAGTACATTCCAATGACAACTCTCTCAGTGAAGAACTTTCTTCTCACCTCGAGCCTAAACCTTCCCTGGCACAGCTTGAGACTGTGTCCTCTTGTTCTGTTGCTGGTTGCTAGAGAGAAGAGACCAACCCCTTCCTGGCTACAACCACCCTTCAGGTAGTTGTAGAGAGCAATAAGGTCACCCCTGAGCCTCCTCTTCTCCAGGCTAAACAATCCCAGCTCCCTCAGCCTCTCCTCATAAGGCTTGTGCTCAAGGCCTCTCACCAGCCTTGTTTTTCTATTCTTTTCTATTTTTTTTGCCCCTATTCTTTTCTATTTCTTATTTCATTCTATTATAACTGATCATATTTATAAAGCAATTACAGCATTAGGAAAGTTTGCACATGTTATTCCTCTTCTATTAGAAAATGACTAAGATATGTGTACAACATGTATTTAAAGAAATAGTTTTCTTCCATTTGCAGGAAACAGACTGATGCAGCAGTCTCTTGTATCAGAAAACAAATATAACAAAACCCACCAACTTATTGTTTATACAAGAAAGAAGAACTAACTTAAAAAGTGTCATAGAGCACAAGCCCTATGAGGAGAGGCTGAGGGAGCTGGGGTTGTTTAGCCAGGAGAAGAGGAGGCTCAAGGGAGACCTTCTTGCCGTCTACAACTACCTGAAGGGAGGTTGTAGCCAGGTGGGTGCTGGTCTCTTCTCCCAGGCAACCAGCACCAGAACAAGAGGTCACAGTCTCAAGCTACATCATGGGAAGTTTAGGCTTGAGGTGAGGAGAAAGTTCTTCCGAGAAAGAGTAATTGGCCATTGGAATGTGCTGCCCAGGGAGGCAGTGGAGTCACCATCCCTGGAGGTGTTCAGTAAGGGACTGGACATGGCACTTGAGGCTGTGGTTTAGTTAGTCATGAGGTGTTGGGTGATAGGTTTGACTTGATGATCTCTGAGGTCTTTTCCAACCTTATTGTTTCTATGATTCTATGATCCTCAATGCCAGTAGCTGGCTTACAGTCTCAGCTCTTGCATTAGGAACTGCTAATTGTGTCACATTTGCAGTGATGCAGAAATTCTGGAAGACTTAGTGCACTGCTACCACCCTGGTAGGTCCTAGTACAATTTTTTTGCAAAACCCACAAGAACTACTGGTGATATTTTGAAGAAATATTTTCTGATTGAAGAACAATATCATTACATTGAATGCAATGTTTAACAAGAGAAATTCTTGGTCTGGATAAGTATCTCCTGTTTCAAAACCAAGCAAACAAATAACAAAACCCCTAAACCACCAAACATGTAACATGTTCAAATATTGTGTTTGTTGTTTTTGAATGTGGAAAAAAATTAAGTCTTAGTTGCAGATAACACAGTAATGCACAACCCATTAAAAAAAAAATCCACCACAAGCTAATATATTAGAAAATCAAAAAGATACTCAAATATCCTGGTAGGATGGCAACATCTTAACTTGAGGATTCTTTGTTTTGTCCAGTTGGCAAATACATATGCATTTCTGTGTATTTTCTTGCAAAATGTAAAGAGACAAAAACTTAAGGACAGAAAGAGAGGCAGAGAGAAAATAAAGTTCTTCCAAAGCAGTGAAATAATTTCCCTTTCAGGTCAGTGCTATAGGCCATGGTTGCCTCTATGCTCCAAACGTAAGGACATTCATTAATCTCAAGGGCAATATATCTGAACTGAATTGTTGAGAAGAAATGCTCCCACAATCATAGTATCAGTCATAGTATCAGTCAGGGTTGGAAGGGACCACAAGGATCATCTAGTTCCAACCCCCCTGCCATGGGCAGGGACACCCCACACTACATCAGGCTGGCCAGAGCCTCATCCAGCCTGGGCTTAAATACCTCCAGGGACAGGGCCTCAACCACCTCTCTGAACAACCCATTCCAGGGCTTCACCACTCTCATGGGGAAGAACTTCCTCCTCACATCCAGCCTGAATCTCCCCACCTCCAGCTTCATTCCATTCCCCCTAGTCCTATCACTCCCTGAGAAGTCCCTCCCCAGCCTTCTTGTAGCCCCCTTCAGATACTGGAAAGCCACAATGAGGTCCCCTCGGAGCCTTCTCCAGACTGAACAGCCCCAACTCCCTCAGTCTGTCCTCATAGGAGAGGTGCTCCAGCCCTCTGCACAACTATAACTTTCCACAACTATAAATGAAGATGACATCACTTATAGAATCCACTTAATGTTTATGCTGTGTTTGTTCCTAAAAATGAAACCTAGTTAGGATAAATTTGGTAGGTGAATGCAGCAGGCTGAAGGATGGAGGCTAGCCATGACTATGACTTAGTATAGAATCCACTGCTAGAATCTGATCAGGGTAGTAGTCACACAGCCACATGGCCTCTCATGTTTATCTTGTATACATTTCTGTGTACTATGATGACAGTGAAGAATTTGTCTGACTTTTATCAGCTGCAAGTAGAAATAGAGGCTTTCTCCCAGAACTCAGACTGTGAGGGAAATCCAGCATGGCATGACTGGCTTTTATTCTTTATGATTTTAGTGGGACTATAAAGACTGTTGCATCAACAACATAAATTGTTAAAATCCCATTGAATAGATATTGAAAGGATTGGAGTGTTAACCTAGAAGTATGTGAGCATTTTTAAGGATGGAGAGAATTACTATCTACTTTGTCACTGCAGAAAGGTAAGACACAGAATATCTTCTCAAGGGAAATGTTTGCTAAGTATCTGACTTCTGAGGTAATTGCATTCAATTGTTAAGTGCATTCCAACTGTACTTCAGAAATACTCTGCAACAAAGACAATTTAAGTGAAGAACAGCAATTTCCAATAGTGACAGAGAACACATATTTTTCCTCACTTATCTCTGTGCTAAATTTTACCAATTTATCTTGATTATATCTGGGATTAATATGCAGTATGTCACTCCCAGGAGTTCTCCAGCTGAGACACTCTTACCCCTCTCTTTCAACCTCTGGCTATGTTATTGACATAGGTAAATATGCAGGGGTCTTGGTGGGCAGGATTTCAGAAAGCACAGTATTTAAAACAACACATAATAAAAAAGTCTTCCCAGTGAGCCACTTCAAAATAAAGAAAAGAAGGTGTATAGTAAATCCAAATGAAAATAAAACTCACATATCAACAGATTTAAGCAGGTTCATTTAAGGAAAATCGAATGTGGGTGTCTATCCTCAGAGGATAATCCCCTCCCACTACTTTTGTACTTCAGTAGAGAGAGGTCGACAGTCCCCAAAGGAGCAAGACTGCTGAATGCACAACCTAGCTCCCACTCTTTCCATTCAGAAGGTGGGGAACCCTGAAATTAAACTGCCCTAGTTACAGTTAACCCAATATGAGCCATATATCTTTGTCACTTCAAAGATAATATGTGCTCAATACCTGCACCTCTGAGCTAGGGAGTGAAAACTAAGCAGAATGAATGTTCAAAACAGGAACTAAGCACAGCTACTAAGTGATAAATAAGGTTTATCTGCTATAGCAAGAAATGCTACTGACAAAGGAATGGGATTTGACACTTTTGAAAAAAAATCCCCAAAGCCTTCAGCTTCAGAGGGATGTAAACATTGTTAAGAAGAAATTTACTAGAGGAATACAAGAAATCAGCAGAGAGTATCACTATCATGCAAAGCTGCATCACTTACTTAGAACAGCAAAATTCCTTTGCAGATCCACTAGGACTGCTGAGCAGAACTCACCAGGGCTTTCATTACTTCTCTCCTTAACGCACAGAGAGACAGCACTCAATTTTCTAACTTAGGGCTTGGACAGAACTAAAGTGTTCTTGTCCCACAAACATGCTAAATAAAGAGCTGTACTCTCATTTTTGGGTTGTTTTTGGTTGGTTGGTTGTTTTTTTTTTCCCCCCCAGATAAGAATGCCTGAAGTGTGGGGATATTTGTATTCCCTGACAGGATCTGCTTGTTTACTTGAAGGAACTAAATAACAACCAGACAGCACCTTCAAAACCTAAATGGCTAGAGGGCAAATCAACTTTTCAATCATTCCACAATCTACTTTTATCCAGTGCAAGTAAATTGATATAAGCTTTAAAAAAGAGTATGCCTTGACCTTGGCAGAACTAAGATCAGTCTGAGAAATAAGAAGGTCATCCATCGATCACCTCAAGCATCTGTGAATTGCAAACAAGAAGCCAGCGGTGGCCAGTGATAAAGAACAGTTCCCACAATCTAATAAATTGGTGAAAAATGATGCTGTGTACTGAATGTACCATCCACACTGACACATAAACCTGAACTCATATGGAAAGAAGGGCTGCTCCACAAGGGTACAAAGCAGAGAGGTTACAGGGGCAAGCCTGCCTCCTCAGAGAAATCCAGCCAAGCTAATGTTGAGCTATGGTGAAGCTCTGGCCCTCAGCAAGACTAAATTACACCAGTGTTCCACTGATGTGCCTTTGATGCTTCTAATTCTGCAACCAGTTTTATCTGAACTATGATCCATTTTACACCCATAGTTTATTTAAATAATTGGAAGAAATTTAAATAAAGAAGCAAAAAGTCCAGGTCTAAGCAGAAGTAGACAACAGAGAAATTCTTCTTGGTCTAGTGCCTCCCTCAGGGCAGCCCTAAGGTTCTATATACCTTGGAATATATTTGCTTTGCTTTTCCCACCACTGTTTGCTTCTACAGTTTCACCTTCAGCCATGTATGACTTCTTCAGCTCTTCCTCCTTATATTGAACAGTTAACACAATTGTCTAGTTCAGAGGTCTTTAAAACATACACCAACTTACCCTGAACTCTCTAGGGTTTTTTGTCTTTAAACTTCTTAAGTTGCTTGACAAAAGTTTTAGTAATGGTAATGATTAATCCTCCATGTCATAAACCACACTGTCCATCTAGCTGAAGGCTATTATTCAGTTTAGAGAACCAGCCTGAGCTATGTTCTGGAGAAGGACTTTTGTGTTTCTGTTTAGACTTGACTGTGCAAAGAAGGTACTAGATCTCAGCAGAGTTATAAATGGCAGTTATGCCCTATCACATGATCCTGTAAGATATGCAGCATAAGAGCCTGAGCATCTGCCACCCCCCTGTAAAATGTTAAATAAATACATGGCAAGGCACAGGGAGTAACATACAACTACCTGAAGGGAGGTTGTAGACAGGTGGGGGCTGAGCTCTTCCCCCAGGCAACCAGCACCAGAACAAGAGGAAACAGTCTCCAGCTGCACCAGGGGCAGTTTAGACTGGATGTTAGGAAGAAATACTTCATAGAGAGAGTGATTGCCCATTGGAATGGCCTGCCCAGGGAGGTGGTGGAGGTGTTTAGGAGGAGACTTGATGGGGTGCTTGGTGCCATAGTTTAGCTGATTAGATGGTGTTGGATGATGGGTTGGACATGATGATCTCAAAGGTCTCTTCCAACCTGTTCTGTTCTGTTCTATTCTATTCTATTCTATTCTATTCTATTCTATTCTATTCTATTCTATTCTATTCTATTCTATTCTATTCTAAATATTTCATACTTCTGCCATTTATTGCCTCATTTATTACACAAAGGAAATTGGAGGCCAGAGTCTGGATGTGCCAATTCTTACTCAGAAGGACAGTAATTCAGAAAGGAAAAGAAATGCTCAAACAATAAAATGAAGCCAGTCATACATTCCTATAAGTAAAACTCCAGTGCAATTCTGCAGTTTGGATTGATTTGATGAAGCCTTGTTAGAAGGAAATAAAGGTTTCCCACTCTGCCTTGATTAGACAACAAAAATAGTCCTATGGACCACCAGAGACACCTTCCTCTTGCAGTATTAAATATATCTGATTGAAACACACCATTTTTGTTCCTGAGGCAAACTGTTTTGGCTCCAAAAATGGTCAGATTTTCCCATCAATTCTAACGGTAAAAGTATTCTGAACCATCCAAAATGAATGTTCTTTGACAAATTCAAAATCTGTTCTTTCTCTTGTGAAACATGTGCTATGATTTCTGGGAAAAACTGTTTCCGAGTTGTACTTTTACAGTCTGAATGGTTGGATAACCAGATGGGTTAAAAAAAATCATTGCATAATCATGTCCAGAGAGTCTCTCTTCATCCTTTTTGTAGCCTCCTTCAGGTACTGGAAGGCTGCTATTAGGTCTCCCCAGAGCCTCCTCTTCTCCATCTGTATTTGACCCCCATGTCAGCTTATCACATCTCAACCACAAACTCCAAGCACTCCTGCAGGTTTCCTTTAACTGCTATGCTGGTACCTAGGCTAGGGACACAGATGTGATAAAAGCTCTTCCCTCAGCTGGAAAGCTACAGCAAGCCCCCAGGCACAAAGATACTTTAGCTTGGGATAAAGCAAAAGATGCTGCCTTTACCTGCAAAACTTCTCAGCTTTCATGTTGGGCCACTTTAGCCTTGCAGAAACAATGATTCTGCTGCTGCTGGATGTCATTCTGAACAGGGTGTGGATGAGACTCTCCACGATGCAGCACTGCACCTTTACACTGACACACATGCACTGATTGCCAGCACCAACTGATGCAACCAGGGTTATACTCAAGGAAGTTCTTGGATTGAGGATGGCCATTTAAGAAGTATCCAAAGGTTCCTGCAGGAATTATTTACATCAGGAAAAAGACCTGCTAAGGTCAGTAAACTATTGCTGTTTTTTTACTAGCATATCCTGGAAGTGATCACTGCATGAAACAGCTACTACTCTCAAAGACATAATAGGGGGATAAACGAGGGATAGAGGAGTCTGACAGGGGAGTTCAACACATGTAAGGTTTCAGTTGTCTTTGCATAATTTGACTGTACGCTGGAGGCATTACTTCTGGCAACATAAGCCTCAGAACTGGTAGATTCAGGGGCTGTTTAGGTCTTTTCTTTTAGTCCTTTATGAAATCTGTAGGAAAACAGAGGAAAGTCACACTCCAGTGCCTGGAACTTTCTCTTTTTTTCCTTCATGTGGCCAGAGGCAGCAAAACCAAGAGTTTGAGATCTCCCTGTTTCCTGCTCCATTTACAGTAACAAGGGACACCCCAAACAGATGCTTTCACAACGTGGAAAATGAGGTTTATTTTTAATGATCTGATGTAAGCAGCTTCGTGATAGAAAAATATTAGTGGTCTTTCTGTGCAGCTCAGCAGTGTTTCAAGAAAGATGGCTGGAAGAGTCCTACTTTTAGTCCTCCACTTCTTCAGTGCTCAGCCTCCTCCACAATGTCTTGCTGTCTCCTGTTTGAGCTGATTCTTAAGGAAAATGGTTTTTATATCTGCATGAAATAAAGTTAGAAGAGCCACAGCCAAAGCATTATTCTAATAGTCTGTTTAAAGAAACTCATTTAGAGACCTGTGTAACAACATTGTTCTTCAAACAACCAAAGCAGATTGATCAAACCAGCAGATAGGCTGTTTTTCGAAGCAGTGGTCTTTCTACCAGCTGGAGGAATTTCCTCCCTTTGAGAGTCTCCCTGATAATTTGTTGAAGAGGAATGGATGCTTCCATATTTTTAGAGGGCTATTTAATGCATCTATCCTAAATGCTCATTTTAAGATAAGTTGAGTCACATTCTGGAGATAGTTATCTATAGAAAGGACAAATATCATAGTATCAGTCAGGGTGGGAAGGGACCACAGGGATCATCTAGTTCCAACCCCCCTGCCATGGGACACCCCACACTAGATCAGGCTGGCCAGAGCCTCATCCAGCCTGGGCTTAAACACCTCCAGGGACAGGGCCTCAACCACCTCCCTGGATAACCCATTCCAGGGCTTCACCACTCTCATGGGGAAGAACTTCCTCCTCACAGCCAGCCTGAATCTCCCCACCTCCAGCTTCATTCCATCCCCCCTAGTCCTATCACTACCTGAGAAGTCCCTCCCCAGCCTTCTTGTAGCCCCCTTCAGATACTGGAAGGCCACAATGAGGTCACCTCAGAGCCTTCTCTTCTCCAGACTGAACAGCCCCAACTCCTTCAGTCTGTCCTCACAGGAGAGGTGCTCCAGCCCTCTGCTCATCCTCGTGGCCCTAATATCATGACTCACAAACCTTGTGAGAGTCCTTATGCATTTTGGGTTTACTAAGGTAGTCAAACACATATGAAAAATACCTTTTAGTCTGTTTAGGTAACCCAAGCACATGACTAGTGGTTTTGGCAGTACCCCAGTGGTAATCATTTATGAGTCTCTAATAGGAAGAGATAAATACATGCAAAAAAGTGCTGCATCTGACCGACCTGTACAAACAGATTGGTCACTTTCCTTGAGAAGTGTCCAACTTGTCTTTGTGCCTCAATCAATAAAGTCTTCAAATGATAAACAAGTTAATTCATCAATTGTTTTTAGAGCACCTTCCTGCTCGAAAGATATCAAAGTCAAGCAGAATTTGCATGTGATACTGTATCATCCTCTCAATATGTTTTTTTCTTTCCTGCAGGTAGAGTTAATTGCTGCCTAATGAGGTGTTATATTTAGCAATATGTGACATTAGCAGTGATTTTGAGATTTTTTTTTATTTAGACCTGATTTTGTTTTTTCTTCTAGTTTATGTGTAATTAGTACTGAATGCAGGCATGCCTCAATTCTGTGCTATTGGGTAGTGTTTTAAAGAGTGACTGGGGGGTTGAACTTGCCCAGCAACCAAGCACCCACCAGATTACTTATTAATCAGCAGGATGGTGAAGAGAACTGCAAGAGTAAAAACTGTAAGTGAAGCAAAACAGCATACACAAGGAAAGCAGTGTGGGGACCTATAAGAAGGCTGGGGAAGGACTGGTTAGAAAGGCCTTGTCACAATAGGACAAGGGGCAATGGCTTTCAACTGGAACAGGGTAGATTTAGGTTGGAAATAAGGAGGAAGCTCTTTAGAATGACAGTGGTAAAACACTGGAACAGGTTGCCCAGGGATGTGTTTGGGGCCCCATCCCTGGAGACATTCAAGATCAGACTTGATGTGACCTTTGGGAAGTGCTTCAAATCCAATGTAGTCTGTAAACCTGTGAATCTTTTATCAGGCTATTGACATGGCTGGGTAAAACAGACAAGCTTTCAGATACACAAATCTCTCTTCCATCCGCTGGTGTAGCCAGATGCTTGTCTATTTTTGCTACTTTCCAGGCATAAAAATAAATTTGGGGGAAAAAAATAATCATTTAAACACCAAGGTGTCTTAGAATTAAACAATATCTATAAATAATTGGCACAGTGACTCACACATACCACTTCTACTGCTTGCTAAACCACCAAACTACTGAAGTCTATCAGAAGTTTTCACTACTTTCTTTTTCTCATTATGTTCCAGTGAATATTTAAATGGAAATCCCATTTCTACCACATTTTCCTTTGATATACATATATATATATATATATTATTTTTTTAAGGTTAACTTAGATGAAGTCTGCAATCAGCATATTGAGTAAATTCCATTCCTTAGATTCCATCTCTCTAACATGCACAGTCTAAAAACTTAAATGCCTAATTTAGGGGTTTTAAGTACAATCTGGGGACCACTTGCCTGAAGGAATGTTTTAAATGCTTACACTCCTTGTTAGATCCAGGCATAATACTTGGGGTTAAGAAACCTCTAAGCAACAGGATGTCTGAAACTTAAGCTTTGGAATGCTAAACCTTAAATCACACTGTGAATCTAGCCTCAAGAGATCAAGTGGTTTTTTTGAACCCAGCTCTTCCAAGATGTGATGTGTGGATTCTCTTCTCAGCACAAAGTATGTCTGAATTTAGATTAGAATACATTTATTTCCATGCATTAAACTATTAGTTTATGCAGAATACTGGAGCTCTCTAGCCATAATTGATAGTACCTGAACAGTTTTATGGTCTTGCTACAAGGCACTACGGGGCTATAATAACCAATTTCAGCAATCCTGATATAATTACAAAGAGGTAACATCTCCAAAAAGCTCCTCTTGCTTAGAAGAAATTACATACTTGGGGAAGAAATTAAACCAAATAGGAATAACCAAAACCTCATGAATGCAGGGAATGAAGAAACTGAACACCCTGGAGATGTTCAAGGTCAGTTTGGAGGACACCCTGAGCAATCTGGTCTAGTGGAAAGCGTCCCTGCCAATGCCATGGGCAATGGAATTAGATAATCTTTGAGGTCCCTTCCAGCCCAAACTGTTCTATGAATCTGATAGTTTTGAGTATTTAGAAGCACACAGAGCTCTGGAAAATACATCCTCTTCTGTCTACCCAGAAGCTGTTGACTGGTGACAAGATAGCTCTCAAATACAAGTGATACTCAAGACCAAGGCATGAAAGAGTGTACAGAGTTCCTCAGAGTTGACTGATGAGGCCAGCTCAGGCTACTATTGTAAGGAAAGATACCTACCTTATGACAATTTTACTTTTATATTTCATCTTTCATTTTATGGTATCTCTGTACCATTGGCTTGCTAACTGGAATAAAAATTAGCTGCATAAACTATTCTGTCTCCTCTTCTCCTCTAGCTCTTGCTAGCTGGTGCTTCTGCTTGGCTTTGCTGACCTTGGCTGTGTCAGGGTGGAGGGCAGGAATGGAGAGGAAAGAGCCTGTTTGGTAGCCTCCTGGCTTCATTAAGAGGCATCTTTATGTTGTTTATACATTGTAAATATATACATGCATACATATGCATACATACATACATATATATATATATGCATAATATATTAATTGCATTTCATATATTCCTATTTCTAGATTTTAGTTTGCTTGTAAATATAGCTTCATTTGCTCCCCAAACCATCTGAGCTAGTCTGGTGATTTATTTTGGGTGTAATTCTCCAAATTCCTGTTGGGGTGAAATTCCTAAACCCACCACACCTGGCTTAAACACTCAGCTTCACAATGAAATTGTCACAGCAGTGTGGTAAGGAAGCTTCACGTTGCTGAGATAGCTGCATTCGTGTATGCCTCAGGCCTAATGCAAAGGCAATGTTACCAGACTCCTTTTGTTATGCACTGGGCAGAAGAGGTCAAATGTCCTGACAAAGGTAGCAACAGTGGCACAACAAATATAAAGTTGTTAAACTATGATTGCTAGGTCATAGGTCTGTATGGGTCTGCATATTAGGACTTCCTATGCATTGGTTTTAATGCAAACTATATTAAGCAGTTGCCCCTTTTACACAGCACACACTTTCCTGGACTTTACAGAAGGTGCAATGGCTGACAGACAGTGGAATCTTTTTCAAAGGAGACATTTTAAATATATTTGTTATTTCTTGCTTTGCCCCAGCACCTGGGTAGCTGTGGTGGGTAGGAAGGACCTATCCTTCCTTCCCTCCCACCACGGGCAGGAAAAATGAGACTCAGACAAACGGATTGCAGAAGTGGTGGAAAGTTTAAATGGAAAAAACAGTGATGTTGTACAGAGAACCACAAACACAGTGACAAAAGAGATCCCAAAGCACACCCAAAAACATCCCAACACTTCTCTCTCCCCACCTGAGGGTACACCCAAAACCCCCAGGGCTCTTTCTCCCCACCCCCTTTCTACTGTTAGGCTAATCTCAGCTGGCCAGATCTGAGATTGCCCTTCCCCCAGCTTGGACCTAGCCAGGCCCAAGAGGCTGCGAGATGGCTCCCCCATTACCAGATAGGGACCACCTTCATAAGAGTGGTGAGGGAAGAAAGAGGAAGTGCAGGACCCCGCTGATGGTTTTACAGGGAGCAGGGCATTATGGGATGAAACACATACCGGCTGTGTCCACCCACTGGGCTGGACCCTCGGGACACTGCAGGTGTGGCTTATGTGGCAGCAACAGTGGGACACCCAGCCTGACCCACCACAGTAGCAAAGGGCAGTTTCATGTTTCCTATTTCAATTTTGGCACAAAACCAGAGTGCTGCTTAGTTTATGCACTTTTTTATATGCTTTGTATGTTGCCGTGCCTTCTGTCCTCAAGTCCGTTCTGCTATTCGTCTTTCTCTTTCCCACACTCTGCCCCCACATCTCTATTTCAATTTCATCATATGTTTAAAAACTATCTCATCTATGAGAACAGGCCCCAGCTGTCACAGGCATTCAAGGCCTCAGACCAGACTCATTTCAAACACCTCCTGAAATCTTCCCCTAGGATCCTTGTGAAATCCACTCTTGGGAAAAATGTTAAGCATATTGTGATTTTTTTTTCCTTTTTGCCTTTTGAAGTACAGCTTGATATTTACATATCTCCACATCGTGACAATATAGAACAGCTTTTTTCTTTTCCTCTCTTAAGATGGTTTCCCATGGCAGTGTGGTTGAAGTTCCACAAATGGTAAACTTTTTTCCCCCAGTAATTATAGACATGACTCTTTAATCTATTTTAATCAGTCGTAGAATCATAGAATCAATAAGGTTGGAAAAGACTTCAAAGATCATCAAGTTCAACCTGACACCCAAGACCTCATGACTACTAAACCATGGCACCAAGTGCCACATCCAATCCCCTCTTGAACACCTCCAGGGATGGTGACTCCACCACCTCCCTGGGCAGCACATTCCAATGGTTAACAACTATCTCAGTGAAGAACTTTCTCCTCACCTCGAGCCTAAACTTCCCGTGGTGCAGTTTGAGACTGTGTCCTCTTGTTCTGGTTATGGTTGCTGGGGAGAAGAGACCAACCCCCTCCTGGCTACAACCTCCCTTCAGGTAGTTGTAGACAGCAATAAGGTCTCCCTGAGCTCCTCTTCTCCAGGCTAAGCAACCCCAGCTCCCTCAGCCTCTCCTCATAAGGCTTGTGTTTCGAGGCCTCTCCCAGCTCGTTGCCCTTCTCTGGACACGTTCAAGAATCTCAATGTCCTTCCTAAACTGAGGGGCCCAGAATGGACACAGTACTCATGGTGTGGCTAACCAGTGCTGAATACAGGGGCAGAATGACCTCCCTGCTCCTGCTGGCATACTATTCTGATGCAGGCCATGGGGAATAGTACTGAATTCTGAGCAAGGCTCTAGGAGAGGATAATCCGAATTCTACAATTTGTGTGTATAGCTATACCAACTCCTTGTAATTACTGCAGTGACTTATATGAAGAGGTGCTAAAGACACTCTGTAAATTCAGAAGGAATAGTATTAAACAAACCACTGAAATCTCTTTAGGAGAAGGGACTTTTTTAATATTATTTTTGTGTCATGACCACTGGTAATGCATAGGTTTTTAATACAAATATCATGAAAACTACAGAACAAAAAAAATCTGCTTTAGCCTAGATGTCTGCTGTAGCTATTTATGATGATCACATGTTTCTCTTTCTCAGCTCTGAGATGGATTTTGCTTCTTTATAGAAATTTTCCAAATTACATGTGAAAAATTCAGGTGTTATAAGATTTACACCACAACTAAGGAAAACATTTTTCCTTTAAGTAACTCACTGTAAACCCTGTTTCTATGTGTTAATTATGTAGTCTACTGAAGCACCATCAAAGGTAAAATCTTCAATCCCTAAATGACTACAAAACCTTATCTTGTACAATGAAATTACTTAACTAGTTATAAATGTGTTATTTCACTGAGAGACACACTTAGCAATGGAAGTTTGTAGCTTAAAAATGTTAAGATCTATATATATGTACCTTTTCTTTCTTGATTGAATATTCTTGGTTAAATAAAACAGGAAAAATTTTGCTGTATGTGACTACTCAGGATGAAACATATCAAAGGAAGAAAATCTCACTGGTTGTAACATCTCACCCATGTATTTCCCCCGGTCCTGTAAAATATTATACTTCTGTTGGTAAAGTCTCTCACTCACCATCTCATATTATACAGCAGGGGCTCCGGTTATGCAGCGGGACACTCCCGGTTCCTCTGCCCTCTCCGACGTAGCCGGGGTTGCAGCCACCACCGGCACAGCCGCTGCCGCCTGAGCAGGGCTAACTGCCGCCGGCGCTGGGGTTGCCGCCGCCGGCACAGGGCTAGCGGCCGTCCCCCCACTGGCTTGGTGCCAGCGCTACCGCAGCGTTTGCTGTGGTTCAAGGCAGTTTTTCTATTAATTCCTTCCTGCCTGCCTGCTGCTGCAGTTTTTCCTATCTGTGTGTCTTCCTCAGCACTAGAACTCTCTGCATTGGAGCCAGAC
>CM037631.1:22365548-22394461 GCA_015227895.2 Colaptes auratus
TATGATACTATGATACTTTCAATCCTTCATCAATTTAAATTTTGGTTAATTTGATTTTAGTTCATCTGACTTTAAACTGCAATACAGTGATACTGCACAGTCTATTGTTTTCTGAAATGCATTTCCCCCCCCCCCCTTTCATTATAGTTTAAGAACAACCAATTAGATTTTTTACAGCCTAATGATCCCAAATTTGTACAGCTTTATGGCCCCCACTTTAAAACTTGTAATTTGTTTTCCTTTTCTCCTATTAGTGGATAGGCTGGATTTTCAAAAGTGCACATGATATAAAACTTTTAATCCTACTGCCTTATCACAGACTCACAGAATGGCCTGGGTTGGAAGGGAGTTTCAAAGGCCATCTAGTCAAACCCCCTCTGCAATAAGCAGGGACATCTTCAACTTGATGAGGTTTCTCAGGGCCCCACTGAGCCTTACCTTGAACATCTCAATGGAAGGGGCCCCAACCACCTCCCTGGGCAACCTGCTGCAGTGTTCTACCACCTTCATGGTAAAGAACTTGTTCCTAACATCGGTCTAAATCTGCTCTTCTCTAGTTTGAAGCCGTTGGCCATGGTCCTATCACTATAGGCTTTTATAAACAGTCTCTCTCCATCTTTCTTGTAGATTCTCTTCAGACACTGGAAGGCCACTATCAGGTCTCCCTGGAGCCATCTCTTCTTTAGGCTGAACAGCCCCAGCTCCCTCAGCCTGCCCTTGTAGCAGAGATTCTCCAACCCCTGATCGTTTTTGCAGCCATCTCTGGACCCTCCTCATCAGGTCCATGCGCTACCTGTTCTGAGGACTCCAGACCTGTACACAGTACTCCAGGCGATGTCTCACCAGAGCATAATAAATTGGCATCATCACCTCACTTAACCTGCTGGCCACGCTGCTTTTGATGCAGCCCAGGATGCAACTGGCCTTCTAGATTACAAGTGCACACTGCCTGCTCATGTCCAGGTTCTCGTCCATCAGCACCCCCAAGTGCTTTTCTGCAGGGTTGCTTTCTATCACCTCGTTCCCCCAGTCTGTATTGATAGTTGTTTAGTATTCTTCATGTTTCAGTCAAATTAATACAAGAACAATAGGAAAAGACATAATGAATTCATGATAGATTGTGTATATTCAAGTCTTTACTGACAGCATAAAAACATGTATCTATATATCTCTACAGTGACATGCCTTATCACAAGCCTGTGCTAAACTGCTGCATCAGTTGGACATTTCAGGAGTCAACCTACTCTGTTTTCATTGTCTCTGTAGTCTATTGCCCTGGAAAAAAAAAAAAGTCTGATTCCTAAAATAACCCAGTGGATTAAATCAATCCTTCTGAATTAATATTTAAAGTGTGTTCAGGTTAAATTGTTGCAATATAATTTCCTTTTCTATTTCACAGAAAAGCTACAGTTGACCTGGAAAAAAGAATTATCATATTTCATCCAGAAAGAATTATCTTTGTCTCAAATAAGTCCTACTGTATTTAGAGAAAACAATGGCATTACCTCTGGGGAAAAAAAAAAAAGCCACTGTGGCAGAGGAGGGGGAGGAGGGGAATATCATCAAAACCACAATATAAAGGTTGCATGAATAAAGTAAGATTAATCTCCACCTAGGAATAAAAATATGGGCTGGTAAAAAGTGAGGAGAAAGTTCTTCACTGAGAGAGTCATTCGCCATTGGAATGGGCTGCCCAGGGAGGTGGTGGAGTCACCATCCCTGGGAGTGTTCAAGAGGGGATTGGACGTGGCACTTAGTGCCATTGTTTAATCATGAGGTCTGTGGCGACAGGTTGGACTCGATGAGCTTTGAGGTCTCTCCCAGCCCTGAGGATTCTGTGATTCTGTGGATGTTTGCAAGATGAAAACAGATGATTCACATTTGGTACAAGATCGCAGTGTCCTTCTAGTGGTGACAAAAAAGGACTGACAGTCCCCAAATGTCATTGTTTCCAGGAATCTGTTTGAAAACAGAAAGCAAAAGGATGGGTTTCACTAGTAGAAGCCACGTCACAAGAATTCTTGCAAATTAGAAACTCTCAGATAGGTTGTTAACTCAGCCCACATTATTAGTTTCGCTCAGTGCATTATAAATCCCAGTTTTAATGTGGGAGCCAGTGTGAACAGGGAGAAGCAAATAAATAAATAAAAATCCCAAATAAATCTTAGAGTACACTGAGAATTAGTCAGAAGATTCCCCCTATGATTTTTTGAGCAGTTACAGGGGACAGATGTTACTGGTCCTTCACAGGCTTCACAATACCCCAACAGTCTATACAAGGTCCAGTTCCATTTACACCTTCATGGACTGGCACAATGACAAAGCCAGAAGATTTGGCTGATCCACCACTGGGTCATGCTATTATCCAGAGAGACCTCAATAAGCTAAAGAAGTGGGATTGTAGGAACCTCATGAAGTTCAGCAAAGTCCTACTTCTGGCACAGAAGAACTCCTGACACTAACATGCTCTGGGGATTGCCCAGCAGGAAAGCAGCTTGTCAGGAAAGAGCCTGGAGATTCTGGTGGAGAAGTTGAACATGAGGCAGCAACATACCCTAGCTACAGAGAAGCTTAAAGGTATCCTCGACTGCATTAGGTAAAGGGAGAAAATCCTTCCCCTCTACTCAGCCCTGGTGAGACTAGAACTGGAGTATTACATCCAGTTCTCAGCTCCCCAGTACAAGATTGATATGGACATGCTGGATAGAACCTAACCAATCAAAGAATGTATCAAATGGGAAGGGACATAGAAGGACCAATGGACATATGGGAGATCTCAGTGAAGGGCCATGAAGATGAAGGAACTTTCCTCTTGTAAGTAAAGGCTGAGAGAGCTTGGGACAGTTAAGTAAAGAGGACTCATAAGGGATCTTATCAATGTGTATAAATACCCAGAAGGATGGTGCAAAGAGGGCAGAGCCAGGAGAGACCTTATTGCTCTCTACAGCTTCCTGAAAGGAGGTTGTAGGCAGGTGGGAGTTGGTCTCTTCTCCCAGGCAACCAGCACCAGAACAAGAGGACACAGTCTCAAGCTGCACCAGAGGAAGTTTAGGCTGGAGGTGAGGAGAAAGTTCTTCACAGAAAGAGTAATTGGCCGTTGGAATGTCCTGCCCAGGGAGGTGGTGGAGTCACCGTCCCTGAAGGTGTTCAAAAAAGGATTGGTTGTAGCACTTGAAGTCATGTTTTAGTTATCATGATGTGTTAGGTATTAGGTAATAATCAAACTTGGTTGATTCTGTGATTCTGTGATTGATTATAATCTTTGGAATGTGCATGAATGCATAAAGTATTAGGTATAAGGTGGAACACACGCAAGTCATTCATCTTCTGTTTCTGAGCTAGATTAGCATGAACATTTACTCAGGATTTTCCCTGATATTTTTTTTAATTCCTTTTCAGATTTCTAAACTCTATTTTCACAACTTTCTGCTAGGCAGAAATGTTAAACTAGCCATTAAAATCATCAGCTGAAAGTCAGCAGAACACACTGAACACGGGAAGTCACTTAGGTGCTTTAGAAGTGTCCTGATTTAGCCCATGTCTTCTGTCTATAGATCTGAGTCTGTGTTTGAAACAGAATGTGGTATTTTACCTTAACAAATCCCACCCCCTTTTTGTATATTAATTATTTTATGCCAAAGTCTTTACAAGCTGCTTTCATTATTCACCATGTATAGCTGATAAGCATCAGGTTAGTAGTCTTTGGAGATTTCTAGTCATTATTACTCTCCTTTCAGTCATGTCATGTTATCCATAATGCCTACAGAGCAGAAAATAATTTGATTTAATGTTTTATTCAAAGGACAAATCCTTCATCAGGATAACATTCTCTAATGCAGGATAGATTTAAAATGCAGATGTAGATGCAAGGTAAATGTAAAATGTCCAGTTTATTGCAGCCTGAGATGTAGATTGACCCTTTCAGCCTGGAGATGAAAGAGCTTTCCATTAATGGCTAGTTACAAAACTCACAGGCTATTAGTGGCTTTGACATCCTTTCTTACTCTGGTTATTGATTATGTATCATGCAGCTGTTTCACCATCCACACTGGCATTCTAAAAATACTTTATTCTCTTTTGCTCTCTTTCTCTTACATATATATATATTTAAATATTGTTGTAATTTAATCTACCCTATTTCATTCCATTTATTCTCTAGATTTGTGAAGAGTACAGGTCACAGAACCAGTGGATGTGGAATTCAATTTAAGGAGAGAAATTAAGTGGCCTTAGTGGGATGTAGTTTAGAATAGAATAGAATAGAGTAGAGTAGAATAGAATAGAATAGAATAGAATAGAATAGAATAGAATAGAATAGAATAGAATAGAATAGAATAGAATAGAATTAACTGGGTTGGAAAAGACCTTTGAGATCATCAAGTCCAACCTATCATCCAACACCATCTAATTAACTGAACCATGGCACCAAGCGCCTCATTCAGACTTTTCTTAAACGCCTCCAGTGATGGTGACTCCACCACCTCCCTGGGCAGCATATTCCAATGGCCAATCACTCTTTCTGTGAAGAACTTCCTCCTAACATTCAGCCTGAACCTCCCCTGGCACAGCTTGAGACTATGTCCTCTTGTTCTGGTGCTGGTTGCCTGGGAGAAAAGACCAACCCCCACCTGGCTGCAACCTCCCTTCAGGTAGTTGTAGGCAGCAATAAGTTCTCCTCTGAGCCTCCTCCAGGCTAAGCAACCCCAGCTCCCTCTGCCTCTCCTCACAGAGCTTGTGCTCCAAACCCCTCCCCAGCTTTGTTGCCCTTCTCTGGACACATTCCAGCAATTCAACATCTTTCCTAAACTGAGTACCCCAGAACTGGACACAGGACTCATTAACATGGCTGCAACTATGCAATCTCTGAACGCTGAGATGAGTACCAGGAACGTTAGTGCAACTACTAACTTGGCCCATCTTATGTGTAACACAGCAGGAGCTAAGACAGTTTAAAAATGGCAAAATACTTGACCAGTATAATCTTATCTACAAGAAAATTTACCTTAAATAGTCAACTCTTTCACCACACTGCACAACTACTGCTGACAAGAGAGTGCACCTAAGTAGCTCATGATTTTGCCTGCAGTTTCATGAGCCATTTAAAGGAACTTATTCTAAATAACTGTATTTTAGTGTAGTTAACAAGAAGAAGTGGTCTCTAGTTGCACCAGGGGAGGTTTGGATTTAATTTTAAAAGAACCTTCTTCACTGGAAGTGCTATCCAACATTGGAACAGGTTCCCCAGGGTGGTGATCAAATCACCATCCCTGGAGGTGTTTAAAACATGTGGAGGTGTGCTGCTAAGGGACATGGGTTAGCACCAGGCTTGGTACAGTTCGATAATGATTGGACTTGATGATCTTAAAGGTCTTTTCCAACCAAAAATATTCTAGTATTCTAATATGGTTAGATGGCAAGTGTAATATCTGTGTGTTAATCTGGACTTAACAATTTTTATCATGTGTTCCATAGCTACCATCTCTCCATCATGCTGTTCTGACATGCTCCTACATCAACCTCAGCTTCCTTGCTATTAATTCAGACATCAGAGGCAGCATGATAGATGATAGACTGCAGACTGTTACTGCAAACTGCTACATATCTCACAGATCAGGAAAGCCAGTAAACATCTGAACAACATCAAAAAATGGTGTCATATACAGTCGGGCCTCAAAGTATTTCATTCAGATACACAGCTCAGCTGAGTAAAAGAAACCTACACCACCAAGCTAGTCTCCAGATTGCATCTTTGAATCACCTCTCAAAGAAATATATGGAAATTAAGCACACTACAAGCAAAACACATCACTGGCACCCTTACAATACAATACAATACAATACACCACCAGGTTGGGAGAGACCTTCAAGATCATCGCATCCAACCCATCAACCAATCCAACCCACCTCAATACAATACAATGCAATACAATACAATACAACCCACCTAAACAACTAAACCATGGCACCAAGCACCCCATCAAGGCTCTTCCTGAACACCTCCAATGAAGGTGACTCCACCACCTCCATGGGCAGCTGATTCCAATGGGCAGTCATTCTCCCTGTATAGAACTTCTTCCTAAGATCCAGTCTAAACCTCCCCTGGCGCAGCCTCAGGACACCCTCAGGAATCCCATTCCATCAGAACCTAAAACAAATGCTGAAAGTTATTCAAAAAATGCTGTTCATATCTTGAAATGCATTTTCAGATCTCCCCTACTTTTTCAAATGGAACTCCCCAAAACAAAGTATAAGGAGCTAGGATTGTTTAGCCTGGATAAAAGGAGGCTCAGGGGAGACCTTATTGCTGTCTACAGGTACCTGAAGGGCAGTTGCAGCCAGGAGGGGGTTGGTCTCTACTCCCAGGCAACCAGCACCAGAACAAGAGAACACAGTCTCAAGCTGTGCCAGGGGAAGTTTAGGCTTGAGGTGAGGAGAAAGTTCTTCCCAGAGAGAGTTGTTAGCCATTGGACTGTGCTGCCCAGGGAGGTGGTGGAGTCACAATCACTGGAGGTGTTCAAGAAGGGATTGGACGTGGCACTTGGTGCCACGGTTTAGTAGTCATGAGGTGTTGGGTGACAGGTTGGACTTGATCTTTGAGGTTTGGATTCAATGATCTCAAAGGTCTTTCCAACCTGGTCTATTCCATTCCATTCCATTCCATTCCATTCCATTCCATTCCATTCCATTCCATTCCATTCCATTCCATTCCATTCTAATCCAGCCTAAACTGCCACATGAATAAGCATACTGTCTCTTCATATGGCTGGTTGAGTTTATGTCTAAATAATCTGAACACACAAACATAGACACACCTACACAAGGAAAATTTTGAAATATTAAAAGTAATATTAAATTTAATTGAATAATTTTCAGAGAGGACATAGAATGTTAGTTGCAACTCTTAACAGCATTTGCTATTTTCTGACTAAAAATGTTTACTAGGAGAAGGTGAAGTAGATTAAGTAAATACATTTTTTAAGCAGTCTCAGTGAAGAGTTTGTAATACAATTAAACAAAACAATATACTGAAATAAGTAATCAATATGATACTACAATATGATTTTTTTATTGCCAGCTCGTGGAATCTCTTCATATATTTGTTTGGTTTTTCCCAGCCACACATGTTGAAAAGGCTCATGAAAATAAAATCCTGCCTAGCAGTGCAGAGAAGAGTGATTTACACAGCAATGAAAACAGGTAAGGACAGACTTGTCCCTTGGTCATTGTTTGATTTGTTAAATCTGAACTGAATCTTGAGATTTGCAAGAGGAATAAATGTTGCAGATTTGAAATTAACAGCCATCAGGAGGAAAAGAAAACCTCTAGAGGCTCATTCACCCTTAAAATCTAGCTTAATGATGTCTAAAAAGGCTTTTTATAGACAGTAAAAAACTCCAATAGAGTTCCTATAAAAAGAGTATCCCCTGAGTAGGAAAGCTGTGTGAAATGACAGCAATTAAATCAAGCTTATAACATATTTAGACTCATTACAAGGTGAATTTATTTCAGTGCATACCAGTTATGAGACCTCCTGGAAGAATGTTGCCATAAATGTACACAGAATGACTAAATTTATAATTTTCATAAAAAAGGGGCAGACTTTTGTAACCAGGAAAGATATTAAGCATTTTGTGACAATGCTGACAAACTAGTTGTAGAAGAATGAGCTACTGAAAAGAGCAAGATAACGTGTAAGCAGTAAATTGCCACTGCAAACTCAGATTTACCAAACACAAAGTGAAGTACATTTTAGTTAAACCAAAAACAAACAAATAAAATAATCACAAGCCACTTTAATTCCTTGCAAATGTTCTTCATGTCTTTATTATATGTCTTAAAAAAAAAAAAGAATGGTTTTGAGATAGTAATTTTTGTGTATCTCCTTTAACAGGTGTATCAAGAGAAGTGTGGCCAGCAGGTAAAGGGAGGTGATTCTCCCCCTCTACTCAGCTCTGCTGAGACCCCACCTGTAGTATCACATCCAGATCTGGAGCCCCTATTACAAGAGGGATCTGGAGGTGCTGGAAGATGTCCAGAGAAGGGCCATGAGGATGATCAGAGGGCTGGAGCACCTCTCCTATGAGGACAGAGTGAAGGAGTTGGGGCTGTTCAGTCTGGAGAAGAGAAGGCTCTGAGGTGACCTCATTGTGGCCTTCCAGTATCTGAAGGGGGCCTACAAGAAGGCTGGGGAGGGACTTCTCAGGATCTCAGGGAGTGATAGGACTAGGGGGAATGGAATGAAGCTGGAGGTGGGGAGATTCAGGCTGGACATGAGGAGGAAGTTCTTCCCCATGAGAGTGGTAAAGCCCTGGAATCGGTTGTCCTGGGAGGTGGCTGAGGCCCCATCCCTGGAGGTATTTAAGCCCAGGCTGGATGAGGCTGTGGCCAGCCTGATCTAGTGTGCGGTGTCCCTGCCCATGGCAAGGGGGTTGGAACTAGATGATCCTTGTGGTCCCTTCCAACCCTGACTGATACTATGATACTGTGATTAGGCACTGGAAAAAGAGAGCATATTGATCTAGTTGAACAGGCCACTCCGGGAGCAGTGATAACAGAAAGATCCACCTGAAGCAAGCAGGGATTTTGATGTTCTGTATATGTTGTTCTGCTGCTGAACAGCTTTCATGGAAGTGAATATTACAGCCACCAATGAACGCCATATGTACAAGACTCTTACATAATGAATAAACTGCTCTAATCCCTATCTAATTAAAAAAAATCATTCTAACTATTGATAATTTTTCTTATTTGATAGAAATTGAAGAATGTTATCTTTCAGTATGTTGCAGGGGTTTTCTTTATGCCCTAGGATATGTCAAGACACACACAAACATGAGACCTGAAAATTACAATATTGAATAATTCGCTCTGCAATTGAAACAAAAAACAAAGAAGCAATGTAAATTTAGAAGCTAAGCTACAGACTTTTGTACTTCTGTTTGAGAAAGCTTCCAGCTGTGACTAAAGGTGGCCAAGAAGGCCAATGGCATCCTGGCCTGCATCAGGAGTAGTGCGGCCAGTGGGAGCAGGGAAGTCATTCTGCCCCTGTACTCAGCAGTGCTTAGGCCACACCTTGAGTCCTGTGTCCAGTTCTGGGCCCCTCGGTTTAGGAAAAATGTTGAGTTGCTGGAAGGTGTCCAAAGAAGGGCAACAAAACTGGGGAGGGGTTTGGAGCACAAGCCCTATGAGAGCACAAGCTGAGAGAGCTGGGGTTGCTTAGCCTGGAGAAGAGGAGGCTCAGGGGAGACCTCATTGCTCTCTACAACTACCTGAAAGGGAGGTTGTAGCCAGGTGGGGGTTGGTCTCTTCTCCCAGGCAGCCAGTACCAGAAAAAGAGGATGCAGTCTCAAGCTGCACCAGGGGAGGTTTAGGCTGGAAGAAGTTCTATACAGAGAGAGTGATTGGCCATTGGAATGTACTGCCCAAGGAGGTGGTAGAGTCACCATCACTAGAGGTGTTTAGGAAGAGACTGGATGAGGCGTTTGGTACCATGGTTTAGTTGATTAGATGGTGTTGGGTGACGGGTTGGACTTGATGATCTTTTCCAACTGTATTATTTCTATTCTATTCTATTCTATTCTATTCTATTCTATTCTAATGCTTCAAGGAGTTTGTCTTCACTGCAAACTGAAGTTAGAATTTCAAGGGATCCTTTTCATCTAAGTGCTGTTTACAGACAGAAGTTTGTCACATCCTTTAAGGTTGATTTGCCAACCCGTAAAGGCAGTTTGTACCTCGTAAGATCATGTCACTCAAATTTAATTGGTTTCTGTTTCTTAACATTCACATACATAAAAGCCCATTCTGAAAGCAGGTGCAAATGAATATGTATAGCAATACAGTCTATCACACCCACTGCACTCTTACCTCATTTGAGGTCAGACAGGCATAGAATCATTTTGGTTGGAAAAGACCTTTAAGATTACCAGGTCTGATGCTAATCCATGTCCCTTACCACATGCATCTATGCATCTTTTAAACCTGTCCAGGAATGGGGATACAAACACCTCTCTGGGAATCCTATTCCAACATTTGATAACTAGAAGTTTCTTCTAGTATCCAGTATAAACCTTCCCTAGTACAACTTGGAACTATTTCCTCTTGTCCTGCAACACTAACCTCTCTAGAACCTGAGTTCTAAACCTCAGTTTAGGAAGGATGTTGACTTGCTGGAACGTGTCCAGAGAAGGGCAACGAAGTTGGTGAGGGGTTTGGAACACAAGCCCTATGAGGGAAGGCTGAGGGAGCTGGGGTTGCTTAGCCTCGAGAAGAGGAGACTGAGGGGTGACCTTATAGCTCTCTACAACTACCTGAAGGGAGGTTGTAGCCAGGCAGAGGTTGGTCTCTTCTCCCAGGCAGCCAGTACCAGAACAAGAGGACACAGTCTCAAGATGCACCAGGGGAGGTTTAGGCTGGATGTTAGGAAGAAGTGCTTCACAGAGAGGGATTGGTCATTGGAATGTGCTGCCCAGGGAGGTGGTGGAATCAGCATCACTGGAGGTGTTCAGGAGGAGACTTGATGGGGTACTTGGCTGCATGGTTTAGTTGATTAGGTGGGTTGGATTGGTTGATGGGTTGGACGCAATGATCTTGAAGGTCTCTTCCAACCTAGTTTATTCTATTCTAACCTCCCTTCAGGTCCTTGTAGAGAACCATAAGGTCTCCCCCCCAGCCTCCTTTTCTCCAGATGAAACAACCCAGTTCCCTCAGGCACTTCTCACAAGACCTATTCTCCAGATCTTTCACCAGCTTCATAGCTACAGGGCCCACTTCAGCACCTCAATGTCCTTCTTGTAGTGAGGCCCCAAAACTGATCACTGTACTCAAGGTGAGACCTCAGCAGTGCTGAGTACCAGGGCATGATCTCTTCCCTGCTCCTGCTGATCACACTCTCTCTGATACAGGCCAGGATGCTGTTGGCCTTTTCGGTCACCTAAGCACACTGCTGCCTCATCTTCAGCTGGCTGTCAATCAATATTGCCTGGTCATTTTCTTCTAGGCAGCTGTCCACTCAGTGTTCCCCAAGCCTGTAGCATTATATGGAGTTGTTGTGAACTTTTGAAGTTCAGTAAGGCCAAGTGCATGGTCCTGCATCTGGGCCTGGGCAATCTCCAGTTTCAGTAGAGTCTGGAAGATGATTTGATTTAGAGCAGCCCCGCGGAGAAGGGCATGGGAATGCTGGACAAAAAGATGGACATGAGCCAGCAATGTGTGCTTGCAGCCCAGAAAGCCAACTATATCCTGGGCCTCATAAACTGAAGAATAGACAGCAAATCAAGAGATGTGATTTTCCTTATCTACTCTGCTTTTGTTTGACTCCACCTGGAGTGTTGTATCCAACTCTGGGGTTCCTGGTACAAGAAAGACATGAATCTGTTAGCGCAGATCCAGAGGTGGGTCATGAAAATAGTCAAAGGGCTAGAACACCTCTCCAGTGAAGAAAGACTCTTGGAGTTGGTGCTGGTTAGCTGGGAGAAAAGATCACTCTGGGTGGACCTTCTTGCTGCTATTCAACACATGAAAGGCATAGGTCAGATTGATTCTGCCACAGGAGCTCTAAGAACAGGATAAGTGACAATGATTTAAAATTAAAAGATGTAGGTTTAGACTGGACATTTTTTATAGTGAAGGTAGTGAAACATAGGAAGAGGTAGGCTAGAGAAATTGTGGATGACCCATACCTGGAAATGTTCACAGACAGGTTGGACAAGGTTTAAGCAAGCTATTCTATGTGGCAGGAGGATTATAGATAGGTAATGTTTAAGGATCCCTTCCAGTCCAAACCATTCTGTACTTCTATGATCTTCCTCCACTATACTAGGTTCATAAAAATTAAGATTTTATATATGTATATATATATATATGTATTTTCATTGAATCTCACACATTTTATCTGACTTGAATCTCTCCTTTAAGATATATATTTAGCTATTCAGATTGAACAAATAATATTAATACATCTTAAGTTATATTGAGTGTTCTTTCATATGTTTTCAAATGATGTTATTTTTTAAAGATATAATAGCTTTGGGAGTGCTTATTGTAAATCTATACCACACCAGCTCACTATAAGCCTGTGTGTGCAGTGCCTGGCCTAATGTCATATCCAGCTGCTTTCCATTTCCTCATTATGGGACTTAGTTCCTTCTATTACTGTATCAGAGCTACAGGCTGGGGTTGGAGTGGCTGGAGAGCTGCCAAACAGAAAGGGATCTGGGAGTGCTGATTGACAGCTGGCTGAACATGAGCCAGCAGTGTGCCCAGGTGGCCAGGAAGGCCAATGGCATCCTGGCATCCTCTAGGTGAGGAGAAAGTTCTTCACTGAGAGAGTCATTAGCCATTGGAATGTGCTGCCCAGGGAGGTGGTAGAGTCACCATCCCTGGAGGTGTTCAAGAGGGGATTGGATGTGGCACTTGGTGCCACGGTTTAGTCATGAGGTCTGTGGTGACAGGTTGGACTTGATGATCTTTGAGGTCTCTTCCAACCTTGGTGATTCTGTGATTCTGTGATTTATCGCTCTCTCAATTATGTTTTCTTTTTGTCTCTCAAACTCCCTTTTTTTTCAGACTTTTTTAATTTTTAAACAGACATATCTATATTTCCATTAATATCCTGCAAAACTCTTTACTTTAGTCCCCAGGGTTTCTCTCTACTGTGATGTTAATTTTCTTGACCTTGTTTCTCCATGGCACTTAGCGTGACACGTCGTATGATGATTCTCCCCCCTCCATTCAGCTCTGGTGAGACCCCACCTGGAGTACTGCCTCCAGTTCTGGAGCCCCTATTACAAGAGGGATATAGATGTGCTGTAAGGTGTCCAGAGAAAGGCCATGAGGATGAGCAGAGGGCTGGAGCACCTCTCCTATGAGGACAGACTGAAGGAGTTGGGGCTATTCAGTCTGGAGAAGAGAAGGTTCCAAGGTGACCTCATTGTGGCCTTCCAGTATCTGAAGGGGGCCTACAAGAAGGCTGGGGAGGGACTTCTCAGGATCTCAGGTAGTGATAGGACTAGGGGGAATGGAATGAAGCTGGAAGTAGGGAGATTCAAGCTGGACATGAGGAGGAAGTTCTTCACCAGGAGAGTGGTGAAGCCCTGGAATGGGTTATCCAGGGAGGTGGTTGAGGCCCTGTCCCTGGAAGTGTTTAAGCCCAGGCTGGATGAGGCTCTGTCCAGTCTGATCTAGTGCGGGGTGTCCCTGCCCATGGCAGAGGGGTCGGAACTAGATGATCCTTGTAGTCCCTTCCAACCCTGACTGACACTATGATACTATGATAATTCAGCATGGATATGTCATCTATATTTTACAATGGGAGGGCATCAAAAGTTTGCATAGTCTGTATAAAGTCACATAAAGAGTCCTCTGGATAACTGATAAATAAATTGGAAGTGCTTGAGTATCGCCCAAGTATTTTAGCCTTTCTCTGTGTGCAACAAGCAAGCTAAATTTAGATTAGAAATTTGCATGTTACATGCCTGTATTCACACCAACACTGAAAGAGAAAGAACTATTACTGAATGCATTTGTGGGCAGAAAATCTGTGTCCTCTCAGTGTTCTAATTTCCTTAATATCCTACAGCAGATGTTTTGCAGCTTTCCTGCCTGGAGAGTCCATATTTGGGTTTATGATTTTGGTTTCTTTTTTTAAATAGAAAGAAAAAGCTTACCAGGGATTGAAAACACTGGCAAGCAGATCTGTTAACTGCAGCCATAAATTACTTTCAGTCTAAATTACTGTTTATTAGTTCACAAACATTATAGCTATCATTGGTATTTGTCTCAGAGAAAGAAAACATGTTTGTAAAACACTAAACTTTCCAGAGAAAATGTTCATCTAAATTAATGCTATATGTAATAAAGTATTCACAGAACCACAGAATCAAGAAGGTTGGAAAAGACCTCAAGGATCATCACGTACAACCTGCCACCCAACACCTCATGACTACTAGACCATGGCACCAAGTGCCATGTCCAATCCCCTCTTGAACACCTCCAGGCATGGTGACTCCACCACCTCCCTGGGCAGCACATTCCAATGGCCAACAAATCTCTCTGTGAAGAACTTTCTCCTCACCTCGAGCCTAACATTAGAGACTCTTTTGGACTGCATTTTGATGTCCTTAATGCTACCTGTAGCCTTGCCAAGAGTTCTGCACCTAAAGAAGAGAAAGAAATCAGAAGCTGTATTTGGCACTTATATTTAGGTAAGTGTACTAATTTCTGGTTATGGGAACACTTCTTTCCAGACTTACACAACAGTGTGAGACAACTTGAAAATAAATGTTTCCAAAACTTGTAGGAAGGCCAAACATTGACTGGAATCAGCTAGACACTGGCTGTGAAGCATTGCTTTGTGTTACATTGAACATGATATTTCAGTGTTATTCGTTCATCTGGTCTCCATATTTTTTCCCCCTATAGTCTCTGAGAGAGAGACTTTAGTTTTTATATTATGTATATAAGGCACTTCAGACAAAAGATCTCCAGCTGCTAGTACTGCATAACTCAGTTGATGGGTGAGGAAGAAAGAAGAAAAAGGAGGATCTGGCTTTCAGGATTATTTAAGCACCAACCTATTACCTCTATAGTTTAATACATTAATTCAAGAATGAAAGTTGTTCTCAGTTTTAGGAATAGAAAAATCAAGATTATGATATGAGGTGGAGCAATGTCCCCGAATGACTTCAGAAATGAAGAGCTGAAAAGACAGAAAGGTTTGGAACTAAATTGGTTCTGTTTAGTGATGGTGATAGAAGTTATGCACACACACACACATACAAAATCATGTGGATTATATGAGTGACCATTCCAGGTTTGAATCATAAGCAGACCAAATCTTCTCTTTTCCCTGTTCTTCCTAAAACCTCACCTAGATCAAAGGAGGAAAGACTATTCCATTTCTAGGCAGCCCAGTGCCCTGGATGTTGCAGATCAACTATAGGCAAGATTGAATATTTTGTAATAGTCAGAACAAGCATTACTATGACAATAGTCCGTTCTATTTTAAAACTCCAAGATCAGAGCAACACATGAATATTCATGATACCCTTTTTGCTGCTACTCTGGGGAAATCTTTGCTGAGCTCAAAATACAGATTCAAATTGACAGTAAAGAAAGATGGGATGGGGGAGAGAGAAAGAAAATAACAAGGGCTAGGATGGTTTGTTCACAGAATCACAGAATCACCAAGGTTGGAAGAGACCTCAAAGATCATCGAGTCCAACCTGTCACCACAGACCTCATGACTAAACCATGGCACCAAGTGCCACGTCCAATCCCCTCTTGAACACCTCCAGGGATGGTGACTCCACCACCTCCCTGGGCAGCGCATTCCAATGGCTAACGACTCTCTCAGAGAAGAACTTTCTCCTCACCTAGAGCCTAAACCTGCCCTGGCACAGCTTGAGACTGTGCCCTCTTGTTCTGGTGCTGGTTGCCTGGGAGAAGAGGCCAACTCCCACCTTGCTGCAACCACCCTTCAGGTAGTTGTAGACAGCAGTAAGTTCTCCCCTGAGCCTTGCTGAAGCGTTGTGAATACCTCCAAGAGCGATGAGAAGGTATTAGAGACACATTTTTCAGCATAAATTCCCTGACCATCTAAACTAAACCAATGAGACTAAAAATAAATTACAAGTCTGAAAAATGCTGTTTCTACTACCTAAATATAAGTACAAATATATGAATACACTAACATGTAAATTATAAATACATATAAGACAATAAATATTTAGCTTTTTGAATGTTTTTTTTTTTTAATCTGACATCAAAATTGCAGCACTTCTCTGTCAGTTTTATTAAGCTCCAATTCCACACTTGTGGAATACCTTTAGAGTGGAATTGTTGCATTATGCTCAAACCCAAATATTTCACTGTGCTCCTTGAGCCTAAGTTCTTTTTCTTTTTTCCCTAACAAAAAGAAGGGCAATAATCATTTCCTGGAGAACTGAGACTGCAGGTATGGAGTGAAATTTTAGTCCAGCTGCCAGTTGCAAGGTTTGTGAGCAACAAGAGAGCCATCCACTCAGTCTAATTTCTGGAGCCCCATTATTTTCAACCAGACAGTAAAGCATTGCCCTACCAGGAAACAGGGCAGTTTGTACAGCAGTGCAGAACTCAAGCTGCCAAAGCACAAACCTAAAGATGATGCCATGTGTAGCTCATCGGGGCGGGTATCTGAAGGGGGCCTACAAGAAGGCTGGGGAGGGACTTTTCAGGCTATCAGGCAGTGATAGGTCTAGGGGGAATGGAATGAAGCTGGAGGTGGGGAGATTCAGACTGGACATGAGGAATAAGTTCTTCAGAAGCCCTGGAATGGGTTATCCGGGGGAGGTGGTTGGGGCCCCATCCCTGGAGGTGTTTAAGCCCAGGCTGGATGAGGCTCTGGCCAGCCTGATCTAATGTGGGGTTGGAACTAGATGATCCTTGTGGTCCCTTCCAGCCCTGACTGATACTATGATACTATGGTACTATGGACTGGTAGTAGCAGAGCTACATGAGCACCAGTCTATCTGGAGGAAAGGCAAGATGAACTAGTTCAGGTGCAATTGCTGAGATCCCTGAACAGTACAGGATCAAGTAAAACGGCCAGTGTCTTCAGCAATGTCTTAGACACCTCAGTATCACTGTAGTGTGTAAGCATACCTTTAGAGACCTGAAAGCAAAGGAAAGAATAACAACCATAACGTAAATTTTAGTAGCCTCTCTGCTTGTTTTCCAACCCTTTTTCCAACAGAAACCCTGTGAACTTGAAGAGGCTTAGAAAGCCAGTATGTGTGTGTTCTGCAATCTTGTAGCCAGTGCAAATCTCTGATAGAAGCCATGTTTAAGGTGGAATTTAAATGGAACACGTACTTCAAACAGTAACAATGATCAAGAGCTTCACATAACCCATTGTGGATGAAGATAGATTTAATATTGTAAAAGAGTCTCTGGATAGAAAATTACTCTGAATAAGCTGTTTGGCTCTCCAAAGTAAAATTAAGGAAAGGATATTAAAAAGCCTGGCAGGCAATAACTATCATAGTACTTGATTATTTGGAGAGATTCCTCAAGGAATGAAATGCTTACAAATTTAACTGGGCATTTTTCATTCTGATAGGCATGTAATATGTTTAAATTTACTGTAGAGACCACCTCAATATAAAGCAGCAATCATTGAACTCTCTGCTCGCCAAACATCATGGCACACTGAGTGCATTTTATTCTCAGGTAACAAAAAGAATGGCTGAACCAGTTCCAGAAATTGGACTTTTTAAATCCCCCTCAAAAGCACCTGCCAGTATTCTTCATACTAGTACTTTTGAAAAACTGGGCTGAGAAGCTGTGCATTTGCTCAGGTATCACAGGATCACAGGGTGTTGGGGGTTCGAGTGGTTTAGGGGTGAACTTTGTAGTAGGGTCATCGGTTGGATTTGGTGATCCTGAGGGTCTATTCCTACCTGAATGTTTCTGTGATTCTGTGAACTACCAATTGCTGTTTGGCTTATGGACAGCTTGGAGCTGAGCTATCTACACAGCTCCCTGTGAGGAGTCTGTGCATAGATAGGGCCCCAAGGCAATCCAAGGCTGGGTCACTTTTACAACCCACCATGAGTCACCTGCATGCACCAGACATTACCAAAACTTGTTTAGAAACTATGAGCCATAGTTGACATAATTGTCACAGACAGGTGATAGAATCATAGAATCAATAAGGTTGGAAAAGACCTCAAAGATCATCAAGTCCAACCTGACACCCAAGACCTCATGACTAACTAAACCAATCCCCTCTTGAATATGTCCAGGGACGGTGACTCCACCACCTCCCTGGGCAGCACATTCCAATGGTTAATAACTCTCTGTGAAGAACTTTCTCCTCACCTCCAGCCTAAACTTCCCCTGGCACAGCTTGAGACTGTGTCCTCTTGTTCTGGTGCTGGTTGCCTGGGAGAAGAGACCAACCCCCACCTGCCTACAACCTCCCTTCAGGTAGTTGTAGAGAGCAATGAGGTCTCCCCTGAGCCTTCCCTTCTCTGAGCTAAACAATCCCAGCTCCCTCAGCCTCTCCTCATAGGGCTTGTGCTCTAAGCCTCTCCCCAGCCTCATTGCCCTTCTCTGGACATGTTCAAGTGTCTCAATATCCTTCTTAAATTGAGGGGCCCAGAACTGGACACAGGACTCAAGCTGTGGCCTAACCAGTGCTGAGTACAGGGGCAGAATGACTTCCCTGCTCCTGCTGGCCGCAGTATTCCTGATGCAGGCCAGGATGCCGTTGGCTTTCTTGGCCACCTGGGCACACTGCTGGCTCATGTTCAGCCAGCTGTCAATCAGTATCCCCATGTCCCTTTCTGGCTGGCTGCCCTCTAGCCACTCTGACTCCAGCCTGTACCACTGCATGGGGCTGTAGTGGCTAAATACAGCTCATCATCTATGGCTTTTTATGGTCAGTATCTAGAGTAACACTCATAACTCCATGGCTTAATGGAAAGTCAGATTCAACTTAGACACCCAATCTTAGACTTCTACCACCTGTATCATCACATGAATTAGTGATTAGTCACAAGTATTGACTACAATCAGTAAACATCTACTCTAAAGAGTTTTAAGAGATTGTCAGCAGATTGTGACAAAATAGTTGGCTTTAGGATATGTTCTTCAAATTCTACCAACTCTCATGACTACATCTCCACAGACACACTAAGAACACTTGTAGATGCATATATTGCAGACATAGTTTGGTCTCCAAGTTCACAGTTGAATTCCAGCCCATCTCTTGTATGGAAGAATCACTGTAGTTCTCTAAATAACATATATATTCATTTGATATTTTCTGCAATCTGAAGTCAAGATTTGTTCTCTTATTAGAAAAAGCCTTCATAATAATAGCTATTAAAAAAAATCTAGATGAAAAAGAAAGAATATTCTCAATCATTTGAACCACTTTGATTGCACTTAGCAGAGGAGTTTAGGATGGAAAGAAAGAAACAGAATCATAGAAATTTTGACTCCTGTGGGTCATCTAGCTCAGCTGTAAATTTAGAGTACTCATTCTGGGTGGGATAGAGTTAACTGTCCTCACAGTAGCCCATATGGTGCTGTGTTTTTAATTTGTGGCTAGAAGAGTGTTGATAATACACCTGTGTTTTGGTGCTTCCCCAGAAGCCTATCTCTCCACTTGCCGTCTTCTTACAAATGTTAATAGGCTGGGAGTGGATGAGAAATTAGGAGGGGACACTAATCCAAGGGGGATATTGCAGACCATTACAGTTTCATGCTCAGCAATAAAAGATGAGAAAAAGAAAGTGAGGGAAGAATTTGGAGTTATAGCATTTATCTCTCAAAATAACAGCTACATGTACTGAAACCTTGCTCCCTAGGATGTGGCTAGACATTGGCCTACTGATGGGAAGAATGAATAAATTCCTTTTATTTGATTTGCTTCCATGAACAACTTTTTCTTTTATTAAATTGCCTTCATCACAAACCAGGAGTTTGTAAATCTTACTTTCTTCCCTTGTCCTGTTGAGAAAGTGTAGCAAGAAAGAGACTGGATCTGGCAGAGATCAAACCACCACAGCTGTCACCTCCCTAGATCATATCACCCTTGGCTTTGCCAGCCAAGCATGGAAACATCCCAGGATGGAAACTCTGAGCAATGTGCTTCTGGGCTGCACAAGCCTTGTAACTCATTTTACTTTTCCTGATATACAAGCTGAACACCAAACACAACATTTGTTATATTGCCTGGTACTACCAAAACCAAACCATATGTAGCAAAGGAAAGGCTGAGGGAGCTGGGGTTGCTTAGCCTGGAGAAGAGGAGATTCAGGGGTGACCTTCTTGCTCTCTACAACTACCTGAAGGGAGGTTGTAGACAGAGGTTGGTCTCTTCTCCCAGGCAGGCAGCACCAGAACAAGAGGACACAGTCTCAGGCAGCACCAGGGAAGGTTTAGGCTGGATGTTAGGAAGAAGTTCTATACAGAGAGCGTGATTGTCCATTGGAATCGGCTGCCCATGGAGTCACCATCACTGGAGGTGTTCAGGAGGAGACTTGATTGGGTGCTTGGTTACATGGTTTAGTTGTTTAGGTGGGTTGGATTGGTTGATGGGTTGGACGCGATGATCTTGAAGGTCTCTTTCAACCTGGTGTATTGTATTGTATTGTATTGTATCTCTTCACAACTGCCTTTACTTCTGTAAAGTAAATTGGCCATAGCCCCATGGCCCCAAGTATTAATGTCCACAAACTGCACTGCTCCTGTGGCTTGCATCACTTCTAAGAAGTTGTGATCAAATTAAAAAGGAACCAACTTCTAGCTCCCGTTTATACATGTAGCACAAAAGTGTTCAAATCTAGATCAAAAGATAAAATTGTGATGCTTAGTGCTGCAATGGCTAAAAGTTTAGAGCCTTTCTCAGTGTAGAAGTCATTATAATCAAGAATTCCTTCACTAGCACACTTCTAAGTCTATAAAAACAGGATCCACAATAAGCTGCTGGCAGCTGCTTGTTGAAGTACAATACATAACTTGTGAAGAAATCATATATGCTTAGGTGAAATCATATACACTCAGGTCTTCTGAAGAGCAGAGCACTCCATGGAGAAATGAAGTGATTACACACAGTCTAGAGCTGTTGGTGTGACAGTCTTCCCTAAGAAAGATACCCCATACAGTGCTTTTCTCAAATATATAGATTGATCTGGAGGGTTTGGCGTCAAATTATTGGCTGGTTGACATCTACCAATTCAAAAAGTGAATGGAGGATATCATACTTGTCAGTATACATTAGTAGTCTATATCTCACATAACTCAGGATTTAGGTTCTGTGTCAAAATAAATTCAGCTGCTCCTAGCTCATTTCTTGGAACAGACATCTTTCTCCCTCCAAGGAGATGTGCTTTTACTGGGTTTGAAGTCTTTATTTAACACGAAGCCTGAGAGTTGCCGCATTTGCCAAGGAAGCTTGAAAGACTTCATCAAACGAGAGCTCCTGTTTACCAGGGTAGAACTCTGCCTTTTGATCTCTTCCACTTGGGAAGGTATCTCCATGGATTCAAAACATAGTGTCTGTGGCATGTGTATACAAATAGAAAAGTGAAATAATTTATTAGTCTAGTGGCTTAGATGGGTAGAAAGAAGTCTGAACTGAGCTACTATACTTGGAAAGCTGGTATATTTTAAGGAAAACACCTACTGTTTTAATGTCAGTGTAACTTGGTTGCCTACAGATCTCAGAAATATTCTGGCAAAGATGGCAATTGATTCTATGCCATGTAAGTGCTCATTAGAGACTTGCCCATAAAATCATCTCTCCTCTTATCCCTGACTGTATAATACTAATATACATTTCCAGTGTGACTGGTTCCACATGGAATTCTGTTTTCCAAGGGAAGTCCCAAAATGTGTACGTTAGAATAGAATAGAATAGAATAGAATAGAATAGAATAGAATAGAATAGAATAGAATAGAATAGAACAGACCAGCTTGGAAAAGACCTTGGAGATCACTGAGTCCAATTTATCATCCAACGCTATCTGATCAACTAAACCATGGCACCAAGCACCCCATCCAGTCTCTTCCTGAACACCTCCAGGGATGGTGACTCCACCACCTCCCTGGGCAGACCATTCCAATGGCCAATCACTCTTTCTTTGCAGAACTTCTTCCTAACATCCAGCCTAAACCTCCCCTGGCACAGCTTGAGACTGTGTCCTCTTGTTCTGTTGGTGGTTGCCTGGGAGAAGAGACCAACCCCCATCTGGCTGCAACCTCCGTTCAGGTAGTTGTAGAGAGCAAGAAGGTCTCCTCTGAGCCTCCTCTTCTCCAGGCTAAGCAACCCCAGCCCCCTCAGCCTCTCCTCATAGGGCTTGTGCTCCAACCCCCCCCCCCCCCCAGCTTTGTTCCCCTTCTCTGGACACCTTCCAGCAACTCAACATCCTTCCTAAACTGAGGGGCCCAGAACTGGACACAGGACTCAAGCTGTGGCCTAACCAGTGCTGAGTACAGGGTCAGAATTATTTCCCTGCTCCTGCTGGCCATGCTGTTCCTGATACAGGGCAGAATGCCATTGGCCTTCTTTTAAGTGAGGAGAAATCTCTAACCTATACAAAGAGAAAAACTTTTTAATCTTTTATTTGTTTTCATAGTGTCACAATACTAAAATAACTGTCTTGTCTTCCCTAGAGGAGGTGCAAAGCACTGAGAGATTTGTGTACAGAGATATATATATAACAAATGCTTCTAACAGAAGGGGGTGAATGCCTGTTTTCAATGCTTCCAATTGTTTCATGTGCCTTGTATTTAATCTTATTTCAATTGTCTCACTAGACAATAAGAATATATATATGTATATATATATATATATATATATATATATACATATATATATGAGAGCTCATGGACACCTGAAACACAGTAGTTATTAAAGCAAATATAAAAGAAAGTTTGGATTTCAAGTGAATAATTTCCTCCCCCTTTTTCTTTTTCCTTTCTTTCTTTTTTTTTTAATCAAATGTGAAAGTAATTTGAAGGTGTTAAAAGCTGGACTGGACATATTATTCTCTCATGGAGATATTTAATTAAATTCTTCTTTTAACTGCACACCAGTAGAATAAAAATGGATAGCTGATTAATAGATGCAATTCAGAGCACAGTTCTGTAAAGGAGGTACACAAGTGAAAAGCTCTAGTCATCAGGGCCCATGGGAATAGTACAGGCCTTGACCAATTTATGAAGCAAATAAACCAGACTTTCAGATCAATTTTAAGCATCTTCATCCCCTATTCAAAAGAGTTTTTTTATAATATTCAACCTAAAGTGTTTATGTGCTCCCTGCTTCTCCCGTTCTCACTGAATCTTCCCTGCTTTGAACCCAACACTCTTGAGATCAATGGTCACCTGACTTCCCTAGGGTTAATGGTAGTCTTCTTAAAATAAAGTTGCTTGTTCTAGTTAAATATACCTTTTCCAAGGTAGCACTAAAATGTCAAGAGACTAAGTGACTGCACAGCATTTCTTGTTAGCTTGTGTTTCACTTGGCAACAGCATGTGTCTAATTGCCTGCAAATACTAAACACACATCCAAACACGGAAGCCCTGAACAAGAACCATAAAAAAGAATAAACTTTATCAAAAGGCTGCTCTGCAGCATCTGATTGCTGCACCTATGTTTTCTTCTGCAGAAGGTTTCTTGTCTCACAAACACTGACATCTCTGTCGGTAGTAATTGCTCCCTTGAGCTTGTCAATGACTGTAAGAAACAAGAAGCTCTGGGGATAAAGTCCGCCTGGTATCTCTGAAATAAAATGTTTCCTTCTGAGTTTCCCTCTCTTACAGATCAGGAGAATTTTAGAGAATGCTTTTTCCTTTAAATCATAACTTTGTTCTCTCTGCAATTTAGGTAAGGGAATGCACAGGCAATCTATAAAAGCATGTCTGCCAGCATGAGCTGTCACAGCTGCTTCATGAGCTCATCTGGCATAGTACGTATTTGGGAGGCTGAGAGACACACCACAGTTCCATTCTCATTTAACGCACAGTACTAATTGGCATGGAGCTTTCTTAATTAAAGTAGATCTGGGGCCATTTTCAGTGGTCCATGTGTGCACAGAAAGCCCTGCTTCCAGACCACACCTGCAAAGCTATCTAATTGTACATGTCAGGATAAAAATATGGTCAACTAATGCCAACTGGAATCTAGGTTAGTTATTCTCTCTCCTTGTTTTTTCAAATGGGTGTCTCGGTCCAGAGAGGGAAAGAGACTCAATTCTTTTGAATATTCCCGTGTTATGAAATCAGAGGCACAAATGAGGCCAAAATATCAACAGCCCTCGAGGCTACTTATTAACAGAATAACAAAAGGAGGAGGAGAGAGAGAGGGAAGAAATAGAAACAGCGAGAAGAGGGAGGAAGCAGGAAAGGGATTATGTTACTATCAGTCAGAGGTGGAGAGAGGGTTTTGGGAGTCCAAGATCTGTTGTGCTGCCCCATGGTGTTTCCAGCGTGTGGTGTCATCTTCTTGCTTCTGACTTGCCAGTATCTCTCAAGTCTTTTTATGCAGTTTTTTAGTCCTTAGGTATGTGTCCAGGTATTGTCCCCCAAGAATCTTCCTAGTTATTCCTTGTCCTTGTGTTTGGGCAGGGGTCTGGAGAAAGGGGGTCACCCTCTGCCTTCTGCTTCTCTCATTTACCCTGCCCACACACCCAATACACATCAGGAGCCAGGTGGTGAATCCTTGTCTCACATCCTCCCTTTCCGGTTCCCTGATGGTGGAGATGATCTTTTCTTATGCATATTCCCAAAGGTATAGGTAACAGTGGCCTCAGCCCATTGTTGTCATGCCAGCTGCAGTCCTGTGAGCAATCTTATCCTTTGTTGGAGCACATCTCAGTTCATGATACAATCACAAAGTGATCTGCGTCCAGTATTTGTAGACGGATTCCTACAACAGGGTCCTGACTGGAGAGACACCTACAGTGAAGGCAAGGAATCTCATGTCTCAAGAAAAAGAAATGTGTTTCTGTAGGTCACAGTGTAAAGGGGAACTCATAGTCCCAAGTAATCATTACTTCCTTTATCAGTATCAGTAAGCAGTCAGTGTCCACTGGCACATGGAATAAGATTCTCAGTACTACTACTACAGCAAAAACGCTGTACTGTTATAGCTAAGCCACCTGCAGGCAAAATCATTTTACAGAAAGGTGAAATGTATTTGAGCTAACAAGGTCAACAGACTAGTTGTATTTTCTTAAATTTTCTCTGACCCTTGTCCAATAAATAACCTTTACTGAGGGGAGCTTAGTGCTAAAGACTTTGTGAAAAGGCCTGTCAGTTGTGTTGAATTAAACCATAAAAGGTCTGAGCCATACACTATTTTCTGAGCTGTGCTGATCCTACAAAATTCATTTCATTTCACTTCATATCATATTCAGCTAGTTTGTATTCCCAGAGTTTAAAGACTCTACTCAACTCACAGCAAGTAGGTTGGCAAGAACTTTTTTAAATGTATCCCTATTTATATATTTTTTTAACACAGATATTTCACTAGATCACATCCATGGGTTTTTATATTTTGTATTTTTATTTAATTAAAATGCCCTTCAACACTACAGCTACTCTCACTTCGAAAAAAGTTTAGTATGCTGCTGAGTTTTTCTGAGGTGTTTGACTTTTTTTATAGGTGAGAGCTAACTAAAGGCTCTCAAAAGCCTTTGTGGTTTGCTTTTCTTAAAGCTCGTGCTCTTTCTGAATGTTTAGGAATCATTTGCCTATGCCTTTATCTTCCTGGTATAGTATCAGTGGCACTTTATCCTCTTGATCAGAAATTTGAACACACTAGAAGTTCCTCTCACATTATGTTAACCATTGTAATATGTATCTGTATCTGTATCTGTATCTGCATATATCTGCATATATCTGTATATGTATCTGTTTCCTTTATTTTTTAAGTATTCTTACATGGAAGTCATTGTGTCCCTGTACTCAGCACTGGTTAGGTAACACCTGGAGTCCTGTGTCCAGTTCTGGGCTCCTCGATTTAAGAAGGACATTGAGACTCTTGAAATGTCCAGAGAAGGGCAACGAGGCTGGGGGAGAAGGCCTCAAGACAAGCCTATGAGAAGAGGCTGAGGGAGCTGGGGTTGCTTAGCCTGGAGAAGAGGAGGCTCAGGGCAGACCTTATTGCTGTACAGCTACCTGAAGGAGGTTGTAGCCAGGAGGGGAGCTTTTCGATCCCGTGGAGAACTTTTTTACTGCCCAGGTCAGCTGGTAACAGATGGACTCCATCTGTCCCAGAGGAGGGGGAAGGTCACGTATACGAGATGGCCTTCCCCCCCAAAGGGAAAAAGATTCTGGGAAGAGAATTGGCAGGCCTCATTGACAGGGCTTTAAACTAGCTTCAAAGGGGAAGGGGCTGAACCAGTCGCTTCAGGCAGGAGTCTGGGGGAGATAAGCTAGGGCTAGAGATGAAACCAGCAGCCCAGCTTCAGTGCATGTACACTAATGCACGAAGCATGGGTAACAAACAAGAGGAGCTAGAAGCCCTGTTGCAGCAGTGAAAGTTATGATGTAGTTTCCATCACAGAGACATGGTGGGACGACTCACATGACTGGAGCGCTGCAATTGACACTACAGCTGTTCAGGAGGGACAGGCAAGGAAGAAGGGGTGGAGGGGTGGCCCTGTACATCAGGGAGGCACTAGATGCCGTTGAGAGTGGAGATCAGGGATGACCGGGTTGAGTGCTTGTGGGTTAAGAATTAGAGGGAAGTTCGGGAGGGCAGACATCCTGGTTGGAGTCTGTTATAGACCACCCAACCAGGAGGAAGATGTAGATGAGGCATTCTATAGGCAGCTTAAGGCTGTCTCAAGGTCACCTGACCTCATTCTCATGGGCGACTTCAACCTGCCTGATATCTGCTTGGATCTCAAACACAGCAGAAAGAAGGCAGTCTAGAAGGTTCTGGAGTGTATGGAGGAACAGCTTCTTATCCCAGGTGCTGCGTGAACCTACCAGGGGTAAGCCATGCTTGACCTCCTCTTCACCAACAGGGAGGGCTGGTGGGTGATGTGGTGGTCGGAGGGTGTTTAGGCACCAGTGACCACGAGATAATTAAGTTTTCGGTATTCAGCCAAGCCAAGAGGGGCAGCAAGAAGACCTCCACTCTGGCTTCAGGAGGGCAGACTTCAGGCTACTCAAGGAACTAACTCAGAAGGTTCCCTGGGATACAGCCCTTAAAAATAAAGGGGTCCAGGAGAGCTGGAGCTGCTTCAAGAAGAACTCTTGAAGGTTCAGGAACAGGCTGTGCCAGTGTCCCGGAAGATGAGCCGCCGGGGCAGACGGCCAGCCTGGTTGGTCAATGAACTCTTAATAGAACTAAGGGAAAAAAAGAGGGTGTACCATCTCTGGAAGAAAGGGAGGCAACCTACGGAATGTTTAGGATGTTGCTAGGACATGCAGAAGAAAATTAGGGAGGCAAAAGCCCATTTAGAACTTAGACTGGCCTCTGCTGTGAAGGACAACAAAAAGTCCTTCTATAAATACATCAATAGCAAGAGGAAGGGCAAGGACAACCTCCACTCCTTGGTTGACACGGAGGGGAAGGTTGTAACAAAGGATGAGGAAAAGGCAGAGGTACTTAACACCTTCTTTGCTTCAATCTATCCTAGCATGGCAGAACATCTTCCAGACAGCTGGCCTGCAGAGCTGGCAGAAGGAGCCAGGGAGCTGCATGGTTTCCTCCGCTGCTCCAGGAGGTAGTTAGAGATCTTCTGAGCCGCTTGGACCCCCCACAGGCCATGGGACCAGATGGGACCTCCTAGGGTGCTGAGAGAGCTGGCAGATGAGCTGGCCAAGCCGCTCTCCATCATTTTTCAGCAGTCCTGGCTCACTGGAGAGGTCCCAGAAGACTGGAAGCTGGCCAACGTGGTGCCCATCCACAAGAAGGGCCGGTTGGATGAGCCAGGGAATTATAGGCCTGTCAGCCTGACCTCAGTGCCAGGCAAGATTATGGAACAGGTCATCTTGAGTGCGATCATGCAGCACTTACAGGATGGCCAAGGATCAGGCCTAGCCAGCATGGCTTTAGGAAGGGCAGGTCCTGCTTGACCAACCTGATCTCCTTCTATGATCAGGTGACCCCGCTGGTGGATGTGGGGGAGGCCTGTGGATGTGGTCTACCTGGACCTCAGCAAGGCCTTTGACACCGTCCCCCACAGCAAAACTCCTGGCCAAGCTGGCAGCCCATGGCTTGGATGGTAGCACACTGCGTTGGTTAGGAACTGGCTGGAGGGCCGAGCCCAGAGAGTGGTGGTGAATGGTGCCACATCCGGCTGGCGGCCAGTCACTAGTGGTGTGCCCCAGGGATCGTGCTGGGCCCCATGCTCTTCAACATCTTTATTGATGATCTGGATGAGGGCATCAAGTCCATCATCAGTAAATTTGCGGACGACACCAAGCTGGGGGCAGGAGTTGATCTGCTGGAGGGCAGAGAGGCTTTGATAGGGACCTCGACAGGCTGGACAGATGGGCAGAGTCCAACGGCATGAGATTTAACACATCCAAGTGCCGGGTTCTGCACATTGGCCACAGCAACCCCATGCAGTGCTACAGGCTGGGGTCAGAGTGGTTGGAGAGCGGCCAGGCAGAGAGGGACCTGGGGGTGCTGGTTGATTGTAGGTTGAACATGAGCCTGCAGTGTGCCCAGGCAGCCAAGAAGGCCAATGGCATCCTGGCCTGCATCAGAAACAGTGTGGCCAGCAGGAGCAGGGAGGTCATTCTGCCCCTGTACACTGCACTGGTTAGGCCGCACCTTGAGTACTGTGTCCAGTTCTGGGCCCCTCAGTTTAGGAAAGATGTTGTCTTACTGGAGCGTGTCCAGAGAAGGGCAACAAAGTTGGTGAGGGGTTTGGAAGACAAGCCCTATGAGGAGAGGCTGAGGGAGCTGGGGTTGCTTAGCCTGGAGAAGAGGAGACTGAGGGGTGACCTTATTGCTCTCTACAACTACCTGAAGGGAGGTGTAGCCAGGCGGGTGGTTGGTCTCTTCTCCCAGGCAGCCAGTACCAGAACAAGAGGACACAGTCTCAGGCTGCGCCAGGGCAGGTTTAGACTGGAAGTTAGGAAGAAGTTCTATACTGAGAGAGTGATTGCCCACTGGAATCAGCTGCCTGTGGAAGTGGTGGAGTCACCTTCATTGGAGGTGTTCAGAAGAGGCTTGATGGGGTGCTTGGTGCCAGGGTTGTTTAGTTTTTTAGTTGTTTAGGTGGTTGTATTGTACTTTATTGTACTGTATTGTACTGTATTGTACTCTTTTGTACTGTATTGTACTGTATGGTACTGTATTGTATTTTAGGGTGGGTGGATTGGTTGATGTGTTGGACGTGATGATCTTGAAGGTCTCTTCCAACCTGTTGTATTGTATTGTATGGTATTGTAAG
>CM037631.1:22394471-22445801 GCA_015227895.2 Colaptes auratus
GAGGCTGAGAGACACACCACAGTTCCATTCTCATTTAACGCACAGTACTAATTGGCATGAGCTTTCTTCTTAAAGTAGATCTGGGGCCATTTTCAGTGGTCCATGTGTGCACAGAAAGCCCTGCTTCCAGACCACACCTGCAAAGCTATCTAATTGTACATGTCAGGATAAAAATATGGTCAACTAATGCCAACTGGAATCTAGGTTAGTTATTCTCTCTCCTTGTTTTTCAAATGGGTGTCTCGGTCCAGAGAGGGAAAGAGACTCAATTCTTTTGAATATTCCCATGTTATGAAATCAGAGGCACAAATGAGGCCAAAATATCAACAGACCTCGAGGCTATTTATTAACAGAATAACAAAAGGAGGAGGAGAGAGAGAGAGGGAAGAAATAGAAACAGCGAGAAGAGGGAGGAAGCAGGAAAGGGATTATGTTACTATCAGTCAGAGGTGGAGAGAGGGTTTTCAGAGTCCAAGATCTGTTGTGCTGCCCCGTGGTGTTTCCAGCGTGTGGTGTCGTCTTCTTGCTTCTGACTTGCCAGTATCTCTCAAGTCTTTTTATGCGGTTTTTTAGTCCTTAGGTATGTGTCCAGGTATTGTCCCCCAAGAATCTTCCTGTGTATTCCTTGTGTTTGGACAGGGGTCTGGAGAAAGGGGGGTGCCTCTGCCTTCTGCTTCTCCATTTACCTGCCCACACACCCAATACACATCAGGGGCCAGGTGGTGAATCCATTGTCTCACATCCTCCCTTTCCGGTTACCTGATGGGTGGAGATGATCTTTTCTTATGCATATTCCCAAAGGTATGGGTAACAGTGGCCTCAGCCCGTTGTTGTCAGGCCAGCTGCAGTCCTGTGAGCAATCTTTATCCTTTGTTGGAGCACATCTCAGTTCATGATACAATCACAAAGTGATCTGCGTCCAGGATTTGTAGACGGGATTCCTACAACAGGGTCCTGACTGGAGAGACACCTACAGTGAAGGCAAGGAAAGCTCATGTCTCAAGAAAAAGAAATGTGTTTCTGTAGGTCACATTGTAAAGGGGAACTCATAGTCCCAAGTAATCATTTACTTCCTTTATCAGTATCAGTAAGCAGTCAGTGTCCACTGGCACATGGAATAAGATGCTACACAGCAAAAACGCTGTACTGTTATAGCTAAGCCACACTGCAGGCAAAATCATTTTACAGAAAGGTGAATGTATTTGAGCTAACAAAGGTCAACAGACTAGTTGTATTTCTTAAATTTTCTCTGACCCCTTGTCCAATAAATAACCTTTACTGAGGGGAGCTTAGTGCTAAAGACTTTGTGAAAAGGCCTGTCAGTTGTGTTGAATTAAACCATAAAGGTCTGAGCCATACACTATTTTCTGAGCTGCAGCTGATCCTACAAAATTCATTTCACTTCATATCATAATTCAGCTAGTTTGTATTCCCAGAGTTTAAAGACTCTAACTCACAGCAGGTAGGTTGGCAAGAACTTTTTTAAATGTATTCCTATTTATATATTTTTTAACCAGATATTTCACATAGATCACATCCATGGCTTTATATTTTGTATTTTTATTTAATTAAATGCCTTCAACACTACAGCTACTCTCACTTAGAAAAAAGTTTATTATGCTGCTGAGTTTTTCTGAGGTGTTGGACTTTTTTTATAGGTGAGAGCTAACTAAAGGCTCTCAAAAGCCTTTGAGGTTTGCTTTTCTTAAAGCTCATGCTCTTTCTGAATGTTTAGGAATCATTTGCCTATGCCTTTATCTTCCTGGTATAGTATCAGTGGCACTTTATCCTCTTGATCAGAAATTATGAACACACTAGAAGTTCCTCTCACATGTTAATCATTGTAATATGTATCTGTATCTGTATCTGTATCTGCATATATCTGCATATACCTGTATATGTATCTGTTTCCTTTATTTTGTAAATATTCTTACATGGAAGTCATTGTGCCCCTGTACTCAGCACTGGTTAGGTAACACCTTGAGTCCTGTGACCAGTTCTGGGCTCCTCGATTTAAGAAGGACATTGAGACTCTTGAACATGTCCAGAGAAGGGCAACGAGGCTGGGGAGAGGCCTCAAGACAAGCCCTATGAGAAGAGGCTGAGGGAGCTGGGGTTGCTTAGCCTGGAGAAGAGGAGGCTCAGGGCAGACCTTATTGCTGTCTACAGCTACCTGAAGGGAGGTTGTAGCCAGGAGGGGGTTGGTCTCTTCTCCCAGGCAACCATCACCAGAACAAGAGGACACAGTCTCAAGCTGTGCTAGGGGAAGTTTAGGCTGGACATGAGGAGAAAGTTCTTCACTGAGAGAGTTGTTAGTCGTTGGAGCGTGCTGCCCAGGGAGGTGGTGGAGTTACCATCCCTGGAGGTGTTCAAAAAGGGATTGGACATGGTACTTGAAGCCATGATTTAGTAGTCATGAAGTGTTGGGTGACAGGTTGGACTTGATAATCTTTGAGGTCTTTTCCAACCTTATTGATTCCATGATTCTATGATTTGCCTATGCCTTTATCTCCACGGTACAGTCTCAGTGGCACTTTATCCTCTTGATCAGAAATGATAAACACACTAGAAGTTCCTCTCACATTATATTAACTGTTGTGACATGTACCTATTTCCTTTATTTTTGAAATATTCTTACATGGCATGTAATATTTTCTCTTTGTTGTTTCACACCTGGTGTGCTGTAACAAACTCAAAGCCCCGTAACAGTTGTCACCTAGCACCACCTCGGAACAGCCAAGTGTCCACTGACATGTAACTTGGATCTACTTCCGCAAAAGCAAGAACAGCAGAAAAGACTCTTTCCTGGCAATAAACAGGAACATATGCAGGCAATTATATATATTACTTGTGCCTTCCATAAACAGAAGATTTTCCTAAAAAATGCATTCATTATCAACCTTTTTTTTTTCCTCTCAAGATGGTATCTATCTGAAGGCCAAGTTTTAACACGTAAGAACTTCAGGGAATCACTGGTTGCATTCTCCAGCCTACTGCAATCATTGATATCACAGTTTACTTTTGGAAAGATATTTTCCTTACTTTCATAACATGACATGACATCATTTTTCTAATAAATATATTCACAGATTCATAAAACAGTTTGGGTTGGAAGGGACCTTAAACATCATCTAGTTCCAAGCTCCTTGCCATGCACAGGGACACCTTGGCTGTGCCCAGGCAGCCAAGAGGGCCTATGGCATCCTGGCCTGCATCAGGAGCAGTGTGGCCAGCAGGAGCAGGGAGGTCATTCTGCCCTTGTATACAGCACTGGTTAGGCCACACCTGGAGTACTGTGTCCAGTTCTGGGCCCCTCAGTTTAGGAAGGATGTTGACTTGCTTGAAGGTGTCCAGAGAAGGTCAACAAGGTTGGTGAGGGGTTTGGAACACAAGCCCTATGAGGAGAGGATGAGGGAGCTGGGGTTGCTTAGCATGGAGAAGAGGAGACTCAGGGGTGACCTTATTGCTCTCTACAACTACCTGAGCGGAGATTGTAACCAGGCAGAGGTTGGTCTCTTTTCCCAGGCAGGCCGCACCAGAACAAGAGGACACAGTCTCAGGCTGTGCCAGGGCAGGTTTAGACTGGATGTTAGGAGGAAGTTCTTTACAGAGAGAGTGATTGCCCATTGGAATGGTCTGCCCGTGGAGGTGGTGGAGTCACCATCATTGGAGGTATTCAGGAGGAGACTTGATGGGGTACTGGGTGCCATGATCTAGTTGTTCAGGTAGATTGGATTGGTTGATAGGTTGGATGCGATGATCTTGAAGGTCTCTTCCAACCTGGATTTATTGTATTGTATTGTACCTTCCAGTAGACCAGGTTGTTCAAGACCTCATCGGAGTCACCATCCCTGGAGGTGTTTAGGATGGGGCACTTGGTGCCATGGTTTAGTTGCTTAGATGGTGTTGGGTGATAGATTGGACTTGATGATCTCAAAGGCCTTTTCCAACCTGGTTAATTCTATTCTGTTCTATCCAACCTGGCCTTGAACACCTCCAGGGAGGAGGCATACACAGCTTCCCTGAGCAACCTGTTCCAGCATCTTTGCACCCTCACTGTAAGAATTTCTTCCTAATATCCAGTCAAAATCTAGCCTCCTCAAGGTTCAATGCATTCCCTCTCATCCTATCACTGCATGCCTTCCCACGCTCTCCAGGAGCACCCTTTAGGTACTGGAAGGCTGTTCCCAGGAACCTTCTGTTCTCCAGGATGAGAAACCCCAACTCTCACAGCCTGGCCCCACAGGGAAGGTGCTCCAGCTCTCTGCAGCCTCCTCTGGTCCCGCTTCAGCAATTCAATGCCTTCTTATGATGGAGCTACCCAGCAAGTTGTGGATTTATGAATCAGCACATAACTGCTAATCCCATTCATAGGTTGTTTCCACTGTATATTTGTGGCCATGTATCTTTAACTTGAAATCCTTCATGTCAAGGGCAGACTTGGGAAACTCATCAGAAATATCAACCCAGCTCCCAGTTATCTGCTGTATTTGGCTTGTTGCCTACATTCCATGAGGTGTAACACTGAAAATATGACAAATCCATATCATTAACAGCAAGCATAACTTTTAGAAATTATTATCTTGTTACTCCCCATATTACCTAATATTGATGATAGCATTAAAGGCAGAATGGCAACACCTCACTTTCTGTTTCTGATATGTACTGCATTAAGCACATCACCCAAATTCAAAGCAAAGCATGTTATAAAATGAGCTGCATAATATTACTGCATGGCTTTCTGCATGATACAGATGGGAAATATTGACAGGATATCTAATCTGCAGCTAAGGATCTTCAGTCTGAGAGAAAAAAAAATAGAGACTGTGATGCTGTGGGGTGTATCGAGCGCAGTAAGAAGCTTACTGACTCTCTGAAAATGCAGGGAAAATATTGGCCTGCAGCTGCAAGAGAATTGTTTAGCTGAACTTGGCATTAAGCATTACTTACTCCTGCTGAAGCTCCTGGCAGTCTGTCAGGAAGTACTTCTCCACTCAACAAGTTCCTTAAAGATGTTTCAGGGCATTTATTGCCTCAAAGGTGTGTGCATCACTATAATATTTATACTTACACATATATGTAGATTTATATAGATTTATATATTTGTATTCATACTCCAGAGAAGGGCAACAAAGCTGGGGAGGGGTTTGGAGCACAAGCACTATGAGGAGAGGCTGAGGGAGCTGGGGTTGCTTAGCCTGGAGAAGAGGCAGCTCTGGGTAGACCTTATGGCTCTCTACAACTACCTGAAGGGAGGTTGTAGACAGGTAGGGGCTTGTCTGTTCTCCCAGGCAACAAGCACCACAACAAGAGGACACAGTCTCAAGCTGCACCAGGGGAGGTTTAGGCTGGATGTTAGGAAGAAATTCTTCATAGAGAGAGTGATTTCCCATTGGAAAGGGCTACCTGGTGTGGTGGTGGAGTCACCATCACTGGAGGTGTTTAGGAGGAGACTGGATGGGGTGCTTGGTGCCATGGTTTAGTTGATTAGATGGTGTTGGATGATGGGTTGGACATGATGATCTTGAAGGTCTCTTCCAACCTGATCTATTCTATTCTATTCTATTCTATTCTATTCTATTCTATTCTATTCTATTCTATTCTATTCTAATGCTATGCTATGCTATGCTATGCTATGCTATGCTATGCTATGCTATGCTATGCTATGCTATGCTACTTGACTGGGAAAACTGCCCCTGTTCCATTCTCAGTTTACCTCCCCCTCTCAAGACTGGGCTGCCTTCAAGGTGAATGATAGATTTGTTAAGCATCACCTAAACTCAGGCCTCTGCCCTTCTAGGTAACCTGCAAACCAATACATAAGACTATCTTGGCCTCGATGAATAACTTGATGCTACTCCAGCTGTCTGGCCTGGAAACAAGTTCCACTTTTTGTGCAAGTAGCACCATAGTTCTGCAGGTGATCCAAGAGCTCAAATCTAAACTAGGTTAAAGTCCCCCAGAAATTTTCTGCAAAGTCTCCTCTAACAGTTTCTCCAGAGTTTCTTCTGTTTTGTTTTTTGTTTGCTTGGTTAGTTGCTTGGTTTACTTTGTTGGGGGTTTTTTGTTTGGTTGGTTGGTTTGGTTTTGCTTTTGTTTTGTAATTTAATGATCTCATCCTCTGGCAATAGTCCTGTGTGGTTATTTAAAGTATTTTTTACCCTCTATTTTTCTTGTGTTTACTTTCCATTTTCAAGCCATGCAACTTTGATGATTCTTCTTCCTTCACTTCCTCTGTCTTTCAAAACTGATTTTAAGTCACAGGTGCAGTTATACTTGCTGGCCTTTCCTCGGGCTGAATGCCTTGGATACTTAAAGGTTAATATATTTGGGTCACTCCTACTCAGCTCGATAATCAGCTACCTTTGTCAAACAGGGACTGTTTAATTAATTCCCTAATACCAGCTGGAACCACTCTATCCTATACTGAATACTAATCAAGCTGAGACGGACTCGGTGCCTGGTATACTACCAGCTCTTTGAAGAGACCACACATGATTAATTTTCTATAAAAATTAGAGTAGTGATAGAAAAGCACTTCAGATACATTTAAGAGACTGCATATCCCTCCTCTGTCATCCTGGTAGCTTTCTGTTTATTAGCATTAGTATTCTGCTTATTAGTATCACAGTTATAGATGGCTTACACTAAGTATAAATTAAAAGTATCTCAAAATTATGAAAGTATGAAGTGTGAATAGAATAGAATAGAATAGAATAGAATAGAATAGAATAGAATAGAATAGAATAGAATAGAATAAACCAGGGTGGAAAAAACCTTTGAGATCATCAAGTCCAACCCATCATCAAACACCATCTAATCAACTAAACAATGGCACCAAGTGCCCCATCCAGTCTCTTCCTAAACACCTCCAGTGATGGTGACTCCACCACCTCCCTGGTCAGCAAATTCCAAGGGCCAGTCACTCTTTCTATGAAGAACTTCTTCCTAACATCCAGCCTAAACCTCCCCTGATGCAGCTTGAGACTGTGTCCTCTTGTTCTGGTTGCCTGGGAGAAGAGACCAACTCCCACCTGGCTATAACCTCCCTTCAGGTAGCTGTAGACAGCAATAAGGTCTCCTCAGAGCCTCCTCCTCTCCAGGCTAAGCAACCCCAGCTCCCTCAGCCTCTCCTCATAGGGCTTGTGCTCCAAACCCCTCACCAGCCCTGCTGCCCCTCTCTGGACATGTTCCAGCAAGTCAACATCCCCCCCTAAACTGAGGGCTTATATAGCAGTAGCAAAAAGGTAAATCAATATCATTATCATTATAGCAGTAAAGACCACTAATCCTGCCATGTGGAGAAAAGGAGGGAACAATCCTAAGAAATGAGCAAAAAAACCCAAATCTGAATGAAATTGGAATGTAAATATTAAAAGTAGACTTGAGGACTAGGAGCTGAAAATCCTTCAAAGTCTCTATACTACTGTAGATTGAAAGGCTACAAATAAACTGGGTATTATCGTTAAGAGTTCTCTTTAAAACAGTCTGCACAATGACAAAGTCTTGTTTGGTAATTTTTACAGTCAGTGGGTAGTGATGACATAATGTTTAATGAATTCCCTGGGAGTAAAACAGTGGAAAACCATCCTCTAACCAACACAGTGTGTGCAATGAATGGCAACATATTTCTAGAAAATTTCAAGATTTTATAGAGAAATACATCCAGAGTATATTATACAATACAATACAATACAATGCAATACACCAGGTTGGAAGAGACCTTCAAGATCATCACGTCCAACCCATCAACCAATCCAACCCACCTAAACAACTAAACCATGGCACCAAGCACCCCATCAAGTCTCCTCCTGAACACCTCCAATGATGGTGACTCCACCACCTCCACGGGCAGTCCATTCCAGTGGGCAATCACTCTCTCTGTATAGAACTTCAGCTCATGAAACCAAACAACCTTGCACTGTTTCATTAAGTAGCAATAGCAATAGAAATTAGAAATAGAATAGAAATCCTCTCCTATGAGGACAGACTGAAGGAGTTGGGGCTGTTCAGTCTGGAGAAGAGAAGGCTCCGAGGTGACCTCATTGTGGCCTTCCAGTATCTGAAGGGGGCCTACAAGAAGGCTGGGGAGGGACTTTTCAGACTATCAGGGAGTGATAGGACTAGGGGGAATGGGATGAAGCTGGAGGTGGGGAGATTCAGGCTGGACATGAGGAGGAAGTTCTTCACCGTGAGGGTGGTGAAGGCCTGGAATGGGTTGTCCAGGGAGGTGGCTGAGGCCCCGTCCCTGGAGGTGTTTAAGACCAGGATGGATGAGGCTCTGTCCAGCCTGATCTAGTGTAGAAGTGTCCCTGCCCATGGCAGGGGGGTTGGAACTAGATGATCCTTGTGGTCCCTTCCAACCCTAACTGAAACTATGAAACTATGAAACTATGAAATTGTATCCATGGAAAAGGAGTTTGGTTTCTCTAGTGGCAGACTTACCAACCTAAGCTCAGCAACTTGCTCTTCCCACTGAAAGTAGCTTTGCATGTGATTAGAAACACAAACAATCCTGTAGTAAGTGTGGTGTGCATGGATTACTATTACAAGTTCAGTGTACACAGAGTAGTTACAGGTGTAACATATAGTTGCAGACAGGCAGGGGCTGGTCTCTTCTCTCATGCAATCAGCACCAGAACAACAGTCTCAAGCTGTGCCAGGGGAGGTTCAGACTGGATGTCAGGAAGAAATTCTTCAGAGACAGAGTGATTGCCCATTGGAATGTGCTGCCTGGGGAGGTGGTGAAGTCACTACCATTGTGGGTGTTTAGGCGGAGACTGGATGGGGTGCTGGGTGCCATGGTTTAGTTGATTAGGTGGTGTTGGATGATGGGTTGGATGTGATGATCTGAAGGAGTTGGGGCTGTTCAGCCTGGAGAAGAGAAGGCTCCGAGGTGACCTCATTGTGGCCTTCCAGTAATGAAGGGAGCCTACAAGAAGGCTGGGGAGGGACTTCTCAGGCTATCAGATAGTGATAGGACTAGGGGGAATGGAATGAAGCTGGAGGTGGAGAGATTCAGGCTGGATGTGAGGGGGAAGTTCTTCACTGTGAGGGTGGTGAGGCCCTGGAATGGGTTGTCCAGGGAGGTGGTTGAGGCCCCGTCCCTGGAGGTGTTTAAGCCCAGGCTGGATGAGGCTCTGGCCAGCCTGATCTAGTGTAGGGTGTCCCTGCCCATGGCAGGGGGGTTGGAACTAGATGATCCTTGTGGTCCCTTCCAACCCTGTCTGAAACTATGAAACTATGAAGGTCTCTTCCAACCTGGTTTGTTCTATTCTATTCTATTCTACTCTATAGATTTTTACTGCCTGAGCTAGTATGCATATTAAAAATTCTTATTTACAAAGGTATTTTGCCACAACATATTTTTTCCCTTTGTGCCTCCTGGACCCAAGAGAAGGGATCACACCCTTTGGGCCATCGGAACACTTAGCCAACCCAAGTGAGCTGATTGGAATATGCTGTATTTGACTGAGTCTGATGTGTAATTACATCCTGTTGTCCCCTGTTGGACTGAGAGTGAGGGTCCACATTAAATCTTTGGAAGCACTGGAAGAATTTCCATTAATGGCAGCATTTTTCTGACAAAAGTACACAGGGCTTTGACCACATTTTCTGTTGAACATTTTGACCACATTTTCTAGCACTAGAAGTGGTAAAAGAGGTTTTCTCTGTCAGAAATTATCTTTTAAATTTTTTAGAGAGAGCGAGCATCAGTTACTAATAAGTGTATTCATTTCCCCCTATTTTTCGTCTACCCATTCCTCTGAGCAGAAAATGAATCATTGAATCATAGAATCAATAAAGTTGGAAAAGACCTCAGAGATCATCAAGTCCAGCCTATCAACCAACACCTCATGACTAACTAAACCATGGCTTCAAGTGCCATGCCTAATCCCTTCTTGAACACCTCCAGGGATGGCGACTCCACCACCTCCCTGGGCAGCACATTCCAATGGCCAATTACTCTTTCTGTGAAGATTTTTCTCCTCATCTTGAGCCTAAACTTTCATGGCACAGCTTGAGACTGTATCCTCTTGTTCTGGTGCTGGTTGCCTGGGAGAAGAGACCAACCCTCCTCCTGGCTACAACCTCCTTTCAGGTAGTTGCAGAGAGCAATAAGGTCTCCCCTGAGCCTTCTCTTCTCCAGGCTAAACAATTCCAGCTCCCTCAGCCTCTCCTTGTGGGGTTTGTGCTCGAGACCTCTCCCAACCTCGTTGCCCTTCTCTGGACATGTTCAAGAGGCTCAATACTAACTGTGCTGCAAGCACTGTGAGCACACCAAATAGAAGGAAGATGATTTTTTTTTAACATGGATTATTTCTGGATACTTGGGCATCTGATTCTTAATCAGAAATGTAGGACTATTTACAATGGAGACACCAATATCTGGGCTTGTCACTGAGTATCACTTTAGTGACCGTGGTGAGAAATAGTACTCTGGGTGTGATTCACCTCAAGCTAAAGTAAGCATTTGATATATGTTACATGACTCAAATCCTGAAACATATATTTCTCATGTAGCAATAAATGCTTTTACTAGTCTCTCCTGTCAAACATCACTTTCACAGGAAAATTCCAATTTTGTTTGAATATAATCCTGAACATTATATTCTTATTAGAATATGATGCCCTGTATATAGAATAATATAGAATAGAATGGCAGAATCATAGAATGGTTTGATTTGGAAGGTATCTTTAGGATCATCCAGTTCCATCCCTACTGCCATAGACAGGGACACATGTTGCTCAAAGCTCTGTTCAACTTGGCTTTGAACACTTCCAGGGAGGGTACATCTGCAACTACTTTAGGCAACATGCTCTAGTGTCTCACCAACCTCACAGTAAGGAATTTGTCCTAATACCTGACTCTTCCCTCTATTCTTTTCTCTTGGGGGTCATCTCAATCTCCGATTTTAGGCACCATTAGGTACTTAAGGTGTCCAAGTTCAATGGATCTAATACCTTAAGTGACAAAAGACCCTAGTTAAGATTCTGTTCTTAGGCTCCCTTAGTTAGGAAAATTAATTTACTCATTCAAACAGCAGAGAACTGAGAAGATTAAATAAGTCTGAGCTAGAGTTGAAGTGATCTGGAACATGGTTTTGATACAAACTTTCCCAAAAGAATAGACATTTTCCCTACATATGACCATAAGTGCAAGTAAGATCCACAAACTATTTCAGGACTGTGTAGATTTCTTGAGGTAGTGCTAATAGAGCATAGTTAACAGATGAGTGTCTGAAGGGCTGGAAAAGTTAGGCTTGTACAACAGGGAGGTCATGGAGAGTTGTACTCACAGCCAAGCAATATCTAGCTCATTCCCCTTACTCAGGGTGACCCAGAAGAGGTGAGTCAGGACATTGTCTTTGTTTTAGTATCTCTGGGGATTGAAACTCCACAGCCTCTCTGCATAACCAGTTCCAATGTTTTTCTGTATTTCACTTTTTGCCCATTGTCTCTCATCACATTCACTAGGCACCAAGAGCTGAGCAGAGGGTAAGGATCACATCAAGGTTGGACAAGATGACCTTTAAGGGTCCCTTTAAACCCTGTGCAATCTATGAATCTGTTAATCTCTTGACCATCTGGCAACACCCTTCCTAATGGAGTCCAAGGGGCTTTTTGCCATCAGAACACATAGCTGTTTCGTGGTCAGTTTTTCTGCAGAGGGGCTTCCCTCAGCTCTTCCTGGTGCATGGAGCTTGCTTGTCCCCAGATGCAGAGCTGACTTCAGCCTTTTGTTGAGCTTCATGAGATTCCTCTCTATGAAATTTTCCACCCTATTGAGAATCCACCAATGACAACACACACAGCAGGTGACTCAGATACTCCTCCCAGTTTTGTGTTACCTGTAAATGACTGCTCACCTAAGTGCAGATATTGATCCAACTCTTCATGGTTTTCAACACTTCTGTTTGAATATTTTGGTACCATGAAGTTCTGGAATAGCAGTGAAAGGTGAGCCTCTCTAAATGATAACACAGGCAGAAGGTATTTTTGTGTTGACTTCATGACAAGAGCACAGCAAGACTGGATTTCAAACTATGATTGTGATTAACTTATTCATGAAGATAAAATAATGAAAATAATAGTACTACTAAGGCATGATGAGAACAGAAAGAAGCTCACTGAAGTGTAAAAACTTTCAAACTGCTGAAGCACATCATACCAACTGCAGAGAAAAGCTCCTAGGAGAATGCAAAGGTCTTAAATACTACAGTGATCAGCACTCAACGGTAATTAAATTAAAGATCACTGTTGCAGTGCAGAAAATCATTATTACCAGAGTATAAGAAATGTAATATTGGAAACTCAGATGGAAATCTGGAAATGCAGGCATTAAAATTACACAATTGGATGTTCTTTTTATTTATTTTCCATGAAAAACATTTTCACTTTCAAAGCCAATTGCATTCACAATTCAGAGCATTTGAGTTTCAGGATATTTTTGGGGGTTGAAAGCTCCAAGGACTTAGAGCAGAAGAGAAATATTCAAGATAACAGTGGCTACAAATACAATAAAATTAATGAAAGAGCTTAACTGGAATGGATCCTTAATGTAGCTCTTGTTACATTTCAAAGACTGCATTTAGATTTGCTCTACAACATTAGAAATGATTGCAAGTAAAGTAACACTCCAGTAAATCCCAAAGGGAGTTGCTATTTGTGGCAGTTATCTGCGGATAGAAGAATGAAAGCAGAAAGAGAGAGTTTAGAGGATCCTTATAATGTGATAAAATGTTGTATGCAGGAGAAAATCATAAACATTGTGATTAATAGTGTGATTCATTCTTCAGTCAATGGCGATGATGGAATGGGGTGATGATGATTAAGAAGAGAATACAGAGCAAAAGAAGTCAGGAGTTAGAAAGCCTGTCTTGTTTCTAGGATACCACTTGATGTAGCATAAAATATCTTTCCTTGCCTGATTTTCAGGCATCATTTTCTGCCTATCATGTCTGCTTCCTGGCAGACATTGCATCTTTTCTTCTGTACAGTTTCAGATATTGATTTGGCCACTGCTTGTTCTCGCTCTGACATGTAACTGGATCTGTGGACATGGCAGTCATTTCTTATATCAGATGAGTTACAGAGGACCTATCATTTAAACCACAGTATGTGGCCAGTAGAGAAATTAATTTGAAAAAGAAAAAAAAATGAACTGAAATATATAAGAAACAACTGAAAAAAAAAATCCTCATTGTCAGTGCAGACTTAGGGATGAGGTGATAGAAAGCAACCCTGCAGAAAAGGATTTGAGGATGCTGATGGATGAGAAGCTGGACGTGAGCAGACAGTGTGCACTTGCAGCCCAGAAGGCAAACTGCATCCTGGACTGCATCAGAAGATGTGTGGCCAGCAGACTGAGTGAGGTAATTCTGCCACTTTATTCTGCTCTGGTGAGACCTCACCTGGAGTACTGCATCCAGCTCTGGAGCCCTCAGCACAGGAATGACATGGACCTGATAGAGCAGGTCCAGAGGAGGGCCATGAAAATGATCACGAGGCTGGAACACCTCTGCTGTGAAGACAGGCAGAGGGAGTTGGGGTTGTTCAGCCTGGAGAAGAAGAGGCTGTGGGGAGACCTAATAATGACATTCCAGTACCTGAAGGGAGCTGTCTTGATCCAGAGAGGGAAAGAGACTCAGTTCTTTTGAATATTCCCGTGTTATGAAATTAGAGGCACAAATGAGGCCAAAAGATCAACAGCCCTCGAGGCTATTTATTAATAGAATATAGTGGATGGATGAGAAGGAGAGAGAAAATAGAGAGAGAGAGAGAGAGGAAAAGAAGAGGAAAGGAATTATATTACTACAGCCCTCACCCCCCAAGAGAGTTTGGGTCTGTGGAGGAAGGGTGTTGCTGCTTTGGTGTGGAGGAGAGGTCATCCTTGTTGGCTGTGCTGTCCTCTGCTGGTGGAGGAGAGGGAGAGATCCCAAAGTCCAAGCCCAAGCCCTTCTCTGAGCAGCCTCTTCAGCTCCATGAGTTGCAACGGGTGGAACTTAGGACACAGAGAGAGTGTTCCTCCTGGTCTGCTTCTTCCAGGCTACATGGTGATGTCTCTCTCCTTTTATCTCCTGGTATTTCCTTTTTATTCAGAGCAACATTGTCCAGGTGTTTTCCTTCTACAGGCCAGTAGTTGCTCAGATCTTTTATACAGCTTTTTAGGTATGTGTCCAGATGGTGAATCCATTGTCCTTTTCACCACCCTCCCTTTCCAGGGTAGCTGATGGGTAGAGATGATCTTGTCTATGCACATTCCAGAGAGTCATTATCCAGTGGCCAAATACACATCAGCTATTGTCTGGGCAAGCAGCAAAGGTGATTTTATCTTTGTTGAGTCACATCAAGAGGGACAAGATTTAGTGTCACACAGGAGCCTGTAAAAAGTGTGGAGAGAGACTGTTTACAAATGTGGCCTGTAGTCATAGGACAAGGGGCAATGGCTTCAAACTAGGGAAGAGCAGATTTAGATTGGATGTTAGGAACAAGTTCTTTACCATGAGGGTGGGGGAATATTGCAACAGGTTGCCCAGGGGTTGAGGCCCCATCCCTGGAGATACTCAAGGTAAGGCTCAACAGGTTTCTGGGCAGCCAGCTCTAGTCAAGGATGACCCTGCTTACTGCAGCGGAGTTTGGAATGGACGACCTTCCAACCCAGACCATTCTATGATTCTATGATTCCATGAAATTCATTTCATGTCACATTAGTCTGTCTTTTTCTCATGTTAATAAATGATAAACCACCACTTTCATATGTTCCTATAAGAAAGGGGAAAAAAAAAAAGAAAGAAGTTATATCCTACACTTGAAAAGAAGGAACAAGAGGTGCTAAATTTTTAATGATTTACCAGTGGAGAGAATTACAGTGAAGGTGGTGAGGTCCTGTGCTAGGGTGGGAAAACATAAAGTGCTCAGGAAAACATGAAAGGAGGACTCTGGGTAAATCCTTGTTTAAAATGTGGCTTCCACCCAAGATACATTTTAATAGTAATAATAATAATTATTATTATTATTACCATTATTATTATATAATTATATAATGTATAATATAACATAATATATATAATAATATATATTTGAAGGGGGCCTACAAGAAGGCTGGGGAGGGACTTTTCAGGCTATCAGGTAGTGATAGGACTAGGGGGAATGGAATGAAGCTGGAGGGGGGGAGATTCAGGCTAGATGTGAGGAGGAAGTTATTCACCATGAGAGTGGTAAAGCCCTGGAATGGGTTATCCAGGGAGGTGGCTGAGGCCCCGTCCCTGGAAGCATTTAAGACCAGGCTGGATGAGGCTTTGGCCAGCCTGATCTAGTGTAGAGTGTCCCTGCCCATGGCAGGGGGGGTTAGAACTAGATGATCCTTCTGGTCCCTTCCAACCCTGACTGAAACTATGAAACTATGAAACTAAGAATAGACCAGGTTGGAAGAGGCCTTCAAGATCATTCTAACCTATCATCCAACACCACCTAATCATCTAAACCATGCAACCAAGCACCCCATCAAGTTTCCTCCTGAACACCTCCAGTGATGGTGACTCCACCACCTCCCCAGGCAGCACATTCCAATGGGCAATCACTCTCACTGTGTAGAACTTCCTCCTAACCTTCAGCCTAAACCTCCCCTGGTGCAGCTTGAGACTGTGTCCTCTTGTTCTGGTGCTGGTTGCCTGGGAGAAGAGACCAGCCCCTGCCTGTCTACAATATATTACATTATATTATATTATATTATGTATATTATATTATATTATATTATATTATATTATATTATATTAATTATATTAATTATATTCTATTCTATTATATTATATTATATCTATTATTATATAATAGATTATTTATTATTATTGTTGTTGTGATTACTATGACTACTGTTGTGGTTGCTGTTATTTTTTAGGCTTAGATAACTATTGATGGTACAATGCAACAGCCACTGAAAAGCAGTTTGCATCCTTTAAGGAGGGCTCAGTAACTGAATATGATGCTTGTATTTTGGACTGTTGCTTAGAATCCAAACTTCTGAATATTGCAATAGAAAAGACAGCCTGTATGAGTGGGTTTTTCTCCCCTAGTTAATTTCAGAGCAAGGTTTAGCCGATGACCTGGAAACAATTGTCTGTACAAAGAAATTGTCTTCCCAGGTTGTTGGAGTGAGCCTTCTTTTGGTTGCCATCTTTACCATCGATCAGTGTTTGTCCCTAGCAAGGTTATATAAGCAAGGCCCAATATTTTTTAAAAGATTGTTTTGCATTGATTAATTCATCTTAGTTCAGAAATCAGGTAGTACTCCGATGAAAAGCGGGGCTCTTCCTCTACAGATATTTTGTTCACTGAATGATATTACTCCCAAGGCTGCCGGAGGGAAGAAGATGTTGAGTAATGGTTCTTATTTTGGCTGTTGGAAAACTATTTCAGGCATACAGCAGAAAATACTCCTGTAATTCCATTTTTACTAGTATGAAATTGGACTACTTTTCTGGCTGAAATGCGGGCCTTCAGAAAAGACGAATGATTCCAGCTGTCTGAGCAGTTGTTTGGATGGGTTGTTCAGTAATGTTCATGAACTCCCTGTGTGCTGTCTCCTGTAAAATCTCTGCCTGCTGTGATCTGTGAATACTTTGCAGTGTGTTGGAGGGAGCCTACACATTTATCTCAGGGCTATAGATTTCAAATGAGAATGGGTAAAGAGGGAGCCTTATGAGACACATTGAAGCGTTTTGTTTCTTCCTTAGATTTAGCTCCATATCCCCAAGAACAGAAAGTACCACTGGCTTCCATTTTACTTCATTTTCTGCCGTGATAGGTGAGGATTTATTACAGCACACCTTGTTATTTATTCTATCTGATCTGAACACTGGATATTGTGATCTAAGAGATGCTAAAGATGCCATCTTAATTTATTTTCAGATTTCTCTTGAGGAGAATTGCTCTTTGTTTAGACTTGCTTTCCAAAGGATGTGGGGGGGTTGCATTTGTTTTGATCTCTTCATTAGCAAACTTTCTTATCATGCAGTTTGAATGCATGCTGGCTTCGAGGTGAGTGTCTTGTGGAGATGCTTAGTGTTTTGCTTTGAGATAGGCCCAAGGAGAGCAGTCTCTGGGTAAAGTCCGCAGTCTGAAAGACTTGCTTTTGGTTTGGTTTGGTTTGTTTTTTTTACTAGCAGTGCTCATGGTTGTAACTAAGAGTTCTTTGCCCTGGAAATGAATCTTGATTGTATCAATTATTAGAATGGTACAACAGACTAATCTTCCCCAAAGGAGCCAGGGGTTAACTTAATTGTGATGTGGTCAACAGTTTCTTCTTGAGCAGGCTTTGTGTCTAATTTCTTCATTGCCTGGCTGTTCCTGTGAGGCTTTTTGCTCAAGAATAGTTGAAGTCCCATACCTTGAATAGCTGCCCATAGCAGTGCACACTTCTATATCAAGCTAATGTGAATGTGCTGCCCAGGGAGGTGGTGGAGTCACTGTCCCTGAAGGTGTTTGGAGGGGGATTGGACGTGGCACTTGGTTTAGTAGTTGTGAGGTCCTGGGTGACAGGTTGGACTTGGTGATCTTTTAGGTCTTTTCCAACCTTATTGATTCTATGATTATCCTTCTCTATGCACATAAGGTGGGAGTGTGTTGTCCCTGCTCATAGAAAGCTGGCTTTAATGTAAACTTTCAAAAGCAGGATGTTCATTTCAGAATTTTCATTCATTTAGTATGACCTCATGCCAAATGATCTGATTTTGTGCATCTCTCCTTTGATGATTGCTTTTGTATTTACTGTTTATACTGAGTGCTATTGTCTTAATAGCTACATTGTTTTGAAGTTATCACACCACTCAGTAGTGCACAACAGCATAATGTGCTGATGCACTACTCAGAAAGAAGGCACACAGCTTGATGGCCAGATTCTATATAAGCAAAATGTGACTTTGTTCTTAATGTATATGGTGTACACCAAGAGATGATCTATGCTGGGTTGCTTATGCCCACCTTTTCATCCACCAGTACCCCAAATCCTTTTCTACAGGACTGCTCTCAATGACATCACCTCCCATTCTGCATTGATACCAAGGACTGCCCCAACTCAGGTGCAGGACTTTACACTTAGCCTTGCTGAACCACATGAAGTTCACACAGACCTACTTCTCAGGTTTGTCTAGGTCCCTCTAGAGCCATCCCATAATTTTAGTACATAAACCACATTACTCAGCTTGGTGTCATCTGCAAACTTGCTGACAGTTTAAATCCCACTGTTTACATCACTGATGATCTTAAACACCACTTGTCCCAGTACAGACTCCTGAGGGACATCTCTTGTCACTGATTTCCACCTTGATCATGGAATCATAGAATCAATAAGGTTGGAAAAGACCTCAAAGATCACCAAGTCCAACCTGTCACCCAACACCTCAGGACTACTAAAGCATGGCACCAAGTGCCACATCCAATCCCCTCTTAACACCTCCAGGGACGGTGACTCCACCACCTCCCTGGGCAGCACATAGATAGCAAGCCATTGACCACCACCCTTTGTATTCAACCACCCAGACAAGTCCTTGTGCACTGATATGTACCTGCTAAATAGGAAGCTAGGAGATTTTACAAGGCTCTCAGTATTTCTCACAGGGAAAAGAAATAAATAAAAGAAAATAAACAAAGAAAAGAGAATAAAAGGGAAGGGAAGGGAAGGGAAGGGAAGGGAAGGGAAGGGAAGGGAAGGGAAGGGAAGGGAAGGAAGGGAAGGGAAGGGAAGGGAAGGGAAGGGAAGGGAAGGGAAGGGAAGGGAAGGGAAGGGAAGGGAAGGGAAGGGAAGGGAAGGGAAGGGAAGGGAAGGGAAGGGAAGGGAAGGGAAGGGAAGGGAAAAGGAACAATCTAAGTCTTAACGACATCACTAGTAGAGATAGATGTAGATGCATTTTTGGTCTGTTGGAGCACTCTGTGTTCTGTAAGCCAACAAAATAAGGCACACTAAATAGTCATAATAAAATCTCTGCAAATAAGTTTCTTCAGGCAGGTGTGTATTCTGGCCCAAACTCATCAGCTAACCAATCAGAAGCATATTGTTCATCACTATCCCCTGGGGTTCTTCTGGGTATTGGATTTGGGTTATTTTGGTGGGGGTTTTGGTTTGTTTGTTTTCTTTTGAACTATATTTCCAGATTGAATTTTGTCTCCCCATCACCCTGTTATTATCATATAATTTTGTTTCTGAGTGTTAGAATAGTTGTTAAAATAGCACTTCATTGGCAATTTTGTTGCATCTTTACCACACCAGGAGGTCTATGCTATGCTGCTTCCCTGAGGACTGCTCAGAATTGAAACTCTCAGATATTCTCTGCTCTGCATCATATCGAGATCATTAGGATAAATGACATAATCCACGTGCTGTAAAAACTGAAATATTCCAGATACTGTAGTTGTAACGGGTCATTAGCATTTAGGAAACCAAAGACACAACAACACACAAATCCACAAACAAAAAAAACCACAAGAACTCCCAGTTGTAGTTGTATCTCAGCATGACAATGGCTGGAGTGTGTCCAGAGGAGGGCCACAAAGATGACTGGAGAGCTGGTGAACCTCCCCTATGCAGACAGGCTGTGAGAGTTGGAGCTGTTCAGTCTGGAGAAAATACAGGAATACAATACAATACAATACATACAATACAACCCACCTAAACAACTAAACAACTAAACCGTGGCACCAAGCACCCCATCAAGCCTCTTCTTGAACACCTCCAATGAAGGTGACTCCACCACCTCCACGGGCAGCCGATTCCAGTGGGCAATCACTCTCTCAGTATAGAACTTCTTCCTAAGATCCAGCCTAAACCTGCCCTGGCACAGCCTGAGACTGTGTCCTCTTGTTCTGGTACTGGTTGCCTGGGAGAAGAGACCAACCTCTGCCTGGCTACAACCTCCCTTCAGGGAGTTGTAGAGAGCAATAAGGTCACCCCTGAGCCTCCTCCTCTCCAGGCTAAGCAACCCCAGCTCCCTCAGCCTCTCCTCATAGGGCTTGTCTTCCAAACCCCTCACCAACTATGTTGCCTTCTCTGGACACGCTCCAGCAAGACAACATCCTTCCTAAACTGAGGGGCCCAGAACTGGACACAGTACTCAAGGTGCGGCCTAACCAGTGCAGTGTACAGGGGCAGAATGACCTCCCCTGCTCCTGCTGGCCACACTGTTTCTGATGCAGGCCAGGATGCCATTGGCCTTCTTGGCTGCCTGGGCACACTGCAGGCTCAAGTTCAGCCTACAATCAACCAGCACCCCCAGGTCCCTCTCTGCCTGGCTGCTCTCCAGCCACTCTGACCCCAGCCTGTAGCACTGCATGGGGTTGTTGTGGCCAATGTGCAGAACCCGGCACTTGGATGTGTTCAATCTCATGCCGTTGGATTCTGCCCATCTGTCCAGCCTGTCGAGGTCCCTCTGCAAAGCCTCTCTCTACCCTCCAGCAGATCAACTACTGCCCCCAGCTTGGTATCATCCGCAAATTTACTGATGATGGACTCAATGCCCTCATCCAGATCATCAATAAAGATGTTGAAGAGCATGGTGCTCCCATCCAAGCCATGGGCTGCCAGCTTGAAAAGAAGGCTCTAGAAAGGTCTTAGTTTACATGGACCTTCCTAGGCCTCAACTTCCACCCATTGGGCATCTCTGAGAAGAGACTGGCTCCATCTTGACACTTGCCCTTCACATATTTATAAACATTAATGAGGTCACCTCTCAGTCTCCACCAAGCTGCTTAGACTGGATGTTAGGAAGAAATTCTTCACAGAAAGAGTGATTGTCCATTGGAATGTGCTGCCCAGGGAGGTGGTGGAGTCACCATCACTGGAGGTGTTTAAGAGGAGACTGTATGAAGCACTTGGTGCCATGGTTTAGTTGATTAGATGGTGTTGGGTGATAGGTTGGACACGATGATCTCAAAGGTCTTTTCCAACCTGGTTAATTCTCTTCTGTTCTAAAGAGACCCAGCTCCCTCAGCCTTTCCTCATAAGGGAGATGTTCCACTCCCTTAATCATTTTTGTGGCTCTGCACTGGTATCTCTCAAGCAGTTCCCTGTCTTTCTTGAACTGGGAAGCTGTGGTAGTTTTAGGCTATGCCTTTAAATGTTTTCACAGATCTTTAACAGAAAGTAGTAAAATGTGAATAAATCACTTTTGGGTAAAAAGGAAAATAAAAATAGCTCTAATCCAATCCCATTGGAGAGTTATCTACCATAAGAACTAGCTTGGTAGATCATTTCTCTTTTCGTGCTTCCTCAGGCTGGGAGATACTAACTTTGTGCTTCTGCTGGCTTCTGCTTGACCTTGGCTGCATTGTCTTGGCTAAGTTCTAACTTCTCCGCTCTGTCTCTCGTCCCTTTTGTGTATAGGGGGGTAAGGGAATCAGGGAGGGAGAAGCTATTAGCTTCCCCTGGTCTTTGGCCAGGGGGGTTCTTGTGCTGTTCATTAACTGTAAATACCTGTAAATATTGTAAATCCTGTATATTTTGTACATATTCATTGCACTCCATTGTAGATGGTAGTTTTGCTTCTAAATACAGCTTTCTTTTGCTTCCAGCTGGGCTGGTCTGGCAAATTTAATGTTGAGGGGGAATTTTCAACCCACCTCAGGGGCCCGGTACTAGACACAATACTGCAGATGTGGCCTCACCAGGGCAGAGTAGAGGGGAGGATAGTGTCTCTCGACCTACTAACCACAACCCTTCTAATACACCCCCAGGACACCATTTGTCTTCTTGGCCACAAGGGTACATCACTGGCTTGTGGTCATCCCATTGTCCACCAGGACACCCAGGTTCTTTTCCTCTTCACTGCTCTCCAATGGGTCAGTCCTCAACATACACTGATACCTAGGGTTGTTCTTTCCCAGGTGCAAGAATCCACACTTCCCCTTGTTGGATTTCATTCAATTTCCCCCTGCCCAACTCTCCAGTGTGTCTAGGCTCTGTTGAATGGCAGCACAAACTTCTGGTGTGTCAGCCACTCCACCCAGTTTTGTGTCATCAGCAAACTTGCTGACAGTGCTCACTGTGCCCTCATCCAGGTCATTGATGAACATATTGAATAGTACTGGTCCCAGTACTGACCTGTGAGGGACTCCACTAGATACAGCCTTCCAAATAGACTCTCTGATCAGAAGGACTGGCAGTTCAAACTATTTTCAGTTCACCTCACTGTCCACTTATCTAACCCGTAGTCTGAGATCTTGTCTATGAGGATATTAAGTATTGCCACAGCATACCATAAACTAATGATGAAAAGGAAAGCGCAGGTTAATAATGCAATGCAAACTCAGTGTGAAAACTTGCTCTGCAAATTAGAAGTTGTTTGTTTATCTGGCTGTCCTGAAAAATTAAATCAGATAGGAAATTCAAGTGCAATCATCATAAGAGATGTTTGCTTCCATGAAGCTGGAAGCAACCTTCAGAGTTTATAATGGAATTGAGTGCACAAGCTACTATCTAACTGAAAAAGAACACACATATATATACATATATATGAATATTTAGCAGAGAAAATCTCAGACATTAAGCTTTAAGGAGTTATAGTGCAGTTCAAAGGGAAAATTCTAACAAATATCACAGAATCACAGAATCACCAAGGTTGGAAGAGACCTCAAAGATCATCAAGTCCAACCTGTCACCACAGACCTCATGACTAAACCATGGCACTAAGTGCCACGTCCAGTCCCCTCTTGAACACCTCCAGGGATGGTGACTCCACCACCTCCCTGGGCAGCACATTCCAATGGCTAACAACTCTCTCTGAGAAGAACTTTCTCCTCACCTCCAGCCCAAACTTTCCCCAGTGCAGCTTGAGACTGTATCCTCTTGTTGTGGTGCTGGTTGGCTGGAAGAAGAGAGCAACTCCCACCTGGCTACAACCTCCCTTCAGGTAGTTGTAGAGAGCAAGAAGGTCTCCCCTGAGCCTCCTCTTCTCCAGGCTAAGCAACCCCAGCTTCCTCAGCCTCTCCTCATAGGGCTTGTGCTCAAGGCCTCTTCCCAGCCTCATTGCCCTTCTCTGGACACGTTCAAGTGTCTCAATGTCCTTCCTAAACTGAGGGGCCCAGAACTAGCACATCCACTTATAATGTATGCTATTATCTTAAGGGGTTCATTGCAGTCTGCAATGCAGCTGGAAAACAAAACAAGACACATGCCATATAAAACCATGCTATAATAAAGGGTCAGGCTGCTAGTTTGTGGTTATTGTTTAAAACCTACCCATAAAAGGTTTCCAATGTCAGCTGGTTGATAGTAGGGAAATTTTACCCCTTTTCACTGTAGACTGTTTGGATAATTGAATTACCATAGGACACTGATTTAATGTATCTTTTCATAAGCTTTGTTTAAAATTTCCTGGGATATCAATTGCTACTATAATAAAACTAAGCATCTGTATATATTTGGACCATTTGCTACTGCAAAGCTGTAGAGTAATAGGGTCCATTTTTAGCATGTTATTAAACTGGTTTTGATTCACTTCTCCTAAAGGATAGAATTGTGGTGAAGATTTTCTATTGTCTTGTTTTTCTTGCTTCATCTCTTCTTGTCTCCCCTCATCTCTATTGGTGATATGTTCTCACAGAACTGCTACATATGTGAGGTCTCACCTTTAATCACCAGTCTCCATTCTCCCCAGTAAAACAAAGATGGAAAATGCAAAATTAAAAGAATAGAGTAGAGTAGAGTAGAGTAGAATAGAGTAGAGTAGAATAGAATAGAATAGAATAGAATAGAATAGAATAGAATAGAATGGAATGGAATGGAATGGAATGGAATGGAGTGGAGTGGAGTGGAGTGGAGTGGAGTGGAGTGGAGTGGAGTGGAGTGGAGTGGAGTGGAGTGGAGTGGAGTGGAGTGGAATAAACCAGGTTGGAAGAGACCTTCAACATTATCGCGTCCAACCCATCATCCAACACCACCTAATCAACTAAACCATGACACCAAGCACCCTATCAAGTCTCCTCCTAAACATCTGGTGACTCCACCCCTCCCTGGGCAGCACATTCCAATGGGCAATCACTCTGTGTAGAATTTCTCCCTCCTAACATCCAGTCTGAACCTCCCCTGGTGCAGCTTGAGACTGTGTCCTCTTGTTCTGGTGCTGGTTGCCTGGGAGAAGAGACCATTGTTTAGGATTTTAAGTTCTGAATTTGAAACTGCTATGCAAGCTCTGTCAAAGCTTTCTACCATAAAAATCTGTAGATTTTTATAGTTGTGTTATGGATGGACATCACAGGTTACACAAAACAAAAGTTTGGCTCTTAGTTCACTATTTGAACTCATGAGGTTCCAGAAATCACACCATTTATCTCCTTTAGGAGCTTTTATCTTCTAGGTTCTTTCACAGACTTGATGCAGTTACAACTTGGCATCTTTACAAAAGATATTTGCAGCCACCAGACTCTCTTCAGATACTCAGATGAGGTCATAGGTCTTGTGTGACTGCTGTCTTGTAGCTCAAAAACTCCCTAGATCATTGAAAGAGACAAAATTAATCCTTTGCTCTCTCTGAGAGTATTCATATTCAGTTCCTCTTGAATATATCTGCCTCTTTTAAGCTAAACATCTCAGGTTTCCATCAGTATTTTAGACACAGAATATATGAAGAATAGAGGCTTTTGCAGCAATGAGGACTCTGAGCTACAAGCTGTGCAATATAATGCAGAAATAACCAGAATTTCTGTTTCATGTTCCTTATCCATTGATTCAGATACATGCTTGCCTGAAAAGAAGAGTTCTATCTCTTTGGATAGCCAGCCACTGTGAAGTACTGATAGAGATTTTGGTATCTGTGTTTCACACAGGCACTCATCAAGTTTCTGAGAAGTCAGACATTAGTGGCCATTTCTCATGCTGAAAGGGAAAAAAAAACCCAAATAAACCACCACCACAACAAAAAACCACAACAACAAACCACCAAACCATAAAAAAACCCTACCAAAACCAAAACACCCACCCTCCCTCCCCAAAAAAACCCACTCCTAATCAGAATGAATCTGCAGCAGGTCTCTCTCCAACCTCGATGGAGTGGCAGTACTAAAAGCCAGGCAGGCTGGCAACAAAGTCTTACGGATTATTTTCTTTCTTTCTTTCTTTACAAAGAAACTGGAAGAAGTGCTGTGGTAGGGACAGGCTGATTCCTGCTCTTACCTTTGCCTCAGAGCAGTTCCAGAGAGTGGTTATTGATATGATCCTAGGTGCATTCTCATTTTATTTTTTCACATTTAGAATTAGAATTAACCAGGTTGGGAAAGACCTTTGAGATCATCGTGTCCAACCTATCACCCAACACCATCTTTTCAACTAAAACATGGCACCAAGTGCCTCATCCTGTCTCTTCTTAAACACCTCCAGTGATGGTGACTCCTCCACCTCCCTGGGCAGCACATTCCAATGGCCAATCACTCTTTCTGTGAAGAACTTCTTCCTGTCATCCAGTCTAAACCTTTATTTTTTCCATATCAGGCAGAATTTCATTTTCAAGAGAGTTCTGACTCTTTGAGAGTCAAACTGCCTGCACTTTCTGAGTGCTTGAGTGTTTCTTGCCTAAGATATGCATTTTATAAACTTAGAGTAGAAGCTTCATTAGAGCAGTCCCTGTAATGCCCTTACCTGATTATTTTTACTTCAGAAAAGCAAATTAAATAAATAACCATGCAAAGTTCAGAGACTGGGGATGGTTAAAAAGTATTCTGAGGTAAAGCCTCTAGATTAGAGGCTTCTAGTTTCAGGCTGTGAGTCTAATTATTTTGGATACCATCAGGAGAGGACAATGTAAATTCTTTAGTGTAATGTTAACTAGAGAACACGTTCACCCAGGTGAAAGAAGTAAAGAATGAAGAACTTGCAGATTGTGTCTCACTCCTAGTATTTATGGCTTGGGGCTCACTGATCTTGTGGTTCAAAAGGATAATTATTTCAGTCACTGATTTTCCAAGGATTTCATTCTGGTGCTTATGCTATTCTGACGTGGAACAGTTAAAAGAGCTGATACACGTATTTGCTCATGAGAAAAGCAGAAACAAGGGAATGCTTGAGCATCCCACATGGTCCTGCCTTGTAAGAAAAATAAACACATTATGCTAGATAAGTTTTCCCATCAGCAAGCAATCAGTAACTTGGAAAAGGGAAAATGAGGTTTTTGTGTTCCTGGAATTTCTTGACCATTGTTAGACAAGATTGTCATGTCTGATTGTCTCGATCCAGATATTCAGGTTTTTAATGAATATTCCCGTGTTGTGAAATGAGAGGCACAAACGAGGCCAAAATATCAACAGCTAGACTATTGATTACATAAATACAGTGGATGGACATAAATAAAGTGGATAGATCAGAAGGGGGAGAGAGAGAAAATAGAGAGAGAAGAGAGAAAAGGAAAGGAATTATATTACCACACCCCTCACCAGCCCCCAAGACAGTTTGAGTCTGTGGAGGAAAGGTAAACGGTGCTGCAGGAGATGTTGGGTCTGTAGAGGAAGGGTGCTGAGGCTTTGGCTGTAGAAGGGATGTGGTCCTCTGGGCAGCTTCTTCAGCTCCATGAGTTGCAGCAGCCGGAACTTAGGGCACGGAGAGAGGGTTTACAGAGTCCAGGATCCATTGTGTTGCCCGTGATGTTTCCAGCGTGTGGTGCTGCATTTTTCTTCTCCAGTTTTCTTCTCCAGTTTTCTTCCTCTGTTTTCTTCTTCCAAGCCAGTAGTTGCTCCAGTCTTTTATACAGTTTTTTAGTCCTCAGGCAAGTGTCCAGGTGTTGTTCCCCCAGGATATCGTTCTGGGAAATCATCCTTAGGTAAGTGTCCAGGTATCGTTCCCCAGGAAATGTTTCTGTGTACTCAGGTGAGTTTGGGCAGGCGTCTAGATGGAGAGGGGGAGGCCTCCACCTCCTCCTGCTCCATCTACCTACCCACACACCCTTTACACATCAGGGAATCCATTGTCCTTTCCTGGGGTGTGTGATGGCTGGAAATGATCTTGTCCTGAAGGCATGATGGCTGGGCCCTTGGGCCATTGTTGTAGGCCAGCTGCAGTCCCGTGAGCAATGTTATCTTTGCACCTTCCCAGAGTCCTTCCAGTGGCTCTGCCCAAGGCACATCAGCTATTGTCTGGGCAAGCAGCAAGTGATTTGATCTTTGTTGAGTCACACCAGGAGAGACAAGCTTTAGTCTCTCACACCGATGATGTACATTTAGTAGAAAAATAAAGAGGAGTGTGACTCTGTAACTGGAGGTAGTAATTAAAAAAGGACTAAAGGTCTTTGAGAGGCCATAGCAATCTGTATTCATAGTAACTCTTCTCCTAAAGTAGTTCCAAGTGAATACCAATCATCCTCAGCAGAAATATGACGTTGCACTTGCACATGTGACCTTGCACTGTTTACCATACAGAGGTTATTCATAGTAAGACTAATCAAATACTCTCATCAATAAATTATCTAATTAATGTAGACTTCAAGCTCATAAGAAATTATTTTCTAATTAATTCTAATTTCTGTAAATGCAGTTGTTACTTGATATTTTCCACAACATTCATGGAAGTTTATTGATGTGAATTACTGTGATCTGTTCAGGATTCATTATCTAGGGATTCGTTATCTAAGATCCATGACTGTTCTTCAGTTTCCTCATACTTACTGAAGGCATCAGTAGACTGAAGAAACACAAATAAAATTGTGTAACATATATTGGGTGGGATTGTTGAGCTGCTTGAGAGTAGGAAGGCTGTACAAAGAGATTTGGACAGGCTGGACTTGATGGGCCAAGGTTCGGTTGTATGAGGTTTAACAAAGCCAAGTGCTGTGTCTGGACTTGGGTCACAGCCCCCCATTCAACGTTACCAGCTTGGGGCAGATTGGCCCCAGTATGCCTAGTAATGTACTTCAAGGGTGTGAGGGGTTTGGAGCACAAGCCCTATGAGGAGTGGCTGAAGGAGGGGTTGCTTAGCCTGGAGAGGAGGAGGCTCAGGGGAGACCTTCATCCTGTCTGCTACTACCTGAAGGGAGGTTGTAGATGGGTGGGAGTTGGTCTCTTCTCCCAGGCAACCAGCACCAGAACAAGAGGACCCAGTCTCAAGCTGCTCCAGGGGAGGTTTAAGCTGGATGTTAGGAAGAAACTCTTCATAGAGAGAGTGATTGGCCATTGGAATGTGCTGCCTGGGGAGGTTGTGGAGTTGCCATCACTGGAGGTGTTTAGGAAGAGACTTGATGGGGTGCTTGGTGCCATGGTTTAGTTGATTAGATAGTGTTGGATGATGGGTTGGACACGATGATCTCGAAGGTCTCTTCCAACCTGGTCTATTCTATTCTATTCTATTCTATTCTATTCTATTCTATTCTATTCTATTCTATTCTATTGTATTCTATCCTATCCTATCCTATCCTATCCTATCCTATCCTATTCTCATTGAATGACTTTTCCAGGACCAAAGTGAGGTTGAGTAACCTGCAGATCCTTGGTTGTTTGTTGTGGGTTTTTGGTTTTTTTTGGGGTGTATTGGTTGTTGTTGTTGTTGTTATTTTGGGGGTGGGGGCTATTTTTATTTGTGTGCGTGTGGTGGTGTTGATGTGGGGTTTTTTATGGTTGTTTTGTTTGGTTGTTTAGATTTTTGGTTTTGTTTGTTCTTATTTCTTAATTGAGAGCAACATTTCTATCTCCAGTTATCAGTCATATCACTAGAACGCCATGGTGTTCTATAGTAGGGTGCAATGATTTGGATGCTAACAGGAAATCACACCATTGCCATTGTAAACTGAGTATTCTCCTGTACTTTTTAATGCATCTATGTTTATTCCTTTTCTCAGATGTGTTTATAAAAATCACTAGTCTTACTTACTGATTCAATGTTAAAAAATCAAATTTGATCTTGATACGCTGTCACAGACGAGTATGTTTGACACTGTTGGATTTAGTGACAATTTGAGATCTATAAACAGAATGAGAAATCCAAGGTTGAATTTTAGTAACACTTGGTGATTAGCCAGTTTAAAGATCAACAAGTGGTTTAGTAAAGTATGCTGTAATAGAACAGCAAACTAATTACAGATTGAAGAATGACAAGATTCAGACATTTGGATATCCCAAATCAAACATGCATTTATATACATATGTATACATGTACATATATATATATATATACACACATACATTTATAGGATTCATTTCTCAATGGATAGCAGTTGAGACTCAAAGGAGTCCATATAGGATGGAAAATGCTCTGCCCTTGGATGTGTCATTACCTTGTGGTTAGGACACTTTCCGTGTTGAGATGCAGCATTTAACATCACTGAGCTAAGAAGTCCTGGGAGGTCATACCTCCCACTTCACATATTCCTGAAGTTAATAAGCCTTTTTGCTCCCTGTAGGCTATTTTGGAGAGCCCAAATAATTAGACATCTATTTGAGAGATCCAACAGAATGTAATTTTTTCTTCTTCCATGTGTTGTTATGTGGAAGGGAATAGTTAATCTGATGCCCAGTGAAAATAGGGGCATCCACATTCTGTAGGAATCCAGGGAGGTATGCTTCTGAATATCACAAAGCTAGGGTGTTCAATTGTTCAAAGGCTTACCTGAAATGCTTCTTTGACACTCTGAACACCCTTACCTGGTTTATGGTGTGCTTGCCCACGCCACCCAAAAAAGTATATTTTTTAAAGCTGTCTTCAACAGCTTCTCTGTTAAGACCAATCTTTTAATACCTTGTTTCCATGAGTACACATAGAACCACATGCTTAGCTGTTTGCTGCCATCTTGCCATCTTGAGCTTCAACAAGGGGTGACCTTATTGCTCTCTACAACTACCTGAAGGGAGGTTGTAGCCAGGCAGAGGTTGGTCTCTTCTCCCAGGCAGCCAGTAGCAGAACAAGAGGACACAGTCTCAGGCTGCGCCAGGGCAGGTTTAGACTGGATCTTAGGAAGAAGTTCTATACCGAGAGAGTGATTGCCCACTGGAATCAGCTGCCTGTGGAAGTGGTGGAGTCACCTTCATTGGAGGTGTTCAAGAAGAGGCTTGATGGGGTGCTTGGTGCCACGGTTTAGTTGTTTAGTTGTTTAGGTGGGTTGTATTGTACTGTATTGTACTGTATTGTACTGTATTGTATTTAGGTGGGTTGGATTGGTTGATGGGTTGGACATGATGATCTTGAAGGTCTCTTCCAACCTGGTGTATTGTATTATTATTGTATTATTATTATTATTATATTAACAAGACCAAGTGCAGGGTCCTGCATCTGGGTGGAGGCAACCCCAGGCACAAATCCAGGCTGGGCAGTGACTGGCTGGGGAGCAGCCCAGAGGAGAGAGACTTGGGGGTGCTGGTGGACGAGAAGCTCAACAGGAGCTCTCAATGTGCACTTGCAGCCCAGAAAGCCAATCAGATCCTGGACTGCATGAGGAGAAGTGTGGCCAGCAGGGCCTCGACCCAGATGCAGGACCCTGCACTTGGTCTTGTTGAAGCTCATGAGGTTGGCTTGTGCCCACCTCTCCAGCCTGTCCAGGTCCCTCTGGATGGCATCCCTTCCCTCCAGCGTGTCTGCTGCACCACACAGCTTGGTGTCATCAGCAAACTTGCTGAGGGTGCACTCGATGCCACTGTCCATGGCACCCACAAAGATGTTGAACAAGCCTGGTCCCAGGACTGATCCCTGAGGGACTCCGCTTGTCCCTGGCCTCCACTGGGACATGGACCCATTGACAGCCACTCTTTGGGTGCGGCCATCAAGCCAGTTCTTTATCCATCTAGTGGTCCACCCATCAAACCCATGTGTCACCAGTTTGGAGACCAGGATGTAATATCATTGTCTCCACTGCACATATGAAAATATGTTTTAATCACAACATATAGCTGCTTGCACCTTTTTGCCATGTATATTTTTTTGAGGGAATGCAGTATAAGATTGTTATAATACTGTTATAATGCACCACTTTGGCAAATAGTCAAAGAAAGATCCTTTGGTTTTGAGGCCACCGACTTGTGAGACTTTATGTCCTAGATAATTTACAGAGCTGTCCTCTCATTGCTTTGCTCCCCCTGCCCCACCAGCACACATACCCCTTTTAAACCAGACTCTCAGGATCTTGTGATTCAGAGGTATACCATGAGATAAAATGCATTATGCATTTTTCAGATACTAAGTAAACAGGCACAATATAAGTAGTCTGGATAGAAATGCTGCAAGATTAATGCATGTCACAACAATCCTGCATGTTACAAACAAAGGGAGTTCAAACAGTTCAAATATTTCCTATCACAAGTGTATTTTTTAAAGGATGGGAAATCTAGGATTGTATTTTCCCTTCATATTCACCTGCACACAATGCCTATAGTTTAGTATTGACATAGATCTTAGACATAGCATTTTATTTCCTATATTATACCACCTTTAACTGGAAGCGTGACAGGCTTTTGGAGGTGAAAATCCTCTGTTCTAAGAGAGCAGAACTCCAAGGAGTAATAAAATACAGAAAAAAACTGACAGTTTATATATGCTGTTAATTCCACTGATTGTGTCCAAGTTCCAAAAACAGCCCCTGGGTGTTACATTTAAACATTATCTTCTTTGCAATACTCTGCTTTGAGGAAAGAATATGCCAGGAGTTGCTCTTGCTTACTGCAAGGTTACAAATAGCTGTCAGTGAGGCCAAAAATTATTACCTTTCCGTGGTGAAACTGGAAACACAAAACAAGGTGGGCAGCAAAGCAAAATGTGGCTCAAGGTGAGGAAGAAGTTCTTCACGGAGAGGGTCATTCGTCATTGGAATGTGCTGCCCAGGGAGGTGGTGGAGTCACCGTCCATGGAGGTGTTCAAGAGGGGACTGGACGTGGCACTTGGTGCCATGGTCTAGTCATGAGGTCTGTGGTGACAGGTTGGACTCGATAATCTTTGAGGTCTCTTCCAACCTTGGTGATACTGTGATACTGTGAAAGCAAAATATTTTCTGTTGCATTTCTACCATGTGAGATAACATCAGCATAAATGAAACCATTTAAACAAGCGGACAAAATTGAAGCATGTGCCTTATCAGAGCTTCTAGGAGAATCTCTTCCATGAGCTTCCCAGGCACAGATCAGTAGCTCCCAGGGTCCTCCTTTGTACCCTTTTTAACAAATGGGTGTAATGTTTCCCTTCTTTTGGTCACCAGGGACTTCACCTGACTGTCATGACTTTTCAAGTATCATGGAGAGTAGCTTGACAACTACATCAGCCAACTCCCTCAGGATTCAGAGAGCTTTCTCATCAGGTGCCATAGATATGTGTATGTTCAGGTACATCACTTGATCACAAACCTGACCTCTTGCAATAAGATAGAATAGAATAGGATAGAATAGAATAGAATAGAATAGAATAGAATAGAATAGAATAGAATAGAATAGAATAGAATAGAATAGAATAGACCAGGTTGGAAGAGACCTTCAAGATCATTGAGTCCAACCTATCAACCAATCCAACCCACCTAATCAACTAAACCATGCAGCCAAGCACCCCAGCAAGTCTCCTTCTGAACACCTCCAATGATGATGACTCCACCACCTCCCCGGGCAGACCATTCCAATGGGCAATCACTCTCTCTGTATAGAACTTCTTCCTAACATCCAGTCTAAACCTCCCCTGGTGCAGCCTGAGACTGTCCTCTTGTTCTGGTGCTGGCTGCCTGGGAGAAGAGACCAACCCCCACCTGTCTACAACCTCCCTTCAGATGGACTTTTCTCTACCAAGTCCCCATCTTGTGGTCCATCAGCTTAGGATGCATGGCAAGAGTCTTTGCCATTGAAGACCAAGGCAAAAAAGTTATTAAGTACCTTTCCCTCATTTGTTGTCACCAGCTTGCCAGTCTTGCTCATCAAAGGGAGTACACTTTCTTTGACCATCCTTTTCTCATTGACGTATATGCTGAAGCCCTTCTAGTTGAGCCCATCAAGTTATCCAGATTATCTAATGCAGTTTTGCACACACACACAAAATTACTTGTTTTATGTTTCATGCCACACACATTTCTACTTCCCTGTGCATCTTCTAGCTGGTGAGAAATCGCCAGGACTGTAAATTAAGACGACATAGGACAGCTTAGATGTTCATTGGGACTGTGAGTGGATGGAAGGACCCATCTAATCATTTGACTCATGTGGGTGATAGAAACCACACAGAAATTCAATTGCTACTGAAAAGGTAGTGAGCAATATTAAACAATATGACTATTTGAATAACAGTAATAAAGGCATGGGTATTCTTTAAACTATCTGGTAGGTCTTCAGTTTGAAAGTCACAAAGCTTTGATAAAAGGAAAGTAGTATTGAGGTTTCCTTGATGTATTGGGGAAGAGTTGTCACCATCATCACAGGTATGTTTGTTTCTTTTTGTGGTTGTTATTGGTTTGGTTTGGGTCTTTTAAACTCAAGATTTCACTGTGTATATTCCATATGAAAACAAGTCTGAAAAATTGTTCTTAGGAATTACAGAATATGTTTAATTTTTATTCATATTACAGTGAAACTCAGGGAATTATCTTCAAGGTTAAAAGGTTCCTAAGTTCTAGCTGTGGATAGATGTTTGGTGACGTGGCTATCTGGCTTTCTACATACAACAGGAAAACCTTTAACCAATGAAACTGCCAAAGGCTGCTATTGTTAAACATTTTGTAAGTTCTACATTAGAAGCCTGCAGTCTGCTTTAAAATATCATTGTATGGCATTATCCTTGCTTTGGCAGAGCATGATCAGCATTTTGGGGGGGAAAAAAAGAAATAGAAAATAGTCCCCAGGCATATTTAGAAAGTAGAAATTGCACTTAAGAAAATGCAAATACAAAATGCTAAGTAACCACAATTAAGAAAAGCTATTGCTACCCTTTTGTATCATTATGAGGTCAAACTCACCCTTATTAGAGTGTGTTCTTCAACTTCTGTTTTATTATTTTGATTCCCTGGAGGTGCTGGATAAGTAGACAGCATAAGACACTCTTGCTTTATTCCCCATTGCCAGGCTTTACCATGTGGTTTGCTAAATTATTATGTATAGAGAAGTAATCTCTGGATGCAAAGCAACAGATCTGCAAGGACTTAGAACACAAGCTGAAAATTATGTGAGTTGACTACACAAAGATAAACAAAATTACTTGTCCTTGGACAGGCTCAAGCTGCTTCTCTCAGTTACTGGGTCCTTTTCAAAATATCTATTTTACTCAGACCAATTAACGAATAAATGAGCAACTAGGTGATCTCTCTTCATGGCTAATTGCTTGTCTGGTGTCTGAAGCTTCAGCTTTAATATCTCCTTCTTTGCAAGAAAACTAGTATTCCTTTGAGAGGGAGGACTAATGCCTATTAGAAATATTTTAATGGATTTCTGAATTGCTGGGGAAGGTGTCATAGTTTAATGGCACATTTTTGCTCACACAGCTGCCTGCGGAACATTTTAGGTGCACTGTTACCTATTAAGCTCGCAGTGGGTAACAGCGTAGCGCTAAGCAGATTCGCTGTGTTTGCAGGAGATTGGAGATCAATTTTTTTGTACTGTTGGACTCTTATTACAAACCTAAACATAATTCCTTTAGAAATGAGTCATAGCTACCAAACTGGGTTGGAATCATAGAATCATAGAATAGAATCAATAAGGTTGGAAAAGACCTCAAAGACCACAGTATCACCAAGGTTGGAAGAAATCTCAAAGATCATCGAGTCCAACCTGTCACCACAGACCTCATGACTACACCATGGCACCAAGTGCAATGTCCAATCCCCTCTTGAACACTTCCTGGGATGGTGACATTCCTATGGCTAACAACTCTCTCTGTGAAGAACTTTCTCCTCACCTTGAGCCTAAACATCCCCTGGCGCAGCTTGAGATTGTGCCCTCTTGTTCTGGTGCTGGTTGCTTGGCAGAAGAAACCAACCCCCACCTGGCTACAACCACCCTTCAGGTAGCTGTAGAGAGCAATAAGGTCTCCCCTGAGCCTCCTCTTCTCCAGGCTAAACAACCCCAGCTCCCTCAGCCTCTCCTTGTGGGGTTTGTGCTCAAGACCTCTACCCAGCCTCATTGCCCTTCTCTGGACATATTCAAGAGTCTCACTGTCCTTCTTAAATTGAGGGGCCCAGAACTAGGCATAGTAAATGTGGTCTGTCTTCTGTAACACTTTGTTTCAGAATCTGTGAGGTGTTCAGAAACTGAAAACTCAGGACATTTATTTATTGTTTCCCCTAGATTCCATTTTACTGACTTTTAACATAAACTAAGAGTAAAAATAAGATTTCTTCCCTAAGATGGTTTGTATTTACATTATTTCCTGCATCCAGGTCCAAGCAGAAGTGCCCTGGACTTGAAACCTGCAGCACACACTAAGGTCACAGTTAGATTAGATCACAAGTATAAGTGCATGCTCTGCTAATTACTGAGTCTTGAATAACCCCAGACTTTAGGTTAATTGCTGTAAAGGCTCCAATCTGAATTGAAATTCTTATTTCTCTTTCTTAGAGTCTTATCGTTTTTCAAAACAATTGCTGCTGCTGAATGGATTGATTTAGCAATAAATCACATAATTAGACAAATAGACATTTGTCTATTGCACGTCAGTAAGAGTTGTGTAAAGATCAGTCTCTTGGGTAGTCAAAAGAACTGCATCAGAAATAGCATGGCCAGCAGGAGCAGGGAAGTCATTGTGCCCCTGTACTCAGAACTTGTTAGGCCACACTTTGAGTCCTGTGTCCAGTTCTGGGCCCCTCAGTTTAGGAAAGATGTTGAGTTGCTGGAATGTGTCCAGAGAAGGGCAACAAAGCTGGGGAGGGGTTTGGAGCACAGCCCTATGAGGAGAGGCTGAGGGAGCTGGGGTTGTTTAGCCTGGAGGAGGCTCAGGGGAGATGTTCTTGATCTTTACAACTACCTGAAGGGAGGTTGTAGATGGGTGGGAGTTGGTATCTTCTCCCAGGCAGTCAGCACTAGAACAAGAGGACACACTCTCAAGCTGTGCCAGCGGAGGTTCAGGCTGGATGTTAGGAGGAAGTTCTTCATAGAATGAGTGACTGCCCATTGGAATGTGCTGCCCAGGGAGGTGGTGGAGTCACCATCCCTGGAGGTGTTCAAAAAGGGATTGGACATGGCACTTGAAGCCATGGTTTAGTAGTCATGAGGTGTTGGGTGATAGGTTGGACTTGATGATCTCTGAGGTCTTTTCCAACCTTATTGATTCTATGATTCTGTGAAAATCTTGTGCTATTGTTCTGTTAGAGAAGCAGCATCTTGTGGCATTTGTGTCTTTTCTGTGAAGATTCAGATTTTAATGGTGGAACCATTAAAATAGAGAAATCTATTGTCAGTAACTCCAGGTCAACAATCATGGTGCTAGGTTACATCTTATGTTTGATTCCAGATAAAAGGGATTCCGATCTTGATTAGAGGTTAAGGTTACCCTAATGTAAAAAAAGAATACAGACATAAGTCAACTGAGCCTGAGTCTGTGTGGAAAAATAGCATGAATTAAGGCAAAATATTCCTGTGTGGAACTCACAGTTTCAGACAGGGTTGGAAGGGACCACAAGGATCATCTAGTTCCAACGCCCCTGCCATGGGCAGGGACACTCTACACTAGATCAGGCTGGCCAGAGCCTCATCCAGCCTGGGCTTAAACACCTCTCATGAGGTTGGCCTTGTGCCCACCTCTCCAGCCTGTCAAGGTCCCTCTGGATGGCATCCCTTCCCTCCAGCGTGTCTGCTGCACCACACAGCTTGGTGTCATCAGCAACCTTGCTGAGGGTGCACTCAATGCCACTGTCCATGGCACCCACAGAGATGTTGAACAAGACTGGTCCCAGGACTGATCCCTGAGGGACTCCGCTTGTCCCTGGCCTCCACTGGGACATGGATCCATTGACAGCCACTCTTTGGGTGCGGCCATCAAGCCAGTTCTGTATCCATCTAGTGGTCCATCCATCAAACCCATGTGTCACCAGCTTGGAGACCAGGCTGTGGTGTGGGACAGTGTCTAAGGCTTTGCTCAAGTCCAGGTAAACGACATCAGTTGCTCGCCCCTCATCTATTAATGTTGTCACCTGTTCATAGAAGGCCACCAGGTTTGTCAGGCAGGATTTGCCCTTGGCAAAGCCATGCTGACTGTTCCAAATCACCTCTTCACTATTCTTCACTATTCTGGGATTCTCTGTAAGGATGCACTGTCCTAGTGTGTAGAAGAAACTGAAATTCAAGCCCTTCATTCACTTGAACTCTCAGTACCCTCAAAAGTAAACCCTAATTCAGGGGTCATATAGATCCAACACATTAAATGAAAAAGAACACACACACCCCATTTTATGAAGTTTAGAAACTTGCCATTAAAGCAGGAAGTTGTGAACCTAATTTTGGGGATGACAGCTCACAAGTCCAAATATTTAGCAATGTAGTATGGATACCACAAATATAGTATAGGTGCCATTACATATAGCCTAAGGTTCAGCACTCCTAGGTCTAATCACTGCTAATACCAGGAACTTGGTTTGAATCCACCGAGCAATTTGGAACTGACCTTTAGCTCAAGAGCTGTGCAGGCATTTCATTAATACTTCATAGTACAGGAGGTAGCAAGGCATTGCTTTTTTCACTCTGTGTTTTAAGTTTAAGTTCTAGGGATGGAAGATTTGTCACAAATGTTAGTTAAAAGACTGCTATATTCCTAACAAAATGACCTCAGATGTAAAACCTTCCTGCCCCCAGAAAAGAACTATCTTTTTTTTTTTAATATAATGACAATATCAGGGGAAAAAAAAAGCAGAACATCTCTGCAGTTTTACCAACAGTGTGCTAGAGGTGCACTGGAAATCGTCTTCCTGCACTAAGTAAATCAGGGTATTTCATAATACTCATTGTGGCTTCATGTGTAGCATTACTTCCATGTTTTAGTTGCAATTTTCTTCTGTTGTTGCTGGGGGAAGTTTCTTTCTGAAGCTATGTTTTGGGAAGAAATTTCCTCCTATTTTCCTTTTCTTTTCAGTTCCATTTTACCTCTTTTATCCCCTCTGGCTATGAACACTTTGGGGAATTTAGTCTCAGCAAGGTAAATAATACCTTAATGACCTTCATGCTCTTTTACACTATGGCTTCAGCTGAGGCTTGTAACAAGGTTTGTTTTCATTGGGCCGATTTTCTTTATAGGGACATTTTCCTACAGAAAGCTGCATCAAAGCTGCCTTCAAAGGATAACAAATTTGAGTCACTGTGAAACTGATTAAAAATCAGTGATTTGGTGCTGAAAGCTTAAACAGCTCCATCTCATTAATCCTCAAAGCTTAAAATGCTTTCTAAGGTTCCATGAATTGCACTTTCAGTTGTTTTTTAAAACTGGTGTTTGCTTTTAGATTGTATAACTTTTAATTCAATCAGGCCATTTTATGTTTCAGCTCTGGACATCAAGAGATGCATTGCATTAGTCATAAATTACTGGGAATTAAGTACAGAAATCTATTCACATCTGTATACAAAAGTCCTAGGCAACCAGCACCAGAACAAGAGGAAACAGTCTCAAGCTGCACCAGGGCAGGTTTAGGCTGGAGGTGAGGAGAAAGTTCTTCACTGAGAGAGTTGTTAGCCATTGGAATGTGCTGCCCAGGGAGGTGGTGGAGTCACCATCCCTGGAGGTGTTCAAGAGGGGATTGGACGTGGCACTTGGTGCCATGGTTTAGTCATGAGGTCTGTGGTGACAGGTTGGACTCGATGATCTTTGAGGTCTCTTCCAACCTTGGTGATTCTGTGATTCTGTGGTTCTGTGACTGAGCTCATGTCACAGAATATTTGTGAGAAGGAAATATTTATTTCAGGTTCTTGAGAATACTTGGGGATAGAAATCAAATACAATTTCTTGTTGAAAACTAACAAATATTTAGATCTTGTGTATGCATCTAGACCTCTGTTTTGTTCCTGCACTTAAAATCATTAAGAAAAAAAGAAGTGATTTTACATTCCAACCCTGTCTGATACTATGATACTATTATACCTTACTCATTTTGTACCATTGATTGCATTTTCTCTAGACTAACTGAACTAATATATATATATATATAATTTTTTTTTGCTTTCTAGACAAGTTCAGAGAGAAAATGAGAGAATATTCCTAAATAATAAAATACATACATATTTTGTTGGAGTATGGCAGTGTGGGGAAACAGCTCATTATTATAGAATCATAGAATAGAAATCATAACATCAATAAGGTTGGAAAAGACCGCAGAGATCATCAAGCCCAACCTATTACCTAATGCCTAACACCTCATGACAATTTAGATTAGATTAGATTAGATTAGATTAGATTAGATTATAGGATGAACATGAGCCAGCAGTGTGCCCAGGCAGCCAAGAAGGCCAATGGCATCCTGGCCTGCATCAGGAACAGTGTGGCCAGCAGGAGCAGGGAGGTCATTCTGCCCCTGTACGCTGCACTGGTTAGGCAGCACCTTGAGTCCTGTGTCCAGTTCTGGGCCCCTCAGTTTAGGAAGGAGGTTGACTTGCTGGAAGGTGTCCAGAGAAGGGCAACAAAGTTGGTGAGGGGTTTGGAAGACAAGCCCTATGAGGAGAGGCTGAGGGAGCTGGGGTTGCTTAGCCTGGAGAGGAGCAGCCTCAGGGGTGACCTTCTTGCTCTCTACAGCTACCTGAAGGGAGGTTGTAGCCAGGCAGAGGTTGGTCTCTTCTCCCAGGCAGCCAGTACCAGAACAAGAGGACACAGTCTCAGGCTGCGCCAGGGCAGGTTTAGGCTGGAGGTTAGGAAGAAGTTCTATACAGAGAGAGTGATTGCCCATTGGAATGTGCTGCCCATGGAGGTGGTGGAGTCACCTTAATTGGAGGTGTTCAGGAGGAGACTTGATGGGATGCTTGGTGCCACGGTTTAGTTGTTTAGGTGGGTTGTATTGTATTGTATTGTATTGTGTTGTGTTGTATTGTATTGTGTTGCATTGTATTGTATTTAGGTGGGTTGGATTGGTTGATGGGTTGGACGTGATGATCTTGAAGGTCTCTTCCAACCTGGTGTATTGTATTGTATTGTATTGTATTGTATTGTATTGTATTGCATTGTAACTAAAGCATGGCCTCAAGTGCCACATCCAATCTTTTTTTGAACACCGAGGTCGGTGACTCCACCCCACATTCCAATGGCAAATAACTCCTTGTGTGGAGGACTTTCTCCTCACCTTGAGCCTAAATTTCCCCTGGCACAGCTTGATGTCACCAAGAATATACCTTTTATCCTGAGTGGATTTATTATTCATAAAATATAACAGACTAATGATGCTGAAGACTAATTTATTTTTCTTCATTGACATATGTGCTTAACACTGACCTGCACAAGCTTTCTCAAGTGGCTACAAACTATCATCTTTGGTGAATGGGATGTTACTGTAGAAGGAATCCATTTGGGCTAAGTAAGTTGTGGCAGTTTTAGGCTATGCCTTTAAAAGTTAGCTGCAGATTTCGAGCAGCAGAGTGTAGAAATATAAACAATCCACGGTTGGGTATAAAAAGGAAAATGAGAGGTTATTCTAAATGAATTTCATTGGTCAGATGTGTGGGGTGTATTCTAACAATCTCACATTGTTTTCCGTTCAAGCCTTTCTCTCTCTGGCTGCTTCTGCTCTGCTTCACTGGGGAAGGACCTTATCAGCCTAACCTTGAGATAAGAGCACTAATGATGCCTTTTGAGTTAACAGAACTCTCTCACATCTCTTTTCTTCTAATTAGATGAAAAGGGGGGGATATCTGGGGAGAAGCAGAGCAGTTACACCTGCTCCTTTTGGGGTCCCAGAAGGTTCAGGGGTGTCTCCATGTTGTTTTCTGCCTGAAAACACCTGTATAATATCCCACTCATCTACCAATGAAATTAGTTTAGAATTATCTTCCTTTTGTTTTCCTTTTTATACCCAAATAGTCAGCTAGAGAATTCTGCAGCTGTCCTTTCTTAAAAGCAAAGCTTAAACTGTCACAGCTAATTAGAGATCCCTCAGTTTTGTCAGTTACCTTGAAATATCTTTTGCCCAACAAGCTAAACAGGAACAGTTGTAGGGTCTTCTGTGTATTGCTATCTAATATATGTATAGGTAAGACATTGCCCAGTGTTACTTGGTGCCAAAAACTAAACAAATGACATACATAAATATTATAACATAAAAATCTTTATATCCTGGTGATATTTGTTTCCTTTTTTCCCCTTGGATTATTTATCTTCTATGCATTGAATATGGAATGTTCAGCAATATGAGTAGCATTTTACAATACAATACAATACAATAAACCAGGTTGGAAGAGGCCTTCAAGATCATCGCTGCCAACCTATCAACCAATCCAACCCACCTAAACAACTAAACCATGGCACCAAGCACCCCAGCAAGTCTCCTCCTGAACACCTCCAGTGAAGGGGACTCCACCACCTCCACGGGCAGCCCATTCCAGTGGGCAAACTTCTTCCTAACATCCAGTCTAAACCTCCCCTGGTGCAGCCTGAGACTGTGTCCTCTTGTTCTGGTACTGGCTGCCTGGGAGAAGAGACCAACCTCCGCCTGGCTACAACCTCCCTTCAGGTCGTTGTAGAGAGCAATAAGGTCTCCCCTCAGTCTCCTCTTCTCCAGGCTAAGCAACCCCAGCTCCCTCAGTCTCTCCTCATAGGGCTTGTCTTCCAAACCCCTCACCAACCTTGTTGCCCTTCTCTGGACACGCTCCAGCAAGACAACATCCTTCCTAAACTGAGGGGCCCAGAACTGGACACAGGACTCCAGGTGCGGCCTAACCAGTGCAGTGTACAGGGGCACAATGACCTCCCTGCTCCTGCTGGCCACACTGTTCCTGATGCAGGCCAGGATGCCATTGGCCTTCTTGGCTGCCTGGGCACACTGCTGGCTCATGTTCAGCTTACCATCAACCAGTACCCCCAGGTCCCTCTCTGCCTGGCCGCTCTCCAGCCACTCTGACCCCAGCCTGTAGCACTGCATGGGGTTGCTGTGGCCAATGTGCAGAACCCGGCATGACAAATAAAACCAAACAACCAACTTGTGATTTTTTCTTCTGTTGACCTAAAGGTTGTGCAGTTGTAGATAATTTAATATGCAACTGAAACATCTTGAACCATCCGTGGCACTTGGTGCCATGGTTTAGTCATGAGGTCTGTGGTGACAGGTTGGACTTGATGATCTTTGAGGTCTCTTCCAGCCTTGGTGATTCTGTGATTCTGTATTCCAATAAACTGAAGAAACACCCCATCAGTGGGACCAGATACAGAAATAAGAGGAATAAGCTCTGTCTTGCTGCAAGAAAAGTCTTTAATCAGCTAATATATGTAGAGACTGCCCTCAACAGGAGATAATCTCTAAGAAATCCAATTTTAGCATGTATTATTCTAGATCTCAGGAAGGTTAGACATGAAGATTTCAGTTAATTAAGCAGTCTGTTCACTTTCTTTGGTGAGTTTCTTTTTAATATACATGCCTGACTATTAACATAATACTGTCTTGCACATGATTGCTTCATCATCATTTGGTAATGTTAGATATCCCAGGATACAAGTGATAAATTTCCACATTGAAGAGACAGCCATCCCACTATTTTTAGAACTCTACATCTTTTAAATCAACACCCAGAAAATGAAGTTAATTGCATTTGGGGTCGGAGTGGCTGGAGAGCTCCCAAACAGAGAGGGACCTGGGAGTGCTGATTGACAGCTGCCTAAACATGAGCCAGCAGTGTGCCCAGGTGGCCAAGAAGGCCAACAGCATCCTGGCCTTCATTAGGAATAGTGTGGCCAGCAGGAGCAGGGAGGTCATTGTGCCCCTGTACTCTGCTTTGGTTAGGCCACACCTTGAGTCCGGTGTCCAGTTCTGGGCCCCTCAGTTTAAGAAGGACATTGAGACACTTGAAGGTGTCCAGAGAAGGGCAACAAGGCTGGGGAGAGGCCTTGAGCACAAGCCCTATGAGAAGAGGTTGAGGGAGCTGGGGTTGCTTAGCCTGGAGAAGAGGAGGCTCAGGGGTGACCTCATTGCTCTCTACAACTACCTGAAGGGTGGTTGTAGCCAGGAAGGGGTTGGCCTCTTCTCTCTAGCAACCAGCACCAGAACAAGGGGACACAGTCTCAAGCTGCACCAGGGGAAGTTTAGGCTCGAGGTGAGGAGAAAGTTCTTCTCTAAGAGAGTCATTCGCCATTGGAATGTGCTGCCCGGGGCGGTGGTGGAGTCACCGTCCCTGGAGGAGTTCAAGAGGGGATTGGACGTGGCACTTGGTGCCATGGTCTAGTCGTGGGGTCTGTGGTGACAGGTTGGACTCGGTGATCTTTGAGGTCTCTTCCACCCTTAGTGATACTGTGATTCTGTGATACTGAGATTTGTTTTCCCCTCATAGCAATCAAATGCTACAAAAATAACACTTGGAAAAGCCGCCGAGAGGGCGTGGACTTAGATTTCACAGTTCTGGATATTCCTCTCTTCTAAGCCATCATTCAGAGGATTTTCTGGAGAGAAATGCCATGATAAACTCAGCTTCTCTAGTGAATTGGCTTATGGTTTTTATTACTACTTTCCTTCAGTAAAGTTTATACTTTTTCACATCTTTGTTCTCGTCTATGATATATTTTATGACAAGTTGTCAACCATATCTATTTTTCTCTTTCTGCAGAGTCCAGTAAAATTATGGTTTTACTGTAGCTGTTAGATAGGAAAGAAATAAAGACAGACATAGAACTTTATGGAATAATTTGTAATACACTAGTGCTAAAGAAACCAAGCCATGGACTGGCTTCTTACTGTGCAAGATGCTGCACAAACGCTCATAAAAGAGAAGTCTGGCCGAGAAATCTGAATATCAGATCTGCTTGCTTTGAAGGAAATAGGCAGTGTTATTCTAAAGGAAGGGATAGAAAAGGATTTAAAATGTGTTAAGTCCTTTCTATTTCATGTTACAAGGCATTTGATATTGGCAGTTCAGGAAGAAAATATGGTATTAAAAGGAAATATTTTGTGATTGCCAGGAAAGAAAACTGTTGTCATCCATAGGGACCTTGACAGCTTGAGGAGGGGCCTGTGTGAACCTCACACAGTTCAAAAAGGCCAAGTGCAAGTTCCTGCACCTGGTCAGAACAATTCCAGGCACACATGCAGGTTAAGTAATAAATTAATTCAAAACAGCCCTGTGGAGAAAAACTTGGAGGTGTTGGTTGATGAGAAGGTCAACAAGCGCTGGCAATGTGCATTTGCAACTCACAAAGCCAATTGCATCCTGGACTGCATCAAAAGAAGTGTAGCCAGTAGGTCAAGGGAGGTAATTCTTCCCCTCTCCATTTTCTTTGGTGAGACCCCACCTGGAGTATTGTGTCCCCAACACAAGAAGGGCAGGGGCCAAAAGAGGGTCACAAAGGTGATTAGAGGACTGGAGAACTCCTGTGAAGACTGAGGGGACTGGTGATGTTCAACCTGGAGAAGAGAAGGCTCCAGGGACATCTTATAATGTCCCTTAATTAAAGGGAGCCTACAGGAAAGATGTGGAGGGATTATTTATTGGGTGGTGCAGTAATAGGACAAGGTGTCATGGTTTTAAACTGAAAGGCAGATTTAGATTAGATATAAGGAAGAAGTTCTTCATTTTGAGAATAGTGATGCACTGAAACAGACGACCCAGAGAAGTCGCAGATGTTTCCTCCCTGGAAGTGTTATGGGGCAGGTTGAGTGGGGCTTTGAGCAACCTGGTCTAGTACAAGGTGTCCCTGCCCACAACAGGGTTGCAACTAGACAATCTGTAAGGTCCTTTCCAATACAAACCATCCTATGTTTCCATGATACCTCAGCCTGGCCAAGTATTCCAAGAATTTGCAAAAACTTTTCATGGGTGCACTGCAGTTCTTGCCCAGCAGAGCTGATATGATCAGAGCCTACCGCAGTCTCACTGCCTTTCCACAGTATCTCATCCTGTTTCATTTCAAAACAATATCATGAATACAGTTTGTGATAAAGTTTCTCCCCCTGAACACAAATCATATAAGGAAAATAATCTTTTCTGCTGTCTAAAGCTAAGGCAGTGCCACAGGTAATTCCAGCCTGAAGCACAGTAATGTGTTTCTCTTCGTTCAAGAGATAGCGCAGGTGTGCAGCCTTCCCTAAGCTGTAATTAAAAAGCACATCTTCTCTGTCCAGAAAGCCTGAACTCTCCTTGGGCTATCTCCTGGAATGATCCTGTTATCAAAGTGATCAAGAGGGCTATTAAATACAAAATACATACATTCTTCAAGAAGCAAATACCAAAAGCTGAGTGCTGAGTGACTAAACTAAGTTCAGACCAGGTCATTTTTCCTCTTCTTTCTTCCATTTCTTTGCTCCACAGTGGGGACTTGTATAGATGGAGTACATTTCCTTCCCTTAAAACCTGTAACAAGTTTTTTAAAGTTTTGAGTCAGAAGCTCATGGCAGGGGGGTTGGAACTAGATGATCCTTGAGGTACCTTCCAACCCTAACAATTCTATGATTCTACAGGCGGGTGCTGGTCTCTTCTCCCAGGAAACAAGCACCAGAACAAGAGGACACAGTCTCAGGCTGTGCCAGGGGAGGTTTAGGCTAGATGTTAGGAAGAAATTCTTCATAGAGAGAGTGATTGCCCATTAGAAAGGGCTGCCTGGAGAGGTGGTGGAGTTGCCATCACTGGAGGTGTTTAAGAGGAGACTTGATGGGGTGTTTGGTGCCATGGTTTAGTTGATTAGATGGTGTTGGATGATAGGTTAGACATGATGATCTCAAAGGTCTCTTCCAACCTGGTCTGGTCTATTCTATTCTATTCTATTCTATTCTATTCTATTCTATTCTATTCTATTCTATTCTATCCTTCCTATTCTATTCTATTCTATTCTATTCTATTCTATTCTATTCTATTCTATTCTATTCTATCCTATTCTACCTTCAGAACAAGAGGACACAGTCTCAAACTGTGCCAGGGAAGTTTAGGCTCGAGGTGAGGAGAAAGTTCTTCACAGAGAGAGTTGTTAGCCATTGGAATGTGCTGCCCAGGGAGAAGGTGGAGTCGCCATCCCTGGAGGTGTTCAAAAAGGGATTGGACATGGCACTTGGCGCCATGTTTTAGTAGTTCTGAGGTGCTGGGTGACAGGTTGGACTTGATGATCTTTCAGGTCTTTTCCAACCTTGGTGATTCTATGATTCTATGATTGAAGTTACTGTATAAAAAGCCCATTAGAAGCAATAAGTTGGTTTATGTCACCATAGTTACTTAACTGCTTATTAAAGTAATCTGCAAAAATTTAGCTACACTCAAAGTATTTTCAAGTGACTTGGGGACTCTGTCATATAATCAAAACCCACAACCTCCAAACATGTTCTGGATATCTTCTTAAACAAAATTGTTAATGTCTTAAGCTGGAAAATTGCTATTCAAATGAGAACATGCCATGGACTATGTAGACATCAGCTAATGAGTTATTTTGTTCTTTTGGATATAGTTATAATGATAAGACTATTCTTTTTATAGCTGTTAGAGTTCTCAAAAAACCGAACTGGAAGTGATTTTTGTGGCATTATTCTGAGCAAAATCTACAGTCTGAAGTCAGTGTTCAAGCCCTATGGTGTTTTGCACAGCATTACTTCTTACTTTGGGATGCTCAATATACTGCAGATTATTCAAAGGTTTTTGTGTTATGTATTTCCTTGTCCTTCAAAAACACAACAGAACAGACTATTTTGAAAGAATTTTCCCCCACCCAGACCCTTAGCTGAGAAAAGGGACAGAAGAGTACAAGTAATGAATTCATTCCACTGACAGCTAAACTAGCTGTTCAAAAACTTTATATTAGCAGAAACCTGAAGGAGAAGCTGAAATCTTGAAGATATTTTTGAAGAAATAACATAGAAACTTTTAAGAAACCTTGATTCTCCTTTCATGCAGATATATTAATAATGAGAACAAAGGAAAGGAAAGCAAAGTTGCTTTTGTAGGTCAAATATGTGATATCAGCTTTATAGCTCTCTGTTATTTCCACATTGTCACTTCTGACAAGGAGAGCTGGTTTGCCTCTGTTTTCTCTCAGCTGAGTGGCAGTGTGCATTCCTTTTTAATTCCTCTACTTAAATTTGAATCCTGGCCTAGGAGACACAGACAGAGAAGTGGCACTTTGCTCAGTATCTTACTCTCTTAACACCTTGTCCTCTGTCAGCTTAACTACCTGAAGATACATATACATCCCTGAAAGGAAAATGATCTAATTCGACAGTGCACCATGAAGAGACCTGGCAGGTAAATAAATTACTGATGGATTTCTAATGCTTTTTATGTGGTAAACTCTTTGCCCTACAGTCTCAAAGCTCTGGAAATAGAGCACTGTCAACGAGTGCCTCCTTTCAGAGCTCCTTTGTTTAAATTGGTTGTGTTTGGTCAGATTAAATAACATGCTACACTGAACAAACACAGATGAGTTACCCACCAGTAATCTGTTTTCTTCAGCACTGGAGTGTTTAAAGATCTTTCCTACAACACTGTGTGCATGGAGTTCCTTGGATTTGAATCAACACAGCTGAAATAAGAGAGGAAGATAAAGGTTTCTGGCTAGAACAACTCCAACACAGCAGTATCATTCTGTATCATGTGCTGGGATTTTGGGAGGGCTATATTTTGCTTCTTTTAATGTGTTTTGTGCACTGGGTTTGAAATACTTTTTAAGTGCAGCAGAATTTTAAGAGTCTATTTATTCTCAGACTAACATTTTTCTTTTTCCCCTGGGCCACTGGGATAGTCCAAACTGAAAAGCAACAGCAGATTCTTACTGGGTAATAGCTTTCATAGATTTAGAGGTTTTACATACAACAGTCCATTTTTAACTGCTAGTTTGATAGCAGCGTTCACAATTTCATGGAGTTTTATGCATAGAAGAGTACCTTTTACAGTTAAATCACTCCATGATTTGGTAGTAATAAAGTTACACCAGTTTAACCTGCATCTGGGGAGGAATAACAACATGCACCAGTACAGGTTGGGAGCTGCCCTGCTGGAAAGCAGCTCCACAGAGAAAGACCTTGGAGTGCTGGTGGACAGCAGGTTCTCCATGGAACAATAATGTGCCCCTGTGGGGAAGAGAACCAATAGTATCCTGGGATGCATCAAGAAAAGTGTGTCCAGCAGGTCTAGAGAAGTTCTTCTACCTCTCTGCTCTGCTCTGGTGAAAACACACCTGACATACTACAGCCAGTTTTGAGCTTCCCAATTCAAGAAAGAGAGAGAACTGCTAGCAGAGAATCACACAGAGAGACATGAGGATGATTAAGGGACTTGAGCCTGAAGAAAGACTGAGAGACCTGGGGCTGTATAGTCTTGAGAAGAGAAGACTGAGAGGGGATTTCATCAATGTGTATAAATATCTGAGGGGTGGGTGTCAAGGTGAGTGGGACAAGTTCTTTTCGGTGGTGCACAGTAACAACACAAGAAACAATGGGTCGAGGTTGAACATAGAAGATTTCACCTCAATATGAGGAGAAATTTCTTTACAGTGAGGGTGACAGAGCACTGGATCAGGCTGCCCAGAGAGGTTTTGGAGTCTCCCTCTCTGGAGACTTTCAAAACTCAGCTGGATGCATTCCTGTATGGATTACCCTAAGTGACCCTGCTTTGGCAGGGGGTTGGACCCAGTGATATCTTGAGGTCCCTTTCAACCTCTAATATACTGTGATACTGTGACACTGTGATAACATGATTGAAATCTCTAATCAGTGGTGAAAAACTGTTGAGAACTACCTTGCAATCTCTTGGATCTTCCTCATGGGAAAAGACTAAGGATAAGGCTCCAAGGAGACCTAATTGTGGTGTTCCAGCATCTTAAGGAGGCCTACAAGAAAGCTGGGGAGGGACATTTTAGGGTGCCAGGTAGTGATAGGACTAGGGGAAATGGAACAAACTAGAAATTGATACATTCAGATTGGATGTTAGGAAGAAGTTTCTTCACCATGAGGGTGTTGAGACACTGGAACAGGCTGCCCAGGAGGTGTGGAAGCCTCATCCCTGGAGGTTCTTTAAGGCCAGGCTGGATGTGGCTCTGGGCAACCTGATGTAGTGTGAGGGGTGCCCTGCCCATAGTAGGGGGGTTGGAACTAGATGATACTTGAGGTCCCTTCCAACCCTAATAATTCTATGATTCTGTAAAAGACTTTAAGGATAACAGAAGGTCCACACTGAAACACACTACTAGCTGGATTTTCCTGAGCTGAACTTCAGATCGGTGTCCAGTTCTTTGTTTTTACTATTTCCTTTACCTGTTTGAAATCAGGAAACTCTCAACTGTGATGGTTTTGTTTGTAGGGTGGGGTTTTTTTTTTGTTTGGTTTGTTGTCTGTTGGTTTTTTTTTCTCTCCTGTACATCATTGTTAAACACATTGCTAAGCATAGTTAGAAAACATTCATAGCAACTCTCCCATAGTATTGTCACTATGGTTGGCATCTGCAGTCAAGTAACACTTAATGAAGTGGCCATAAACTTTGACTGGTTATCCTTTACTTCTTTTCCATTGTCTTTATGTACTCTTCTTTTGAAGCCATTAATAGAAGTATTGGTGGATGAATTGTTTGTCTCCTTTCCCATGCTTTTCTGTTTTGCAATCTACTCTGCCTAACAATAAATCAGTAACTATTCTCTGATGTCTTAGAGCCCTCCAATAGTCCACGGGCCACAAGTTGCCAGGCACTGCACTAAAGTACTTAAGAAATGTGTCAATCAATTTCTAACCCATTAGCAATTATCTTTAAGAACTCCCACAGGACCAGAGAAGATGGAGGAGTTTATGGCCCCTTGCAAAGGAAACATTTGTGAACAGAACACTGCACATATTAATTCTGAAGCCTGTAAATATACCAGGGAAAACACTGAATAATCTCTGAGCACTTAACAAGTAACAAAATGGTATCAGAATAAACATATTGCCACATATTTGTATCAAAGCATATTGCCAGACCTTGTCACTCTCTATGAGTTTGTAACTGACAGGAACATAGAATCTTTTTCAACTCCTCTGATGAGCATTTTTACACTGATTTGTATGACTTCAATAGGAAGTTGCAGTAGAGATAAGCATATTACAATAGGGTGGTTATAGACCAATTAAAAAGCTTGTTAAAAAATGCTGAGTGCTTCTTTACAGATTTGGAAGGAAGAATCAGATGTCCTCAAATCCTATACCATTCAATATTTTATTAATAATTAATGTAATCATAAGTGGGATGAATCAATGAATGTGAGAATGGGAGAGGCAGTGCTTGTCTCCCATCTTGGAAGGGATCAATAAACAGCACTGGGGGACACCACAAATGATTTCTCAGTTCTCTTCCCTCTTGCAGCAGATTTCAGGGAGCAGTGTCAAGTTCTGAGCACAACATGTTATAGAACATACTGAAGATTAGAGACCAAGAGAGAACAGCAAATGAAACTACAAGCTTCAGAAAAATAAGAGACAGAACAAGCTATCATTGATGGCTAAGTTCTGTTCAGCTGAGGAACAATATGCTGAAAATTAACCATTTATGGACTTAAGTTTTCTTGTTGTATGCTCTTTTGAAGACAGAATGAGAAGCAATCATCTTAGTTGTTAGCAGATCTTTTGGAGGGACTTTCAATCTAAGAATACAGCTAAACAGCAAATGATAGAGGCTGTAGAATTCTCTGAATACAGATTAGAGAGACACCTGACTAGGACAATCTAGATGTACAATGTTCTGCCACAAGACAGAAGGGACCACAAGACCTCTGTAAAACATTTTGCCTTAGAAGCAATTGACAATTTGACCATTCTTCAGTTACTACAATGGAAGTTTAGCTATTTGCTTCAGAAGTAGCAACTTGTATATAAACCAAATCCTTACAAGTCTTCATTGCAAATGGCATTCTCCTACTGGTGTCAATGAAAGTCAACAGAGGAATTAGAGTGTCACAGTGAGTCTTCCTTAAGATAATTAAAGTCAACTTGAGTAAAACAATTGTAGTAAAAATAATTAGGTTTTTATTGATTGGAACATGTATATCCTAATTTCTTTGCTTAAAAGCATAATTTCAACTCTGCTGCCAGGCATGAAACATTGAGCTCTCACCACTTAAACACAGGCACCTTAAATCTCAAATTTTATTACTAATAAGGATGTATCTTTCACTGTGTCAGATATATCTTTAGTAATTATCCCCTTGCCTCTTAATGCCTTGCTTCACAATTTAGTATGGGGCTTTCCTTGCCCATCTACATAAAGCAGGAGCAGTTTCAACACTATTTCCCATGTTCATCACATCTCTATACATATTAATTTTATATCACTTTTTCTATATTTTCTACTCTTAAAGTAATATTTAATGAAGAG
>CM037631.1:22446301-22486055 GCA_015227895.2 Colaptes auratus
GCCCCAAGCTGAGCCCATCGGGCTGAGGATCCTCCTATCTCACTGGTGAGTACCTATGGTGCACACTGGGTGTTGGTGGTGGTGACAACAAAGGCCGGGGGGCCTGGTGGCCCCCCGGTTGTTAGGACCAGGATTGATGACTCCTCCAATATCATCCACGGGTGCTGGCTGGGCCTCCTTACTGGGGCTGAACTCCTCTGCTGGTTGAAGGTCTTGCCCCCAGCTCTGGGATGGGTGCAGGAATGGTGGTGGTGAAGCAGGAGTTGGTTTGTCTGTTTCTCAACCACCCCACCAGCAAGTAGGGCGGAGGTGCACTGGAAATTGGGAGGGGACACCGCTGGGACTGCTGGCCCCAGCTGACCAAAGGGATATTCCATGCGATATGACATGTTCTGCAATAAAACTAGGAGGAAGGTTGTTAGGAGGCTGCTGCTTGGGGACTTCCTAGGAATTGGTTTGGTGGTGGTGAGTAATTGTTTTCATGAGCATTACTTGTCTTTCTCAGGGTTTATTTTTCTCCTTTATTTATTTTGTTGATTTTTATTATTAGTAGCAGTAGTAGGTTTTTTTTATTACAGAATCATAGAAGGACAGAATGATAGGGGTTAGAAGGGACCTCTGGAAAGTATTTAGTCCAATTCTTCTGCCAGAACAAATTCACCTAGATCAGGTTTGTGTAGGAATGCATCCAGGCGGCTTTTGAAAGCCTCCAGAGAAGGAGCCTCCATGATGTCTCTGGGTAGCCTGTTTCAGTTCTCTGTCACCCTCAAAAGAAAAGGGTTTATCCTCAAGTGAAACCTCCTGTATCCTAGTTTGCATTTGTTGCACCGTGTCCTATCACTGATTCAGATGTGTTACTGGAATTACTTGTCAGACACTTAAACAGAATCAAACAAACGATGTTCATTCTTTTTGACTAATCAGGAATAACGGTAAAACCAACAAATGCAACAGCAAAAAAACCCCACACTTTCCAATTTTAGCATTTGAGAAAAGTTGATGGGTTAATGTATTGGCAAGAAATAATAGCACTGTTTAGAAGCATGCAATATGATGTTTGGTAAGTGCAACAGAAGCTACTGTAAATTCCAGCATCAGGCAAAATACATCTCTGGGCCCCTCAGTTTAGGAAAGATTTTGACTTGCTGGAACATGTCCAGAGAAGGGCAGCAAAGATGGGGAAGGGTTTAGAGCACAAGCCCTATGAGAAGAGGCTGAGGGAGCTGGGGTTGCTTAGCCTGGAGAAGAGGAGGCTCAGGGGAGACTTTATTGCTGTCTACAACTACCTGAAGGGAGGTTGTAGCCAGGTGGGGGCTGGTCTCTTATCCCAGGCAACCAGCACCAGAGCAAGAGGACATAGTCTCAAGCTGCACCAGGGGAGGTTTAGGCTGGATGTTAGAAAGAAATTCCTCATAGAGTGACTGGCCATTGGAATGTGCTGCCCAGGGAGGTGGTGCAGTCGCCATCACTGGAGGTGTTTATGAGGAGACTGGCATGGGGTGCTGGTGCCATGGTTTAGTTGATTTAGGTGGTGTTGGATGAGTGGGTTGGACTCGATGATCTTGAAGGTCTCTTCCACCCTGGTTTATTCTATTCTATATTGTTTTTTATCCCATAAATAAATAGTTGTTCTATGGCAAGCTATCCAATGAATTTTATCCATAACATCTAGAAAACTGAAGGAAAAAGACAGAACTGCCTGGTTGCATTCAGTGTGAATGGAGAAGTTAAAACAATGATGACCTAAAGCAATCATGGTTAATATTTCTTTTAGCTTTCCCACTTAACTCTGTCCTGTCCAGAAATTCTTATCCTTCTAATCCTTTGAAGGGATGTATAGAACTGCTTTCTCTTCTCCTAACCCTCAATGGGTCTCATTTTGGGTTTATTTTATGAAGGTGTGGCAAAGAACCACTTTTTCAACTCTCCTTTCCTGTCTTATGCAGCTGCACTACAACTAGGTTTCACATGAAGTATATGAATGTCTGAATGATATCAACTTCAGATTGTAAAGGTCTAAAAATTAAAGACAGGCAAGAGTAGGTAAATTAATTGCCTGCATTTATTGACAAATGACCCAACCTGAAAATTGGTTTTGTTACTGAAAGACATTTAAAAATATTTTTTTCTCTCATATCATGATTGATTAAACATTACAATGGATCAAAATCAAGGTAAAGGAATGCCAGTCAAAATCCTGTGTGAGCTTCTCTTCAACTGCTTTTGTTTCAGACTTTACGTCTAAGGCTGGGCCTTAGCTCTTGGAGATAAGAGAGAAAGTCTGAAGGAATGAAGTCTTCCCCTTAGTCAAGGAGGACTGGGTTAGAAAACACCTAGACAATCTGGACACTCGCAGATCCATGGACCATGATGGGATGCACCCACAAGTGCTGAGCGCCCGCTAAGTCACTGTACGCCACTCTTGCAAGGTCATGAAGACCAGGGAATGTGCCTGGGACTGCTGAAAAGCCAGTGCTGCTCTAATTGTCAAAAAGGGCAAGGACATCCCACAAAACTAAGGGCCATTCAGTCTCGCCTTCATTCCTGGCAACATGATGGAACAGTATTTCTAGATATCATGTCTAAGCCTGTGGAGGAAAGGAAGATTATCAGGAATGACCAGCATGGATTTATGAAGGGAAATCATACTTGACTGATCTGACTTTTTGATTGTGTGAGCAGCTGGGTAGATGAGAGTAGAGCAGTGGATGTTGTCTACCACAAGTTCAGCAAGGCTTTTTAACACTGTTTCCCATTACATCCTCATAGGTAAGCTCAAGAAGCTTGGGTTAGACGAATGGGTAATGAGGTGGATTGAGAACTGCTGAATGACAGAGCACAGAGGATTGTGATCATGTGGCTTGTGCTGTTTAGGCTGGATGTTAGGAAGAAGTTCTTCACAGAAAGAGTGAGAGGTGGTGGGGTCACTGTTGCTGGAGCTGCTAAGAAAAGAATGGATGAGGCACTTAATGCCGTGGTCTAGTTGATTAGTTAGGGTTGGGTGATTGGTTGGACTTGATGATCTTGGAGGTCTTTTCCAACCTCATTGATTCTGTGATTCTATCCCTTCATCCGGGCCTTTGATGAAGACATTGTACAAGACTGGACCCAGTACTGACCTCTGGGGAACACCACTATTGTTGTTGTTTTGTGTTTTTTTTTAAAGTAACTTGAAATTGGTGCCTAATGTTGCATTTTCTAAATCTGAACTCTTTTAAAACCAGCGCTGTATATCTAAAAAGCTGTGATAAAATCATCAGAGATGACAACACAGAAGAATGATAATCCTGTTGCAGGAATACTTGTGAAAATTCTTTAGGTGTTAGGTAGAAATGTCCATTTTAATTATTGTCATAATTCCTTCTAGCATAAATGTCTCTCAGATGCAGGTGAAAATGGTAATGAAATACAAGCTTGTGGATAACCAAAATGTGAGACTTTGCACACACATGAAATAAAAGAAATATTGTGACCAGTTGAGGCTATGCCTTTAAGAAAGAGAGAGTTGCTGAACACTCTGGCTGAATGTTTTTGATATTTGAACAAAACCAAGATAGTCTAACTAATTTCACTGGTAGATTGTAGAATGCAATTTTAAGTTTGGGTTCTGTTAGTTCAGTCTGTCGGGTTCAGGCTGGGTGCAGTCTGTGCTTCTCTGTCCCTGTGGGTGGACGGCTTCTCTCTTTCTGAAGCAGGAACGGCCTTGAGTTAACAACTAACCAGATAAGAAAGCTAATTCTTGCATGTGCTTTGAGCTAACAGAATTTTTCTTCCTTAATTGCCTTTCTCTCTCTCTCCAACCCTTTTTGGGAAAAAGGGGAGGTAGGGAGGGAGAGAGGGGGGTTCAGGGAACCCCCCTGGCCGGTGGAGGGAAAAGGCTTTCCTGCATTGTGTTCATTGCTGGGTATTTCTGTATATATTGTAAATATTGGTATATTGTGTATATTCATTGCATTCCATTTCTGCCTGTAAATATAGCTTTCATCTGCTTTTCCAACTGAGCTAGCTGTGGTTTCTTTCCCTGTGTGTGGGGAGGGAACTTTCTCACCCCACCACATAACCTCAGTGTTTACATTAGTCTGATGTGCTCCTCATTGTCCATATGTGGTGCAACACATAAAAATCCTTTTTCCTAGATGAAGACTCCCATTTTAAATACAGGATACTGCCAACAAGATATTTAGACAGGAAAGTGGAGGCAGGCATGCAATGCAAAGTTATTTTTGTCACTTATATTTAGAGGTAAATGTTGGAGCTGAGAAGCAACTGGAACACAGCTATTCCAGAAGAAAAGGCTATTGTGTAGATCGCATTCTGCTGACACAATTTGCTGTTTCAATTTCGATCTTTGTTGAAGGCCAACAAGAGCTGTATGTATGTTGTGAACTAAACAGACTGGCCTGAGTATTGCAGAGGAACTGGTGAATGTAATCCCTGAAAATCCTACTTCTGTTTGGTAAAAGAGATGATATTTTATTAATCACAAAGTCTGTCACAGACTGTTAGCATTGCAGTGCAACAGCTATCCCACTTTTTCTCCTGTAAAACTTGTGAGGGTCATATGAATGTATTAAAACTAATATACACACTCTGTGGATATTCTCTCAAACCTGTCTTTGTACTTCCAAAATTTACCCAGCTCCAGGTCTCAGATGTTGACTTTGTAACTGTTAACTTCTACTTTTCTTATGTTTTAAATTGGAAAATAAATGAATAAACATTTTCTTTATTAATATGAAGCCTAGAAATTGTGTTCTTGTATAGCCCATACTGTTATGAGGTACCTGTCTCGATCCGGAGAGGGAAAGAGATTCAGGTTTTTAATGAATATTCCCGTGTTGTGAAATGAGAGGCACAAACGAGGCCAAAATATCAACAGCTAGACTATTTAGTACATAAATACAGTGGATGGACATAAATAAAGTGGATGGATCAGAAGGGGAGAGAGAGAAAATAGAGAGAGAAGAGGAAAGGAATTATATTACCACACCCCTCACACCCCAAGGCAGTTTGAGTCTGTAGAGAAACGGTGCTGCAGGAGATGTTGGGTCTGTAGAGGAAGGGTGCTGAGGCTTTGGCTGTAGAAGGGATGTGGTCCTCTGGGCAGCCTCTTCAGCTCCATGAGTTGCAGCAGCCAGAACTTAGGGCACGGAGAGAGGGTTTACAGAGTCCAAGATCCGTTGTGTTGGCCCCGTGATGTTTCCAGTGTGTGGTGCTGCATTTTGCTTCTCCAGTTTTCTTCTTTGTTTTTCTTCTTCTAACCAGCCAGTAGTTGCTCCAGTCTTTTATATAGCTTTTTTAGTCCTCAGGCAAGTGTCCAGGTGTTGTTCCCCAGGATATCGTTCTGGGAAATCATCCTTAAGTAAGTGTCCAGGTATCGTTCCCCAGGAAAGCTTTCTGTGTACTCAGGTGAGTTTGGGCAGGGTCTGGATGGAGGGGGGAGGCCTCCGCCTCCTTCTGCTCCATCTACCTACCCACACACCCTTTACACATCAGGGAATCCATTGTCCTTTCCTGGGGTATCTGATGGCTGGAAATGGTCCTGTCCTGAAGGCGTGATGGCTGGGCCCTTGGGCCATTGCTGTAGGCCAGCTGCAGTCCCGTGAGCAAGGTTATCTTTGCACCTTCCAAGAGTCCTTCCAGTGGCTCTGCCCAACGCACATCAGCTATTGTCTGGGCAAGCAGCAAGTGATTTTATCTTTGTTGAGTCACACCAGGAGAGACAAGCTTTAGTCTCTCACAGTACCTTCTTCCTGAAGGTTAGTCATGTTTTACACAGAAAAGTCCACCTATCTGCAGGATAGATGTGGCAAATAATTGCTGAGTTGGTTTGGTTGGGTTTGTTTTTCCTCATGTGCTTGTTTAATTTTTCTCAGAGACTGTTTGGATGTTTCTGAGAGTAAGAAAGCAATGGCACTTTCTTTTGCTGCAAGATCAGGTTCTCTAAGAAATAATTCAGAAAGAGATTTGGAGGAAGGAGGATATTAGCATAATTGCCATGTGCCATTTTCTTTACATAACGTTCCAAAAGGCTTTAGAAAGAGCCAGTAAGACTTGTGTGAAATTTGAGGTAACTAAGAAGTAACTGTCAGACCTTCTTACCTTCCAAATCTTCACTTTGCAAATTCCATTGGTGTAGTATTCAAAGAACAAATTCTCACAGAACCACACCACAGTGGCTCTGAAGAACTCGCTGCTGCTTTTGCTCGATGACTAAGTGAGCAGAATGGCTATTATTAGGAGACCAGATTGTGCTGCTGCAGCCCCCTGGACTGCAAAAAAAGCCCAAAAAAACTCAGATTAAAAAAAAAAAACCCGACACTTTATTACTCATATTGAATCACATTTTTCTCACACATGCATAGATTTTGAAAACAACTAAGTTTTGGCATACAGAATCTTAAGATCTGGACTCTTAAGATCGAGTCTGACTTCGATGGTGGCCTAACACCACCATGGCCATTCAACCATGTTCCATGTCCAGACATTTCTTGAACACGTTTGGGCCAGGGTAAGAAAAGAGAAGTTTCACAGACTGTCTAAAACTTGTCAAGTTCCTTGCTGTTGAAGCAATGGCACAGGAAGGGCTGAGAGCCTTTCACAGGGAAATACACTGGAAAATACAAGGAGCTTGAGACTAATATTGTTAATTTTTCTATTAACATTTGCCATGAGCAGTTTAAAAACAGCAGAGCTTGTCTTATAAATGTGGGTGAAGGCTAAACTTTGTGACTCTTAAGACATCTCCAGTTTAAGTCGGTGGTAGAAGCCCAGAGGTGAATTAAGGGTAATATTTCTTCCACGTTAGTGTGTTATCACTGCCATCTACACTGTGCCTACCACAAATGCAACAGAAGCCCTTCTGTTGTCTAGCTAATAGTAATTTTAACTAAAGCATATAATTATAACCTCTCCAGCATGCACAGTAACTCTGTCACAATATAGAATTGTGATCTGTAATGTTACTCTTTACATACTGAGTTATATTTAAGAGTGTATTTTCCTGCTGAGCTACCTGAGTGCTCAAAGATTAATTTGCAAACTGAATTGCTTTGTAATTGGCAGAGGACAGGTGTGGGATGGTCACAGTGCCTATGTATTTTGGATACTTCCTGGGTTATGCATCAGATAAAAAGAAATTTTATTCTTTCAGGTTTGACCATGGGCACTCATTTCCCTTGCAGATCTGCCCATGAGTGTCTGTGGTTTTTAAACAAACATCTTTTTATACTGAAAAGCACTTCATGAGTCATGCAGATGTAATATTTGGCTGATAGTCTCTGACTTTGTAAACTGATCTTAAAGTCTTGATATACAGAATAATGATCAATAATGATCTATCTTCTAAAATATAAGTACAATAAATCATCACATATTAACTCCATAACCCCCAAGTAAGCTATCTCAATGAAAATTAGTCTTAACTTTCATTATAAACAATTCAGACAAGGAGGACTAACCAAAGCATAGGTAGTAGACACTATTTGTTTCCTGGGACTTAAATGTCACTTAGCTTTCTCTTTATCTTTCCCATTGCAAATGGTTATTTTTATTGACATCCAATTGTGCCTTTATCAACAAGCATGAAGTACAGGTTTTACATAATTATAGACTTTTATTAACTACTGGAATAGGCTCCCCAGAGAGGTTGTGGAGCTTCCTTCTATGGAGACTGTCAAGGCCTGTCTGGATGTGTTCCTCTGTGACCTGAGCTAGATTCTATGATCCTGCTCTGGCAGCAGGGTTGGACTCAATGATCTCTTTGGGTCCCTTCCAAGCTCTGACATCCTGTGATCCTGTAATGTTTATAACACAAGAACTGAAGTAAGCACCAAATCCAGAGTAGTGACAAAGCTACCTCATACAACTTCCTACATACATTTATGAAGCTTCAACATGAAAGCATTCAGAAGGGATACCACAGAATACTATTCTGCAGGCTTCACCCAGGATAAGTAATTTGCTTTTAATTTCCACTTCAAATTTCTTTCTAGTCACAGGAAATTCCATCTCAACATGAGAAAAAAAATCTCTTTTACTGTGAGTGTGACAGAGCACTGGAACAGGCTGCCCAGAGGCTCGGGAGTCTCCTTCCCTGGAGACCTTCAAAACCCACCTGGATGCATTACCTGCCCATTACCTGTGTGACCTGCCCTAAGTAGTCCTGCTTTGCAGGAAGGTTGGACTCGATCTCTGAGGTCCCTTTCAACCCCTCACATTCTGTGAGTCTATGATTCTGTGATTCCCTACCAGTTTTCTCACTTTAATACATGATTACTTTGCCTGTTCTTCAGGTGGTGAAATATTTATTGTACTGATGGAGGCACAAATCTACTGCAAGTCTTGGGAGAAAAGAGGTTCCAGAAATGTTAGCCCTGCCTTGCTACTGACCCAGGGTAATATGTGTTACCAGATTTTCTGACATTAACACAAACACAATACTGACCATCTTAGTTTCATAGTTTCAGTTAGGGTTGGAAGGGACCACAAGGATCATCTAGTTCCAACCCCCCTGCCATGGGCAGGGACACCCCACACTAGATCAGGCTGGACAGAGCCTCATTCAGCCTGGGCTTAAACACCTCCAGGGATGGGGCCTCAACCACCTTCCTCGACAACCCATTCCAGGGCCTCACCACCCTCACGGTGAAGAACTTCCTCCTCACATCCAGCCTGAATCTCCCCACCTCCAGCTTCATTCCATTCCCCCTAGTCCTATCACTCCCTGATAGCCTGAAAAGTCCCTCCCCAGCCTTCTTGTAGGCCCCCTTCAGATACTGGAAGGCCACAATGAGGTCACCTCGGAGCCTTCTCTTCTCCAGACTGAACAGCCCCAACTCCCTCAGTCTGTCCCCACAGGAGAGGTGCTCCAGCCCTCTGATCATCCTCGTGGCCCTTCTCTGGACACCTTCCAGCACCTCCAGATCCCTCTTGTAATAGGGGCTCCAGAACTGGAGGCAGTACTCCAGGTGAGGTCTCAGCAGAGCTGAGTAGAGGGGGAGAATCACCTCCCTTGACCTGCTGGCCACACTTCTCCTGATGCAGCCCAGGATCTGATTGGCTTTCTGGGCTGCAAGTGCACATTGAGAGCTCCTGTTGAGCTTCTCCTCCACCAGCACACCCAAGTCTCTCTCCTCAGGGCTGCTCTCCAGCCAGTCCCTGCCCAGCCTGGATTTGTGCCTGGGATTGTCTGGACCCAGATGCAGGACCCTGCACTTGGTCTTGTTGAAGCTCATGAGGTTGGCTTGTGCCCACCTCTCCAGCCTGTCTTCATCATGACATCAGGGCTGCCTCAATAGCTGCAAACCACATTTCTAGGGGCCTTCAACGGTTCTTATCTTTTCTTGAATTTCTAGAGATTTTATTGTCAGTTATTATGTTTCTCTGAAAATCTCCCAGATGTTAGGGCAGAATCTTGTCTATTCCTGGAGAAGGTAGACATGGGAAAGCAAGATGAGAACACAGAACCCTTCTGCTGTGACAAAGAAATGACATCTTGGAAAGGTCATTCTGGAAAGACCTGTTACTTTTTTGTCATTTCCTATTTTGGTCTGTTAAAAGAATAAACCAAAAGTATTTGGTTTGTATCCTTTCTTCAGGAGAGTGCACACAATAAATGTGCTTTGCTTCTGAAGTATAATGAATGGCTATAATGGGTGGAAGAAAAGACACCAAGCTAATTAATTCAGAAACTTAGGAATGTGAAACAGGATATCAAAAATAATAATAAAAAACAACTTAGCATCATGACATGCAGATGACACCAAACTGGATGGGTGTATCTATCTACTAGAGAGTAGGGAAGATTTATAGTGGGATCCAGACAGCTTAGATCAATGAGCTAAGCTTAATTATACGAGGTTAAACAAGAACTGTGCCAGTCTTGTAGTTCGGTCACCATAACCCTATGGTAAGCTGCAAACTTCAGGGATGTGTAGTTGGAAAGCTGCAGCTTGGAAAGGGACCTGGGTATATTGCTTCATAGTCAGCTAAATGTGTGCCCAGGTGGCCAAGAAGGCCAATGGCATCCTAGCTTGTATAAGAAATGCTGTGGCCATCAGGAACAGGGAGGTGATTGTGCCCCTGTACTCAGCACTGGTGAGGACACGCCTCAAGTATTGTCTGCAGTTCTGTGCCCCTCACTATAGGAAGAACACTGAAGTGCTGGAGTATGTCCAGAGAAGGGCAACAAGGCTCATGAAGGACCTAGAGCACAAGTCCTACTGGAGTACCTGAGGGAGCTCAGGTTTTTCAGTCTGAAGAAAAGGAGGCTGAGGAGGGATTGTATTGCTCTCTAGAACTACCTGAAAGGAGGTTGAAGTGAAGAGGGGACCAGCTTCTTCTCTCTGGTGGCAAGCGACAATGACTAGGGTAAATGGATGCAAACTGCACCAGGGGAGATTTAGGCTGGATGTTAGGAAACATTTCTTCACAGAAAGGTCTATCAAACATTGGAATGGTCTGCCCAGGGCAGTGATGGAGTCACCACCCCTGGAGGTGTTTAAAGAGTATGTGAACCTGGTGCTGAGGGATATGGTTTAGTAGTGACCTTGCATTGCTGGGTTAAAGGTTGGACTAGATGATCTGAAGGTCTCTTCTAACTAAAGATACTTAAATTTCTTCTAAAGTAGATTTTGTTGTGTCTGAAATGACTTGCAAATTATTAAGGTTCATTTTTTAAAAGTCAGTATCTCTCAGTTTGAAAGTAACATGAAAGTGGGATTTAGATCCTCTAGCTTTAGTCACGAAATGGTTAGTCTTGACATTTAACTAGCCATCTGGATTATTTCCACAGGAAAGAAAAAAAGCATCAGCCATGAATAGCTTATACAAATTATATTAGATGTCTGAGGCACAGGCAAGATGGATCAATGACTATCTTCCCCCTTGAGTGGAGCAAATAAGTGAGATGAATCTCATCATATCTTTGAAGAACAGGCCTTTTATTTTGTTTTGGTTTTTAAACAGACATATTTTTTCATTAGCCTCTTCATCCCTGTACTGATTCCTGGTATCAGATCAATAAATATGCTGTCATCCCTAAATTCTCTATTCAATATGACCCAGTGACTGTTTCTGTCATTACAAGATTCACAAGATGAATGTATGTGTCTGCCTCAGCATCAGTCACAGCCCAATGGGTCCTCAAATGGCTTTAGTATTTGACAGAAAGAGCAAAAGCTGCATGAGTGGCGCAGCTCAGTGGTGAATCAACACAAAATATATTTGAATCCATTTAAATTGCATTCCTGAAAAATTAAATCCAAACACTGATTTCCATGTCTCCACCTTTAAACCAGCAGTTTGTAATTGTTCATTCATGAACAACACAATTTCAGTCCTCTTCACGTACAGATACTATGAAATCAACTAAGGTCAGGATATATGTTTATGGGATTTTCCCTCTTTATATTTTAGTTGTTCAATCATATTAGTGTATTTTTTTGCCCATTACTCTTTGTTTGATTAAAAGAGTACATAGAAAAATAATTTCATCCTCAGACAAGTATCATAAAGTTTTGAAGCTAGATTCAGATGATAGGTCATCAGGTGTGAAACTTCAGTTTTCATAGAATCAATAAGGTTGGAAAAGATCTCAAAGATCATGAAGTCCAACCTGTCATCCAACACCTCATGACTACTAAACCATGGCACCAAGTGCCACGTCCAGTGCCCTCTTGAACACCTCCAGGGATAGTGACTGCACTACCTCCCTGGGGAGCCCATTCCAATGCCTAACAACTCTCTCCGTGAAGAACTTTCTCCTCACCTCCAGCCTAAACTTCCCCTGGTGCAGCTTGAGACTGTGTCCTCTTGTTCTGGTGCTGGTTGCCTGAGAGAAGAGACCAACCTTCTCCTGGCTACAATCGCCCTTCTTTTCTCCCACTGTGACCTTTTGGGTGACAATAGAAACAAACCAAACCAAACAACACAGCACAACACAAACACACATTAAAATTACAATGTTTTCCATTAGAAACCACCACATTTCATATCTCACTTAATTCCGATTAAATATAGAATATGAAAGCTGCATAGTATTTACCAGGTATATAAATGTGTGTTTGTGATACTGAATACTCAAAGTACCTAATGAAGGCATACAAAGTACAAGAGTATAACAGATTGCATTGAAAATTGAAGATCTAGTGTAGCTGGCAGGAGCAGGGAAGTAATTTTGCCCCTGTACTCAGCACTGGTTAGGCCACACCTTGAGTCCTGTGTCCGGTTCTGGGCCCCTCAGTTTAGGAAAGATGTTGAGTTGCTGGAATGCATCCAGAGAAGGGCAACAAAGCTGGGGAGGGGTTTGGAGCACAAGCCCTATGAGGAGAAGCTGAGGGAGCCGGGGTTGCTTAGCCTGGAGAAGAGGAGGCTCAGGGGAGACCTTCTTGCTCTCTACAACTACCTGAAGGGAGGTTTTAGCCAGGTGGGGGCTGGTCTCTTCTCCCAGGCAAGCAGCACCAGAACAAGAGGACACAGTCTCAAGCTGTGGCAGTGGAAGTTTAGGCTCAAGGTGAGGAGAAAGTTCTTCACAGAAAGAGTAATTAGCCATTGGAAAGTGCTGCCCAGGAAGGTGGTGAAGTCACTGTTCCTGAAGGTGTTTAAAAAGAGACTGGATAAGGCACTTAGTGCTATAACTTAGTTGATTAGGTGGTGTTGGGTTATAGATTGGACTTGATGATCTTGAAGGTCTTCTCCAGCCTGGTTAATTCTGTATTCTGCTTCTGCAGATCAAGTGTCCATCATGACAGGAGCTGATAGACATGTGCATGAAAACTCAGTAACAAAGTAAGTGATTGGAAGGATGTTAAAGAAGCTATTTGCACTCTTCCATGTTAGGTATTTGTCTTAGGCAGCTAAAGGTTTTGTTGGCAAGCAAAGATGGTGTAGCTTGAAAAATTGATGAAGCTTCTACCCTTTCCTGCCCATTCTAACGAAGGAGAGAACAGTTTTCTGGACTCTTTGTCAATCACCCCCTTATTGCAGGTAAAATTCAGTTAGGGTTTTTTTTCCCCATCAGAAAATTGCACCATAAACTCTTGTTACTTATTATTTGATTAATGTCTATTTCAGGAGTCCCTACAGCAAGAGTAGAGTACAGATGGAGGCTGGCCACCCATCTGAGTTAAAGTGTTCCCACCTATCAATCAGTGTCTGTAGTTTATAACAGGATGTCTTAAGGGAAAGTGGTATCAGTGATATCCTACTGTAAAAAGCTGAGAGGTTCAGAAATGGATTAATGAGCATATCAGGAGTCCATCAAGTGAAAGCAAGATAAAGAGATGAGTATACCATTCTTAGACAAGCTCTCACCACTCATCCATCAGAGCCTTATGTTAGCAAATGAGTCATTTCACTTTCCATCTTCTGTCAATGCAGAAAAAAGACTTCTCTAAGGATGAACCAGAACTGGAGTCTAGCTAACTCAGCTGCACTCATCTGGAGCTCATTTATTTCCTTTGAACAAATAGGAAGATTGCAAAGTTGCCTAATTTAAACCCATAAGTTAGACTTTGTGAATACTCCTTAAAAACAACTAAAAAGTCTTTTGAAATCTTAGTAAAGTCTGTTGAATGGAGACAACTTTCACAAGCTACTGAGTGGCTACACATTGCACCTATTCTACAGGAAATACTGTGAACAGCATATTTCAGGCAATATATACCCCAACTTTTCCTGAAGAAATACAAAAGCCTGACAGACACCTGGCAAAGGGCTGAAGCTTGCTAGAAGTGGATAATGATTGGCTTGGTGCCTCTCAGACATTAACCAGCACTTCCATGCCCAGGCTCATATGCTGCTTCGGTGTGGTTCTGTGGGCTTAGCCCTCCAATAATGGGAACTGACCACAGTGCACCCCTGACCTAGCCCTGCTACACAGATGTTTTCAGTTGGTCTCCCTGCAGCAAGTTGCCTGGCAGGTGGATCCTCTCCCCTTGGAATAGGACTCCTTCTAAGTACATTTCATTAAACTGAGTGATTCCTCCTCATCCCTTTGTGTAATGTAGTGGTCTGGACATTTACCACCACATTAACAAAAGCTCAGCTCACTCAGTTGGGAAGCAAATGGAAGCTATATTTACAAGCAAAAACTACACTCTACAATGGAGATTTACAATAGTATACGGGTATTTACAATCAGAAAGCAGCATGGAAACCCCCCTGAACCCCTTCTGGTATCCCAGAAGGAGCAAGGAAACTGCTCCACTCTCCCCTAACCCACTTCCCCTTTCCTCTATAATTAGAAGAAAAAGATAAAAGATGTTAGGGGAACCATTAGCTCAAAGCATCGTTAGTATCCTTATCTCCAGGTCAGTGGTGATATGATTTCTCTCCAGTCAAGCAGAGCAGAAGCAGCAGCCAGAGAAGAAAGGAAGGAAAGAAGTGGGATGAGTGAGATTGCTAGGGGTACCCTTCACACATCTGGCCAATGAAATTCCTTTAGAATAAGCTTTTGTTTTCCTTTTTACACCCAACTGTGAATTGTTTATATTTCTCCACTTTCTCTGCTCGAAATCTGCAGCTAACTTTTAAAGGCATAGCCTGGTACTGTCACACTTTGGTAAGTATGTATTTTGGGAAGCCATGAGCAGAAGGTTTCCCCTATATGAGTGAGAGAATGCACATTTTCACAGAATCACAGAATCACCAAGTTGGAAGAGACCTCAAGGATCATCAAGTCCAACCTGTCACCACAGACCTCATGACTAAACCATGGCACCAAGTGCCATGTCCAATCCCCTCTTGAACACCTCCAGGGATGGTGACTCCACCACCTCCCTGGGCAGCACATTCCAATGGCTAAAGACTCTGTCAGTGAAGAACTTTCTCCTCACCTTGAGTCTAAACTTCCCCTGGCGCAGCTTGAGACTGTGTCCTCTTGTTCTGATGGTGGTTGCCTGGGACAAAAGACCATTTTGGTTCATCTTTCTAGAAAAAATATTCCTTAAAGTCTAAGGTTAAAGTTTAGTTGTCTTACTGGAGTGTGTTCAGAGAAGGGCAACAAAGTTGGTGAGGGGTTTGGAAGACAAGCCCTATGAGGAGAGGCTGAGGGAGCTGGGGTTGCTTAGCCTGGAGAAGAGGAGACTGAGGGGTGACCTTATTGCTCTCTACAACTACCTGAAGGGAGGTTGTAGCCAGGTGGAGGTTGGGTCTGTTCTCCCAGGCAGCCAGTACCAGAACAAGAGGACACAGTCTCAGGCTGCGCCAGGGCAGGTTTAGACTGGATCTTAGGAAGAAGTTTTATACCGAGAGAGTGATTGCCCACTGGAATCAGCTGCCTGTGGAAGTGGTGGAGTCACCTTCATTGGAGGTGTTCAAGAAGAGGCTTGATGGGGTGCTTGGTGCCAGGGTTTAGTTTTTTTAGTTGTTTAGGTGGGTTGTATTGTACTGTATTGTACTGTATTGTATTGTATTGAGGTGGGTTGGATTGGTTGATGGGTTGGACACGATGATCTTGAAGGTCTCTTCCAACCTGGTGTATTGTATTGTATTGTATTGTATTGGTTGCCTGGGAGAAGAGACCAACCCCCACCTGGCTACAACCTCCCTTCGGGTAGTCGCAGAGAGCAATAAGGTCTCTCCTGAGCCTCCTCTTCTCCAGGCTAAGCAACCCCAGCTCCCTCAGCCTCTCCTCACAGGGCTGTGCTCCAAACCCCTCCCCAGCTTTGTTGCCCTTCTCTGGACACGTTCCAGCACCTCAACATTTTACCTAAACTGAAGTGTCCAGAATAATCTAACACACTCACCTTTCACAGATATTCTAAGGACTATTAAATTAAAGAAATTGGTAAACCAATGCAAGCTGAAAATATGCTTTTCCCACCCTGGTTTCACAGTGACTGGCACAACTGCAGTGTGTGCAAGAGTGAGAAAAGTTGACTAGACAACAGAAATTCCTGCCTGGTGAAAGTAAATGAAAGCAAACCCCTATCACCCCATTCTACATCTGCTCATATGCTACAGAAATAATACAGCAGTGCCCAATTTATACACCTCAAGGCCAGAACGGTGCCATTGCCTTACATGATTTCTGCTAAACTGCCAGCAGCTGTTTCTCCTCAGTATCAGAGAATATGAGTGAGCCTTAGCTACAATCTGCTCCAGGGCTCCTTCCCACAAGGTGTTACAGGGAGGAGTACACTGCCTGGGTCTTGCAGGCACTTGCTCTATGGAAATTCTCTACAGTTTTGTTTCATGATACAAAAGATGTGGAGAGTTTAACCCATAGTGTGGTGAGATCAGCAATCCCTTGAAGTTCCAGTATGTGTCACAGAATAATTGTCCACACATAGTATGCAAAGAAAGTCTTTTGTAATGCAAGGCAGACAGAGCTCTTTTTGATATATTTCAACTGGTGATTATAAGTTTTTGTGTCTTTTTCCAAAGAACAAAATTAAGGGCACCAATAACTGCTGTACTTCAGTAGCAGGTAGCATGGCTTGAAGCACCTTTTATATTATTTGAAGTGAAACATCATGCCTAAGATATTTAGAAAAAGAACAATTGAAAGTGCTGTGAATTTTTTTCTGTTGAGTGGTTCATCAAAAGGAGGACTCAGTTATTTCTGTAATAAACTCTTGATTTATCAAGCTTATCAATAACCTGGGAATGAGAGATTCAACAGACCTTATGGCTTCATTTTAAAATGAAAGTCAATTCCTTATGCAGTCATTTATTCCTCATCAGTAGTCATCCCTTGCAGACAAGCATGGCATTTCACATAAATCATTTGTACTATTTCTTTGGTCACTGTTGCCACATTTCCAGTTGTCAGACAAATTGTTTAAACAGTGTCTGGTTTTGACTTATACTTTGTGTTAACAGAAATAGAAAGTCCACCTTACCACTAGTCTACTGGATACTGATCCTGCTGTAGTTGGGCTGAAAAACAATTTGATGCATTTGGAGAGATAGCCATTATAGAATAGAATAGAATAGAATAGAATAGAATAGAATAGAATAGAATAGAATAGAATAGAATAGAATAGAATAGAATAGATCAGAAGAGACCTTCAAGATCATCAAGTCCAACCTATCATCCAACACCACCTAATCAACTCAGCCATGCAACCAAGCACCCTATCAAGTCTCCTCCTAAACACCTCCAGTGATGGTGACTCCACCACATCTCTGAGCATCACATTCCAATGGCAAATCACTCTCTCTGGGTAGAATTTCTTCCTAACATCCAGTCTGAACCTCCCCTGGTGCAGCCTGAGACTGTGCCCTCTTGTTCTGGTGCTGGTTGCCTGGGAGAACAGACCAGCCCCCACCTGTCTACAACCTCCCTTCAGGTAGTTGTAGAGAGCAAGAAGGTCACCCCTCAGTCTCCTCTTCTCCAGGCTAAGCAACCCCAGCTCCCTCAGCCTCTCCTCATAGGGCTAGTGTTCCAAACCCCTCACCAACTGCATTGCCCTTTGGACATGTTCCAGCAAGTCAACATCTTTCGTAAACTGAGGGGCCCAGAACTGGACACAGGACTCAAGGTGTGGCCTAACCAGTGCTGAGTACAGTGGCAGAATGACCTCCCTGCTCCTGCTGGCCACACTGTTTCTGATACAGGCCAGGATGCCATTGGCCTTCTTGGCTGCCTGGGCACACTGCAGGCTCACGTTCAGCCTACCATCAACCAGTACCCCCAGGTCCCTTTCTGCCTGGCCACTCTCCAGCCACTCTGACCCCAGCCTGTAGCACTGCATGGGGTTGCTGTGGCCAATGTGCAGAACCCAGCACAGTCAGGAAAAAAATAATAATGAAGGAATGTCCAAAAAAATGAAGAAAATAAAACGAAGGAGAAAAAGGAGAACTTTTTTCCCCCCAAGTTTTCTTTATTTTCTGTTCTTTTTTTTTTCATGTCATATCAATGTCATATCAATCCTTTATTCCATCCAAAACTCAGATGAGTAGTGGATTTTTCCTCTGCAGTTTCATGGGATTGTGGGTAGTCCACTTATTGGACAATCTTTACCATGTTTCTATTTGAGATTATGTGTAATAATCCCAGCTATATGTGCATTAGGCTCTTGCCTAGAGCAACAGATTCTCATGTGATTTATCAGAGCCTCAGGAAAGGTTTGCTGTGTACTTTGGCTGAGGCAGCTTCTGGAAAAGTTGGAGTGTTGTTATTTCCACCTTGCTAGGTAATAGTATGTTCAAAGTGCTGGGAAGAAAAGTGCATCTGCTACTGTATATTGCTGCAGAGTTTGGAGATATGTGGAAAGACAGCAGGTTGCCAAGAAATGAAGTTTGCTGTAAGGAGCAAATGACAAACTGTGAGGACGTGAAGGTGCATGCAAAATTTCTGAGCCAAGAGAGGTCTTCTGTGAGCTCTGAGTAACTGTCACTGAATTGCTCACCCCATCACAGTCCTCATGGAGGGAAAAAAGTTATAAATCTAAGCCTTCTTGTGCAGGCAAAACTTTCAGATTGCATTTTTCTGTCTGGATGATTGTTCTAATTACCAAACTAGTCGGCACTATTAGGTAGCACTATGCTGAGTGTTCAGAGTGGATGTGTCATCTGTAAACAGGTGATGAGTTCTGGGCCCCATCCTGTTCAACATCTTTATTGATGATCTAGATGAGGGGATTGAGTCCATCATCAGTAAATTTGCAGACAACACCAAGTTGGGAGCAGGTGTTGATCTGTTAGAGGGTAGGAGAGTTCTGCAGAGGGACCTTGACAGGCTGGGCAGAGGGTCAGAGTTCAACATGATGGCATTCAACAAGTCCAAGTGTCAGGTGCTGCACTTTGGTCACAACAACCCCATGCAGCGCTATAGGCTGGGGTCTGAGTGGCTGGAGAGCAGACAGAAAGGGACCTAGGGGTACTGATTGACAGATGGCTGAATGTGAGCCAGCAGTGTGCCAAGGTGGCCAAGAAGGCCAATGGCATCCTTGCCTGTATCAGGAGCAGTGTGGCCAGAAGGAGCAGGGAAGAAATTGTGCCCCTGTACTCAGCACTGGTTAGGCCACACCTTGAGTCCTGTGTCCAGTTCTGGACCCCACAATTTAAGAAGGACATTGAGACACTTGAATGTGTCCAGAGAAGGGCAACAAGGCTGAGGGAGCTAAGGTTGTTAAGCCTGGAGAAGGGAGGCTCAGCTCAGTTCTCTACAGCTACCTGAAGGGAGGTTGTAGCCAGGTGAGGGTTTGTCTCTTCTCCCAGGCAACCAGCACCAGAACAAGAGGACACAGTCTCAGGCTGCACCAGGGGAGGTTTAGGCTGGATGTTAGGAAGAAGTTCTTCGCAGAGAGACTAACTGGCCATTGGAATGTGCTGCCCAGGGAGGTGGTGGAGTCACCATCCCTGGAGGTGTTCAAAAAAGGATTGGACATGGCACTTGAAGACGTGATCTAGTAGTCATGAGGTGTTGGATGATAGGTTGGACTTGATGATCTCTGAGGACTTTTCCAACCTTATTGATGCTATGATTCTATGATTGTAAGATGAAAGCAGGTTTATCAGCAGGCTTTATCCCAGAAATTACCATCTCATATATACACACACACAATGTGGGGCACAACCCAGATTTCAGACCTTTTTTCGTATGAGCTGTTGAAAGACATGTAGGCCTCTTTGATCAGCATGCTGTTTGTTAATCAAGCTGTAATCCATTCCCTTTACTGTATGGGGAAAACAGGACCTAGTGTAGATTCATAACTTCTGGGAACTAGGATTGCAAACAGAAGCATTATGCTTAGAGACCTTTTCACAATCGAATAAGAAAATCACGTTAAACTTCTGCATTTTACTTCTGCTGATGCAGAACATTTTAACAGAAATAGAACCATACATAGTCATAGCACAAATTTGTACAGTGAAATAGATTTGACCTGTAACAGATGCATTTCAATTTCATTCAATCCTTGTGTCATTGAACTTGTGAGCTCTTTCTGTCCTCCCATGTTGTTTGGGTGTTGATGGGGAGTTTTGTATTGGTTTGTTAGTGTTTTGGGGCGTTGATTGTTTGTGGGGTTTCTTTTTGTGGTTTGGTTGGTTGGTTTGTAATATGAAATATAGGCAGAGGTTATAGCTGCTGAAATTGATGCTTGAACTCACTATATGTACACTCATGCAAACAGCATTCAAACAATCATGTAAGATTAGCAGAAAGGCAATAAAGAAAAGCAATTATCAGTGTAAATACAATCTTTTCTCTTTTACTTTCAGTGTTAGCTCATACCAGAGTCAATAAACTTTAGCTCTTCAGTTGGGATCTTTACCTAAGTCATTTGAAATGTCTTGAAGGGAAAATTCAATATCATCCTACTTAAACAGGTTCTCCCAAATACTCCTAGCTTGAAACTGTATGGTTTAACAAATACAAAGCACAGGGAGAGTCTTCATTTTGTTTGCAGTGCAATCACCATTTTTTTTGTGTGTATTTCTGCTTATATGTGCTTCTCTAGGAGTACCTGGAGTAAACTAACTTCCAGTGGTATGAAAGGCCTGGAGTTCTTATCCATCTCTGGAAGTTGCCAGTTATTGTACTTCCTAATTAGAATGCCAGGAGCTTTCTGAAATATAGGAAACCTAAAATCAATGAGTGTTTTTAAAGCTGGAGAGCTGCCAAACAGAAAGGGACCTGGGGGTACTGACTGACAGCCAGCTGAATGTGAGCCAGCAGTGTGCACAGGTGGCTAAGAAGGCCAATGGCATCCTGGCCTGCATCAGCAATAGTGTGGCCAGCAGGAGCAGGGAAGTCATTGTGCCCCTGGACTCAGCACTGCTTAGGCCACACTTGAGTCCTGTGTCCAGTTCTGGGCCCCTCAGTTAAGGAAGGACACTGAGACTCTAGAATGTGTCCAGAGGAGGGCAACGAGGCTGGGGAGAGGCAATGAACACAAGCCTGTGAGGAGACGCTGAGGGAGCTAGGGCTGTTTAGCAACAGGAGGACACAGTCTCAAGCTGCACCAGGGGAAGTTTAGGCTAGAGGTGAGGAGAAAGTTCTTCACAGAGAGAGTTGTTAGCCATTGGAATGTGCTGTCCAGGGAGGTGGTGGAGTCACCATCCCTGGAGGTGTTCAAGAGGGGATTGGACGTGGCACTTGAAGCCATGGTTTAGTAGTCATGTAGTATTGGGTGACAGGTTGGACTTGATGACCTTTGAGGTCTTTTCCAACCTTATTGATTCTATGATTCTAAGTGACCATCCCAAGGGTCATAAGTTTAGGAAGGATGTAGACTTGCTGGAACATGTCCAGAGAAGGGCAACAAAGTTGGTGAGGGGTTTGGAACACAAGCCCTATGAGGAGAGGCTGAGGGAGCTGGGGTTGCTTAGCCTGGAGAAGAGGAGGCTCAGGGGTGACCTTATTGCTCTCTACAACTACCTGAAGGGAGGTTGTAGCCAGGCAGAGGTTGGTCTCTTCTCCCACGCGGCCAGTACCAGAACAAGAGGACACAGTCTCAGGCTGCGCCAGGGCAGGTTTAGGCTGGATGTTAGGAGGAAGTTCTATACAGAGAGAGTGATTTGCCATTGGAATGGGCTGCCTGTGGAGGTGGTGGAGTCACCATCATTGGAGGTGTTCAGGAGGAGACTTGATGGGGTGCTTGATGCCATGGTTTAGTTGTTTAGGTGGGTTGGATTGGTTGATGGGTTGGACTGGACGATCTTGAAGGTCTCTTTCAACCTGATGTATTGTATTGTATTGTATTGTATTGTATTGTATTGTATTGTATTGTATTGTATTGTATTGTATTTAGGTGGGTTGGATTGGTTGATAGGTTGGACGCGATGATCTTGAAGGTCTCTTCCAACCAGATGTATTGTATTGTCTCTTGTATTGTATTGTCTCTTTCAACCTGGTTTATTGTATTGTATTGTATTGTAAATCCAAGCTGTTACAATTCACTTTGCATTACTCATTCTGGAACCACATTGAATATTCTGCAAAGAGGGATGTACAAGGAAGAAATAAAACCTCTTCCACTTCTGATTACTGCCTTTTAAAAACCCCTATTAATTAGAAAGCATAATATATTTGTGTTAGGAGGCATTTTTCTTCTCTATGTGTAACTGCAGGCCAAGAGAAGATATACACATGTTTGAAACATATTCACATTATTGATGATTTGTGCTTCAAAAGTACTTCACCAAAAAGAGCATTTTAAATGCATTCTGTAGGTAAATAATGTAACACAATCACACAACTTAATTTTGTTAATTTAATAATTAATTCATTTCACTCTAGTTATTCACTCTGCCACCAGCACTCTTCTGGTGTTAAGCAGTCAGTTTTAATAGGAAGAATATTTCCATTTCATGAATATGTCTTCAGGATAGTAGTCAGAAAATAATGAGAAAATATTAACCATATATTCATAAACAAAGTAAAATCCACACAGGACGTTGTGCTTCATAATTTATTTCCTTCTCTCACATCAAAACAGGACAGAGATAGAGCCAGTACTGTTCAGCCTGCCACAAGCTGCCGTCTGCATCACTTCTTATTCATCAGACTTGACCAACTGTAGGCTCTCTGATCTCTTCCCGGTGCTCCCATGCGTTTCCAGTCCTTGTAGGTGTCAGTAGCCGGTCGCAGTGATTCTTGATGAGGGAGGGGAAAGTAAAGCCTATTTCACATCAGAACATCTTCAGCAGATCATACCTCATGTTTTGGTGAGTTGATGAGTGGTGTACTGAGAGATATTAGTGTCTGAATTGAGCTACATGGGGATGACAACAGGCGATTACCCTATTTAACGGCTGTTAAGTGGTGTTAATTGCTGGCTACAGACTACAAGCTGAGCAGCTTTATGCACACTGTACCAACGGAACAAAACAAACAGATGATGTAGGGAGAAAATGGGTCTGAAGAACCTTCTATTAATTCAAATATGCATAGGTCTGGAGATGCTACATGCAAAGGTGGTGTGAGCTATTTGTAGTAAACGTTTTACTAAATCCAAGTGGTTCCTGAATTGTCTGTGAATAGACAGCAAGTTCTATTAACTTCTCTGTTATTCACAGTCCTTTAATGAATGGTTTCTGTGAACACAGTTTTTGCCTAGGGTTTTCTGAATCAAGGCTGGTTTCTGATAACCTCATTCTAACTGAGCAGTGCCTTGATGTCTGTGAAACAGAATAAAGAATAAGATACCCTCAGAAGCTAGCCCTAGGTAGCAATAAATAACATGGCAGAACAGAATATGCAGCATAACATGTAACATAACATAACAGTTTAGAAATCATATACATTAAACTATAAAGTAATGTAAGGTAATTCTATAGTAATAATCAGCAAATTATCTCTACAAATAAGAAAATATCTCTAAATGAAATCACACAGAAATTTTTTTTCTCTCAGAAATGTTGAAAATCCCTGGGAAAGTCTAGACAAAAAGGTCTTTGAGATGTTTTGAGATTTATTTTATAATGCTTACAGTTCTCTTACTACCAGCACTCAGTAATCAGAGTGTAGTGTAAGACCAGTAGTGCTGGTCATTGTCAACATTGCATTGCGTAATATCATGTTTTAGATTTTACATGGGAAACAGAGGTTGACTTGCTTGGAAAGTATGGTACTGATGTTAGCAAGGGTCTGGATGCTGTTAAGATATTTGTGAATCATGGAAGTGATCACAGAAGAAAAGTAATTTTAGAGTTTTGTAGGTCTCAAAACATCACAGTATCATAGTATCAGTCAGGGTTGGAAGGGACCACAAGCATCATCTAGTTCCAACCCCCCGCCATGGGCAGGGACACCCCACACTAGATCAGGCTGGCCAGAGCCTCATCCAGCTTGGGCTTAAACACCTCCAGGGATGGGGCCTCAACCACCGCCCTGGAGAACCCATTCCAGGCCTTCACCAGTCTCATGGGGAAGAACTTCCTCCTCACGTCCAGCCTGAATCTCCCCACCTCCAGCTTCATTCCATTCCCCCTAGTCCTATCTGATATCCTGAGAAGTCCCTCCCCAGCCTTCCTGTAGGCCCCCTTCAGATACTGGAAGGCCACAATGAGGTCACCTCGGAGCCTTCTCTTCTCCAGACTGAACAGCCCCAACTCCTTCAGTCTGTCCTCATAGGAGAGGTGCTCCAGCCCTCTGATCATCCTCGTGGCCCTTCTCTGGACACATTCCAGCCCCTCCAGATCCCTCTTGTAATAGGGGCTCCAGAACTGGACACAGTACTGCAGGTGGGGTCTCAGCAGAGCTGAGTAGAGGGGGAGAATCACCTCCCTTGCCCTGCTGGCCACACTTCTCCTGATGCAGCCCCAGGATCTGATTGGCTTTCCGGGCTGCAAGTGCACATTGAGAGCTCCTGTTGAGCTTCTCGTCCACCAGCATCCCCAAGTCTCTCTCCTCAGGGCTGCTCTCCAGCCAGTCCCGGCCCAGCCTGGATTTGTGCCTGGGATTGCCTCGACCCAGATGCAGGACCCTGCCCTTGGTCTTGTTGAAGCTCATGAGGTTGGCTTGTGCCCACCTCTCCAGCCTGTCCAGGTCCCTCTGGATGGCATCCCTTCCCTCCAGCGTGTCTGCTGCACCACACAGCTTGGTGTCATCAGCAAACTTGCTGAGGGTGCACTCAATGCTACTGTCCATGTCACCCACAAAGATGTTGAACAAGACAGGTCCCAGGACTTATCCCTGAGGGACTCCACTTGTCCCTGGCCTCCACTGGGACATGGACCCATTGACAGCCACTCTTTGGGTGCGGCCATCAAGCCAGTTCTGTATCCATCTAGTGGTCCACCCATCAAACCCATGTGTCACCAGCTTGGAGACCAGGATGTGGTGCGGGACAGTGTCAAAGGCTTTGCTTCACTCGAGTAAGAAAAGCACAGCAGAAAAGAGAAGGAAAAAAGGACATTTCAGAAATGAACTCTGAATGCCCATCTGAAATTATTATTTATGATAAAATACACACACAAAAAAGCTGTCAGTAGATGTGCCAGGTAACAGCAAAGCAGTGGCATTACTGATCTGCTAAATGCTTCATGCTGGTTACATTTCCAGGTGTGAATCAATAAACAGGGCCCACTGCCATCTATCTACACAGCAGACTCAAGGACTAGTATGGTCTTGTTTAAACTCCTCCTCAACTTGGTAATTTGGAATCTTTCTCTTGCTTTTCTGTTGTGGTGGGTTTTGTTTGTCTGTTGTTTGGCTTTTGTTTGTTTGTTGCTGTGTGGGTTTTGTACTTTTTTTGAAGGGTGTTATTTTCCCTGAAGTTTGTCTTTCTACACTTAAGGATTTCTCCCTGCTTTTACACTGCCATTATAAGCCATAATAAACCCCCTTTAATGACAGTAAGACCCTTCTCAGTGGACCTCTATGGAACAAAGGATCTTAGTTTTCAGAAAGCTTTGTAGCCATGAAAATAACCAAAGCCTCCTTTAGCTAAGAGATGAAATGCCAAACATATTGTCAAAGTTTTTAAAACTGAATTTAAAGTGCATCCTTTCCTTTTGTCTACTAGAGAGTTTTTGAAGGGAAAAAGAGTGTGGGGATGCAATAAACACAGCTTATCTCCAAAGCATGGCATTGAAGCTGTGACATAGGATTCTTGGGTGTTTTGAGTGTGAATTTCCTTGAACTGTGAAAAGAGCAATTTTAGAGCACATTTAAATTTCATAGAATTTGACTATTTACAGAGAATGGCTTTGAAAGTAAATTAAAAGCTTTCTGAATTCAATAATTTTCATGTTATCAGTGGGAAGGTTGTTTCTATACCAGCTTTTTAAAAGAGAGCAGAAGACCTGGTGCTGGCAAAATGGCCACTGACAGCGGAAGAATAACCAAGGATCGTGCCTCTCAGATTTTAGCTGCACATTATAATTGATTCAGGTTCTGAGCTGCTAAACCTTTTAGCCACCATGTCCCTGGAGAACCTGGTTATAGCTTAGTCCATTCTTTAAACAATGTAGGTTGTAATTTAAATCTACAGTCTGTGTAAACATGTGCAAACAGAGAGAGAAGAGGCGAGTAAACTTAAGCTTCACTTTTATATGGCTGTATTTTATGTGTCATTAAATGTTTGTATGCTCTGAGACCATTCCAGGGAATATAGAAGCAAGAAAGGGTCATTACCTTCATATACAGCACTTTGGTAAATTAATGAAATTCTTGATTCATAGATGTTACAGAATAACTGAATCCAGAAGCTGGCTAAGGATGAGGCTGTGGTAGTCTCATGCCTCCCAGGTACAACCAGCACCATGGACAAGGTCGTATGTCCAGTAGACACAGACTAAATCACAGATGAGGCTGTGGTAGTCTCATGCCTCCCAGGTACAACCAGCACCATGGACAAGGTCGTATGTCCAGTAGACACAGACTAAATCACAGATGAGGCTGTGGTAGTCTCATGCCTCCCAGGTACAACCAGCACCATGGACAAGGTTGTATATCCAGTAGACACAGACTAAATCACAGATGAGGCTGTGGTAGTCTCATGCCTCCCAGGTACAACCAGCACCATGGACAAGGTCGTATGTCCTGTAGACACAGACTAAATCACAGATGAGGCTGTGGTAGTCTCATGCCTCCCAGGTACAACCAGCACCATGGACAAGGTTGTATGCCCAGTAGACACAGACTAAATCACCCATATGCATATATTCACAGGCAGCCACACAGATCAGCACAGAAACAGAGAGCATTCACATAAACACCAGCAGTACCAAAGTCTCATCCTTCCCCCCTTTTCTAGCTGAGGAAGAAAAGGCCTTTTAGTGGGGATATACATGCAGCTATTTACAACATGGGCAGCTCTTGTAGCTGGGCTGAGACAAACTCCCCAGCTGCTGGCATATAGGCATACAAATCCACGAGGTCACAGCCCCAGTCCAGCTCAGGTACAGGCACACTTGCATATACACACACAAAAGCTGGTCTGCCAATGCACCCCCAGACCTCTCGCAAGTCCCCAGTCTGCATCCACTACTGTCTAGCTCATCTGGAAGGATCTCCACTAATTAATACAGCCATGCTCATGCCAGTTGCAGACCTCTCTGAACTCTGGTCCCATCCCCAGGAGCTGTCATTGAGACCTGCACACATGCCTCTGCACACAGGACAGAGAGATCCTCACTTGGGAAAATAGCTAGAATTAGCATTTGGTGAAAAGACAGGACACATTGCTCTGGTGAGACTCAGAGCATGGCCAAGGAAAGAGTGGGTGTTTCTGTCAGCTTTGCTAAAGACGCAAAACCATCCTTGCAGCATTCTGGCTGCCTAGGAAATATAATCTAGCTACTCAGAAGATCTTAGAGATGTCCCCTTGGAAGGCCTGTATTGTAGCAATGAAGGTATGTGAAGTAGGATCTCATTTCAGAAGGTGAGTTATACATTAAATAAATAACCACCTCCCTGGGCAGCCCGTTCCAAGGACCAGTCACTCATCACTGGAGGTGTTTAGGAAGAGACTGGGTGGGGCACTTGGTGCCATGGTTTAGTTGATTAGATAGTGTTGGGTGATAGGTTGGACTCAATGATCTCAAAGGTCTTTTCCAACCTAGTTAATTCTATTCTATTCTATTCCATTCCATTCCATTCATTCCATTCCATTCCATTCCATTCCATTCCATTCCATTCCATTCCATTCTACTCTACTCTACTCTACTCTACTCTATCTACTCTACCCTATACTGTATTCTTTCTGTGAAGAACTTCTTCCTAACATCCAGTCTAAATCTCCCCTGGGGCAGCTTGAGACTGCGTCCTCTTGTTCTGGTGCTGGTTGCCTGACCAACCCCCACCTGGATACAACCTCCCTTCAGGCAGGTGAAATAGCTGGGAATTAAAAGAGGTCAATGTAAAACTTGATTATAGGACATTTTTTCTCTCTTCTAAATTTTGCAATAAATAGCAGGCTTTAGTAATGCTACATCTCAGTCATTTGTGTTTACAAAGCCTCTCATTATTACCCACTCTCCCAGTGTGCACTTAAAGATTGTGAATTGCATTAGCATGATTACATTTGCATTAAACACATGGGCTAGGCTTTCTAAAATACAAATGTTTGTCCTTTTATGACACACCCCAGTGAAATTAATGAATTATGAAATGATGTATAATAAACTTCACTCAATTTAATAATTACCTGTTGTTATCTGTGGTTAATTAAATATTCAGCACAAACATGTTAATTCTCAAAGTCTCCCTGGCATAGTCTTTTCTCCTGACTCTTTTTTTCTGCATTCCATGAGTTACAAGTTAATGGAATCATAGAATAGAATCATAGAATCAGTAAGGTTGGAAGAGACCTCAAAGATCATCAAGTCCAACCTGTCACCACAGACTTCTGACTGCTAAAACGTGGCACCAAGTGCCACGTCCAGTCCCCTCTTCAACACTTCCAGGGACAGTGACTCACTTCTGTGAAGAACTTCTTCCTAACATCCAGCCCTGGTGCAGCTTGAGACTGTGTCCTCTTGTTCTGCTGCTGGTTGCCTGGCAGAAGAGACCAACCCCCACCTGGCTACAGCCTCCCTTCAGTGTAGAGAACAAGAAGGTCTCCCCTCAGTCTCCTCTTCTCCAGTTTAAGCAACCCCAGCTCCCTCAGCCTCTCCTCATAGGGCTTGTGCTCCAAACCCCTCCCCAGCTTTGTTGCCCTTCTCTGGATGCATTCCAGCAACTCAAAATCTTTCCTAAACTGAGGGGCCCAGAACTGGACACAGGACTCAAGGTGTGGCCTAACCAGTGCTGTATACAGGGGCAGAATGACTTCCCTGCTCCTGCTGGCCACACTGTTCCTGATACAGGCCAGGATGCCATTGGCCCTCTTGGCCACCTGGGCACACTGCTGGCTCATGTTCAGCCTACTCTCAACCATTACCCCCAGGTCTCTTTCTGTTTGGCAGCTCTGCAGCCACTCTGACCCAGCCTGTAGCACTGCATGGGGTTGTTGTGGCCAATGTGTAGAACCCGGCACTCGGATGTGTTCAATCTCATGCCCTTGGACTCTGCCCATGTGTCCAGCCTCTTCAAATCACCATACCAAAGTTAAAAGTGGAAGTTTTAATATGTATCTATTATTTCTAGCAGGCATATATTAAATTGCTTTGATCATATTTCTTTACTAATCTTCCTCATCTGGTTGAAATACAACCTCTTAGAGCTACTCTTTCCCTCTTTCTTTTTTTCTCAGAAAGTTAGCTTCTATTTTATATAGCATAATCTTCTGAAATAGCCTGTATTCTATTTGTCAGTGGTGCACTATATAAGTATCTAAAGATACTTGAAACTGTGAGAAATTTCAGGCTTAAAATATCCTGCTCAAAAATAGAAAGTGTGGGAGAATTATTTCTATACTGTTGTACTTTAATTCCCATGAATTAAAGTCCAGTCTTGCTATCATTTGAGTCAGCAGCAAGGTCCTGAGTGGCTTCAGACAGAATGTATTATTGAAGCAGACAGATCAAGCAACTTATTTTGCCATCAGAGAAAGAGCACTATTTCCCTTCACTGCTTCATATCATCTTAACATAGACGTCTTCAAGAGGTGTCTCTAGAGGTCAGCTCATTACACCCCTGTTGCTTCAATGGCTCTAAAGGAAATTATTTTTAACTTGGGAGGCAATTCTTTTGCCTGCATATAGACATTTACCATAGACACACCATCAGAGAATCACAGAATCATAGAATGGCTGAAGTTGGAAGGGACCCTAGAGATCATCTCTTCTAGTCTCAACTAGATTTAGTTGCTCAAGGCCTCATCCAACTTGACTTTGAACACCTCCAGGGAGGGGCCATCTGCAGCTACTCTGGGCAACCCATTCCAGAGTCTCACCACTCTCCTACTGAAGAACTTCTTTCTAAGATCCAGCTTAACCCACTCTCACTCATCTTAAAATCATTTCCCCTTGTCTTATCAATGGACACCCTTATGAAAAGTCCCTCTTCAGCTTTCCTGTAGGATCCCATCAAGTAATGGAAGGCAGCTTTACGGTCCCCTCAAGTAATCTCTTCTCCAGGCTGAACAAGGCCATCTTCATCAGCCTATCCTCGTAACAGCAGTGTTCCAGCCCTTGGGTCATCCTCATGGGCCAGCTCTGAACTGGCTCCGTGTGGTATCATATCAAATCAGAAAGGCAAGATGTTTACCTTTGGTCTTCTGTCAGATGCTAGTTGCATTTTGATGTCTTAGATATTGTAAGGAAACTGAAAAGGTGCCTGTGGTGGGGTGAGAAAGTTCCCTCCCCACACACAAAGAAAGAAACCACAGCTAGCTCAGTCGGAAAAGCAGATGAAAGCTATATTTCCAGGCAGAAATGCAACGCAATGAATATGTACACAAATATACAATATTTACAATATATACAGAAACACACAGCAATGACACAATGCAGAAAGAAAGCCTTTTCCCTCCAGCCGGCCAGGGGGTTCCTGAACCCCCCTCTCCCCTCCCTACCTCCCCTTTTTCCCAAAAGAGTTAGAGAGAGAGAGAAAGGCAATTAAGGAAGAAAAATTCTGTTAGCTCAAAAGCACATGCAAGAATTAGTTTTCTTATCTGGTTAGCTTTGTTAACCAAGGTCACTCCTGCTTCAGAAAGAGAGAAGCCATCCAGCCCACAGGACAGAGAAGCACAGACTGCTCCCAGCCTGAACCCAGACCAGACTGAACTAACAGAACCCAAACTTAAAATTGTATTCTACAATCTACCAATGAAATTAGTTTAGACTATCTTGTTTTTGTTCAAATATCAAAAACATTCAGCCAGAGTGTTCAGCAACTGTCTCTTTCTTAAAGACACAGCCTAAACCGGTCACAGGTGCCAATACCTGCATTTAAGCTATTGAAACAACTTTAGATGTCTACATCTGAAACTGGCCAGTGCTAGGCAAAAAACGTTGCAAAACTTTCCACTGAGCTCCTATTAGCAATAAGTGAAAATAGATCTGTTTCCAAGCTAGTACTTAGATGTACCAGAAAAAGCATTTACAACATATGGCATAATAAAAATCTAATTTTAGTTTAAGGTTTTTTTTTTCTTCATAATTTGTTTAATTTTAAAAGGAATGCCAAACTGAAAAGAAAAAAAAAAAAAAGGAAGAAAAAAAGAGAGAGGAGAGGGGAAAAAAAGTTATCTGACAAGCTGAAATACTGGTTTAGTTATTTCTTTTTTTATCCAGTCAAAATTATTCCAGCGCCATTGCCACAACCTCCTTCCCTGCCCCCAAATCAAATGAAACAAATGAAATCAACCCCAATCAGTTGCTGTACAAAGGTCAGGTGATATGCCTGATTTTGCATTTCAAGATGAAGTGCTGTTCTCAAAGCACTGTAATGTATACTAAAAAAAAAAACCACAGAAAAAAAAACCAAAACAAAAAAACTTTGAGAAATGTCATGTTTCATACCTTTTCTGAGCATGAGCCACAATTTCTTTACCTCCCTACCTATTTTGATCTCCTCCACATCACACTGCTCCCTGTATGTACACCTAGACTAAATTCAATTTCCTGGGTTTAACCTACCATAATACTACTGCTTTCAGCACATTTAGTGTTGCCTTGTACTGTGCAAATGAAAGGGGAGTCAATCATTATGCTTTTAGAGCCTTCTATTTCTCAGCTGGTAATGATGATCTTTGAGCTTGGTTCTGCAAATGATCATTCATGTGAGAAAAATTAGGCTGTGGCATTGTTAGGTTGCTATGCAAATGTATAACAGCTCTGATTCCCATGATCCATTCCATATCCTCATGTCTTATCAGCCAAGTGAATGCTTAGTCCCTTTTTGTGAAGTTTTAATGCTTTGCAAAGTCGAACCTTAGATATAGAATAGAATTAACCAGGTTGGAAAAGACCTTCAAGATCATCACGTCCAACCTATCACCCAACACCATCGAATTAGCTGAACCATGGCACCAAGTGCCTCACCCCTCTTAAACACCTCCAGTGATGGTGACTCCACCACCTCCCTGGGCAGCACATTCCAATGGCAAATCACTCTTTCTATTAACAACTTCTTCCTAACATCCAGCCTAAACCTCCCCTGGTGCAGCTTGAGACTGTGTCCTCTTGTTCTGGTGCTGGTTGCCTGGGAGAAGAGACCAAGCCCCACCTGGCTACAATCTCCCTTCAGGAAGTTGAAGAGAGCAAGAAGGTGTCCCCTGAGCCTCCTTTTCTCCAGGCTAAACAAACCCAGCTCCCTCAGTCTCTCCTCACAGGGCTGTGCTCCAAACCCCTCCCCAGCTTTGTTGCCCTTCTCTAGATGCATTCCAGCAACTCAACATCTTTCCTAAACTGTCCAGAACTGGACACAGGACTCGACGTGTGGCCTAACCAGTGCTGAGTACAGCAGCAGAATAACTTCCTTGCTCCTGCTGGCCACACTATTCCTGATACAGGCCAGGATACCATTTGCCTTCTGGGCCACCTGGGCACATTGCTGTCTCTTAAACTATATTTGAATTTTTGAGAATTCATGGAAGCAAATCTACCACAGAAACTATGTTGGGAATGAAAGAGTTAGTTGCAGTTAATGTAAGCCTCTGATCTGAGTTGTTTTTCCACATACCAGCCCTGGAAAAGACAATAATGCCATCATCAAGACCCATGTGTCTGAGTCTGTTAGCATCTTTCATGTATTATGCAAATAAGATATTTTATTAAATGTTTAAAGGAATTCATTCCCTCTCATATGTTTATACTTTTATTAGCCATAGATAAAGGAGCCATTTTCAGTGCAGTCATTATTGCTGGTTTGTTCCAGCTCTGCTCCACGTGTTCTTTCTCCTAACTTAACTGCCTTATAGAAAATACACTAAGTCCATAGAATTATATAGAATTCAGAACCTTAATAACAACAGAGATGCAGCTAAAAATAATAACTTACATTTGACAGTGGCCATGCCTTAAAGACCCACAGTCAGACCCACCTAAAGCTCTCCTGCACTGATGGATTTTGTATCCTTTGTGGCCAGATTGCAGCACACACGTTGTATTAATGGAAGTGTTATTTACTCAGATAACCACAGTAATTCATCAGAATATTTCTCCTTCGTGAACATATTTTCCCCCAGTCTTCCTGCATTAAATTAAATTAAAGAAATTTAGATCAGTTTTGGCTCAACTCTCTTCCTACTTGGTCAAAGTCTTTAAGAGCAAGCCTCAGACTCAGTTCTTCTTGTTCTCTGTGGCGACAGTCATTGAAAACATCATTAAGGATGTGAGGTCTCTCCCTTAATTAAGAACTAAAAGGTTTCATTTCCTAAAACAAAAGCATGTGGCAGGTTTTATTGATCTGGTCTGTGTCGCCAGCTGAACACATTAGCAGGGGTTATTGATCACTCTAGCAGTAATGAGCTTTGTTCCTCATCAGGTAGAGCACACACTCCTAAGATCTTTCCTAAAGAGGCCTATCTGTTCACATGCATTCACCAAGATATACAGTGAAAGAGGTTTTAAAAGTCTTCATTGTCTATGCAACATTTTTAAGAAGCTGAACAGCAATCATTAGAAAGGTTATTTTCCAGTCATTATCTTGTTATAACTCCTCCTGAATGTTAATGATGTACTTAGGAATGAATTCAGAAGCGAAAGGAGCACAGCATTATTTTTTTAATAAGTGTAAGCACATATGGCTATTACTGCTTTTAATAACCCCTAGCAAAAGAACCACCATTATATGGTAATGAGCAGCTGTGGCAAATAATTTTCTAATGGAATGCATAAGGATGTCTCCCCAGTCTTGAAAGAATGATTTCGGACTGATGACTGTTCCAGTTAATGTCTTAACAACATTTAGTTCACATTTGGATGAGGTTCTGCTATTTAAACAGAAACTTCTTACATTTGGTAGTATTTCTGTAGAAGGAAAAAGAAAACAAAAGATAGACAAAAAAGAGCCTGATAGTTTCTGGAAGCTGGAATTAGAGGAGTTAAGATCAAGAGACACCTTGCAATGAGCAAAACAGAGCTGAAGGGAAGCCACCTCAAGTGTGTGCATCCAAATGAGAAAGGGAAAGGACATTGTGATGGGGGAATTCTTCATAACCTTTCTGGGAGATTAAGACAAATGTGTGTATGTTTAAACTGCCTGTGCCCAAACAATTGCAGCATAGGGAACAAACAGGAGGGATTAGCAGTCTGTGGGCAGTGGCAGGGCTCCAGTCTCCTTTGGATGATGGAGAGATAGCAGCAGAGCTTATGCAGCTTAAGTGCTGTAATGGATAGATATAAGGTCTTTAATAGCAGTCTGGGAAAGTGAGTTGTCCTTTATATGAGGGAGCAGACCAATTGTCTAGAGCTCTGCCTAGGCACGGATGCTGAGCCATGTGAGAGGCTGATCACAACATCACTTAGACCTGTACTGAGTGACTGCCTGATGAAGCTTTCCTCACAGAAGTGGAAGAAGACTCACATGCATATGCCCTGGCCCTCATGAGGAACACACACCATCCCAATATCTACTGGAGGGACAATGCAGCAGAGCTCATGCAACCCTGGAGTTTTCTGGAGCACATTGTTGAGAATTTCCTGGCACAGGTGATCAAGCAGCTGATGAAGAGAAGTGCTTTGCTATAGTCTTAGAACTTTAACAAAATAATGAAGTGATCACTAATACAAAGACTGCAGGAAGTCCTAGCCCCAGAAAGATGGCAGTGTTTGTGATTCTGAAAAGAGAAAACAAGGCAAAAGGGGTCCAACAGACATTAATAACATTCAAATGTTAAAAAAAGAACATATCATAGGAGAAATTAGGATAACACAGAAAGAGTATAGTGTACATAAAGCTATCCAAGTGCTTAGGAAAGCAAAAACCTCTTTGAAGTTGTCTGGCAAGTCTTCAGCAGGTACCTAAGTCTCCCCAGTTCAAGAAAGAGAACTGCTAGAGAGGATCTAATGGAGAGCCAGGAGGATGAATAGGGGACTTGAGCATCTCCCCTGTGAAGAGAGACTGAGAGACCTGGGCTATTTAGTCTTGAGAAGACTGAGAGGGGATCTCATCCCTGGAGGTGTTCAAGAGGGGACTGGACGTGGCACTTGGTGCCATGGTTTAGTCATGGGGTCTGTGGTGACAGGTTGGACTTGATGATCTTTGAGGTCTCTTTCAAACTTGGTGATTCTGTGATTCTGTGTGATCAATGTGTATAAATAGCTGAAGGGTGGATGTGAAGTGGAGGGGCCAAGATCTTTTTCAGAATCAGAATCACATAATTACCCAGGTTGGAAGAGACCTTTGAGATCATCGAGTCCAACCTATCACCCAACACCATCTGATCAACCAAATCATGGCACTAAGTGCCCCATCCAGTCTTATTTTAAACACTTCCAGTGATGGTCACTCCACCACCTCCCTGGGCAGCCTATTCCAGTGGCCAATCACTCTTTCTGTGAAGAATTTCTTCCTAACATCAGCCTAAACTGCAAAATTGTTTTAGAATTATAGAATTGTGGGGTTGGAGGGGACTTCAAGGATCTTCTAGTTCCAACTACCTTGCCATGGGCAGGGACAACTCACACTAGATCAGGTTGCCCAGAGCCACATCTAGTCTGGCCTTAAAAACTCATGGGGATGGGGATTCTACCATCTCTCTGGGCAACCTGTTCCAATGTCTCACCTTCCTCAGGGTCAAGAATTTCTTCCTAACATCCAACCTGAATCTACCCATTTCTATTGTTTTTTTTCCATTCCCCCTAGTCCTGTCATTACCTGACACCCTGAAGTCCCTCACCTGCTCCATTTCTCCCCTTTTCCTCCTCAAATCCCAGAGCACCTGGGCTCTGCTGGAGTCTCCTCCCACCTCAAGTGTGGCCACTTGGCCCTCCCAACCCACTCTCATGGGGTGGGGGATTCTACCATCTCTCTGGGCAACCTGTTCCAATGTCTCACCTTCCTCAGGGTCAAGAATTTCTTCCTAACATCCAACCTGAATCTACCCATTTCTATTGTTTTTTTTCAATCCCCTAGTCCTGTCATTACCTGACACCCTGAAGTCCCTCACCTGCTCCATTTCTCCCCTTTTCCTCCTCAAATCCCAGAGCACCTGGGCTCTGCTGGAGTCTCCTCCCACCTCAAGTGTGGCCACTTGGCCCTCCCCACACTCCTTTTTAATCCCCCCCAGGAAGGGCAGCAGCCCCAAGCTGAGCCCATCTGGGCTGAGGATCCTCCTCTCATCACTGGTGAGTCCTCATGGTGCACACTGGGTGATGGTGGTGGTGACAACAAAGGCCGGGGGGCCTGGTGGCCCCCCGGTTGTTAGGGCAATGATCAATTACTTCTCCAGTATCACCCCTGGGTGCTGGCTGGGCTTCCTCACTGGGACTGAGCTTCTCTGGGTGGTATATTGGCTGGTGAGGGTTCTGTCCCCAGCTCAGTGGTTCACAGTAATAAGACAAGGAACAACAGGTTTAAACTTGAACATAGAAGATTTTACCTCACCATGAGAAGAAACTCCTTTACAGTGAGGGTGACAGAGCACTGGAACAAACTGCCCAGGGAGGCTGTGAGTCTTCTTTTCTGGAGACGTTCAAAACCTACCTGGATGCATTCCTGTGTGGACTACCCTAAGTGATCCTGTTTTGACAGAGGGTTTGGATCTGATGATGTGTTGAGGTCCCTTCTAACCCCTAATATACTGTGGTACTGTGAGTAGCAAAGGGAAGATCGGGACTATAAGCATATTGCTGGACAGCACAAGGAACCTGGTGAAAGCAAACATAGGAAAATCTTGGGTTTTACTGTTAAGACATGACTTCAGGAACCCAAGCTTCCTGAAATTTGTAGTAAAGTCTGGAACAAGGAAGAGTTACTCTCAGTAGAGAAAGATCAGAGAGGGGAATGTTTAAAGAAAATGAATGTACACAAATTCAGGGGACCTGGGCACCCATGAGTGCTGATGGAACTGGAAAATGTTATTGAAAGACTGCTTTTGATTGTCTTGAAAAGATCATGGCAACCACAAGAGATTCTTGGGCAGTGAATAAAAACAAACTGATCAAGTTAGGCAAGAATGAGTATCAGGCCAATTAGCCTCATTCAATCCTTTGGAAAGCAAGAAAGCAGATAATAGAATAGAATTAACCAGGTTGGAAAAGACCTTTGAGATCATTGAGTCCAACCTATCACCCAACACTATCTAATTAGCTAAACCATGGCACCAAGCACCCCACCCAATCTTCTCCTAAACACCTCCAGGGATGGTGACTCCACCACCTCCCTGGGCAACACATGGCAAATCACTCTCTCTATAAAGAGCTTCTTCCTAACATCCAGCCTAAACCTCCCCTGGTGCAGCTTGAGACTGTGTCCTCTTGTTCTGGTGCTGCCTGCCTGGGAGAAGAGAGCAACCCCCAGCTGCCTACAACCTCCTTTCAGGTAGTTGTAGACAGTAATAAGGTCTCCCCTGAGCCTCTTCTCCAGGCTAACTCAAAATATTTGTCCAATACATTTCCCAATGTACTGACTAAACATATTCAACACAGACTTGCAAAGGGTAAATCATGCCTGAACAGCCTGGTAGCCTTCTGCAAAGAAGTGACTGATACAGCAGATTAACTGGTGGTGTTTCTCCTCAGAAATATTCAAGGTCAGATGGGACAGGCCTCTGAGCAACTTGATCTGTTTAAAGATGTCTTTGCTCATTGCCAGGGCGTTGGACTAGATGATCTGTGGAGGTTCCTTCCAACCATACTTTAAAAAAACTAAACAGAACAAACCAATATTATTTGCTTTTTTTTTTCTAGTACAGAAAAATAACTGATATTTTTGGCAGGAAAAAAAAAGGCATCATATTAATTATTGTTGATGTAGTGAATGGTGCTTATGGCCAGGATTGTGTCCCAAATATTTCTAGAACATACTTCTCTTGTGTTATCCTCCTTTGTTCCCCCTCCTTTTGGATGGCTGGAGGTGGCCTCTGGCACAACTGAGTCCATTAAATGCCTGCACCACCAGTGGAAATTGCCTGCCTGGGTATGTGGTCTCAGCCCTGGTACACAAGGGCCAGGCTATATGTTTGTTTCCCTGTTTATAGCATATGGTTATGCCATATTTGGTAGATGTCAGTTCATTGGTTAATCTTTGCATTAGCAACAGATGCTCATTGGACCAGTATTCACTGGGGCAAATTGTAAATAGGGGTTATTTGGTAAATGAGCCCCCCCACATTCGTGTTTGAGCCTATACCTGTGTGAGTATCAGTGCTGTCGTGGTCCACCTTGCCCGGGACTCAAACCAGTGCTCCAAGAAGCCTCATGATCCTTTGCTACCGTCACCCAGCTGCGTGCAGTGCCATGGACAGTACCCCGTGGGATCAACTGCTGCGTGATCCATTGCCACAGGAGAAAACCTGGTAGCCCGTGAGAACCAGAGTTGCTGAACTGCCACAGCCCCCCTGTGACAGTTTTGGGCTGTGCCTTTAAGAAAGGGATAGTTACTGGAACACTCTGGCTGAATGTTTTGGTGTCATAATGAAAACAAAGATATGTCTAAACAAATTTCATTGGTAGATTAGTAGAATGCAACTTTAAATTTTAGCTTTAGTTCAGTTTGAATCTCAGTTCAGTCAGTCTGTTTCAGTCCCTCTGAGCAACAGCTGTATTCTGTCTGTGCTGGCAGGTGCTGACCTTCAACTAACCAGATAAGAAACTAATTCTTGCATACACTTTGAGCTAACAGAATTTCCTCCTTAATAATTGCCTTTTCTCTCTCTAACCCTTTTTGGGAAAAAAGGGAGGAGGGGGAACAAGGGGATATAGCTGGGGGGGACCCCTCCTTCCTGGAGGAGGGAAAGGTCTTCTGTGTTATGTTCTTTGCTGTATATTTCTGTATATATTGTAAATACTGTATATTGTGTATATGTTCATCTGCAATTCATCCTGCCTGTAAATATAGCTTATTCATTTCTGCTTCTCCGACTGAGTCAGCCATGGTTTCTTTGTGTGGGGGGAGAACTGAACCTTTCACCACCAAACCCCCTGAGCAGGGAACCTTTGTAGCCTGGGAGAAGCAGCAGCCACGCGGCACAGCCATACGGTCGGCGCCATTTCCTATTTCCTTATTACGGCATATTTATGCCACATTTTGCAGACAATAAACATTATTAAGGGAAGATTTCACAAAGTTCTCAGCTTGTGAATAAGCCAAGCCTTTCTTTATAGAGTTTCAGTTAGGGTAGTGTTAAAATCACTCCGGGTGGAGGATTGCCGGTCACTGACCACCCCCTCCCCTGCTGCTTTCTGAATCAGTTTTGATTCTAAGTTCTGTGAATCATTTAAGTGCCCATACATAAACATTCTGTAAATAGAATAGAATAAACCAGGTTAGAAGAGACCTTCAAGATCATCACGTCCAACCTATCAACCAATCCAACCCACTAAACAAACTAAACATGGCACAAAAGCACTCATCAAGTTCCTCCTGAACACCTCCAATGATGGTGACTCCACCACCTCCCTGGGCAGCACATTCCAATGGGCAATCACTCTGCCTGTATAGAATTTCTTCCTAACGTCCAGCCTAAACTTCCCTTGGTGCAGCCTGAGACTGTGTCCTCTTGTTCTGGTGCTGGTTGCCTGGCAGAAGAGACCAACATCTGCCTGTCTACAACCACCCTTAAGGTAGTTGTAGAGAGCAAGAAGGTCTTCCCTGAGCCTCCTCTTCTCCAGGCTAAGCAACCCCAGCTCCCTCAGCCTCTCGTCATAGGGATTGTGCTCAAGGCCTCTCCCTAGCCTTGTTGCCCTTCTCTGGACATGTTCAAGAGTTTCAATGTCCTTCTTAAATTGAGGGGCCCAGAACTGAACACGGTACTCAAGGTGAGGCCTTGAGGTGAGCCAGGTGCTGAGTATAGAGGCACAA